>VXBI01008664.1:330601-377444 GCA_013397375.1 Toxostoma redivivum
CACAGCTGCCCGGCCCGCACCGCTCCCGCCGGCTCTCCGGCTCCCTGCAGACAGAGGTTTCAGTGGCCCGTGTTTAATTCTGGAAGCCCGTACCATGGAAGTAAAAGATGCCGCTGGCGCTAGGGAGGAGCAGGTGTTGGAGAGGTGGTGGGTGAAGTTTCCTGCCCGGGAGGGACGAGGTGCGCACTGAAAACAAGCGCGCAGACGGGCAGCAAGCTATCGGCAGCGCACCCCCGGACCAAGAGCTGCCACACTTGTTGTTTGCTCCGTCCCACTGCGGACGGAGCGGCTTTGTTTTAGCGCTCAGGTGTGTCTTCGTGGGGCCGCCGCCCTCCTGTGTCCTCCCCCCGTGCGGGAAAGGATCCCGGGACACCGGGGATGCCAGCGGGGACCTTGTCAGTGGCGACTTCACCGGTGGCAGCAGGCTGGCCCGGAGGAGCTCGCTGTCACTAGCCAGGTGCTTCACCTGCTATGGAGCAAGGACATCCCACTCTAGCAGCATACAGAAGGGTTTAAGCCATGGTGGGAACCAAACACTGGTTCCAAATAAAACGTTTGCCTGTGATGCATTTTGTTTGGTGTTGAATGCTCCTGGGAGGACTGGAGGGAATGGTCCAGGAGCGCCAGCTGCCCTCCGCCCTGGCTGGGACCAGATTTTCCATGATATCCATGCCATGTCCTTCCATTGCTGCACCAGTACAGCAGAAGGTGATTTAACTTGCACTGTGCTTTCCTGTCCTGACTTCCTCCAGGTGCCCAAGGTCAACTGTCAGGCTTATTTCAAGTATACCTAATACTGATCTAATACTCATCTTCCTGCTTGGACTCTGCAATCTGATATTGGGGGCAGGCAGGAAAGAAGACTCCATTCTTTAATGATTTTTCCATGTCTTGGTGCCTGAGAGCAGGAAGAAGCCCCCTCCCTTGCACACCAGGCAGGAGGAACCTGCACAGCCCAAGCTCAGCTCTGCACACCAGGGATAGGATGCCCTGAGTGTTTTAGGCAGGAATGTCAGAGTTCAAGGTGAATGAAATGGGAATGCTACAAGGCAGCAAGGAAGTATGGAGACCCAGGGAGCCCATCTCTGAAAAGGCAGGATGTAACCATCCACCCTGACCTGGTTTTGCCGGCTGTTAAAGCATGGCTTAGGATAGATGTCAGTCTTGTATGCTTGTGCAGATGCAAGTGGCACTGAAGCCTCCCAGCTGCCTTCCACAGACAATTCCTGCCACCTGGCAGGAGGCAAACACAAACAAATTGCTTTGTCAGATTTCCAGCTAATTCGAGTCACTGATGAACACATCTGTGAAGGTTCCCTCTGTGAGCCTTTGAACACAGTACTGTAAGTTTCATACTCCACATTTATCTCTAGTTCCCAGCAGTTTGCTTACAGAGTAGCCAACGCAGCAGGGAAAGTAGGTGAACAAAGATGACAAAAAATGCTCTGCTGTGGCCACCTCTGGGTGTAGGGAGTGCTGATATTTGGAGTGACACTGTCGAGTAACTTCTGTGAAGGAGAAGTCCTCGTGTCCCTCTCCATGCAGAGAAAGCTTGGCAAGTGCAGCAGCAAAACTGTAAGGGGGATAGTATGTGGTATCCAGCCCAGGTGGCTCCAGAGCAGTCCCTAATGCTCGTGGAGCTGCTGGTCCTGATGGAGGAGCAGAGGAAGCCCAAAGTATCTCCTTTGAGAATGTCATTGCACAGTGTAATTCCTCATGAGTGGAGCCCATTACTGTTCCTCTGATCCCACAAATCACTGCTTGGGCAGTGGCAACTCAGTGACAGCATCAGCATTTGTCCCAGGATCACTGCAGTGGCTGTGGAAAGCAGCATACTTTGGGACATGATGCTGTGAAAACATCTGCTCTCTTGAATAAAGGTACCTGACTACATAGATCCTTATGTCAGGACTACATGTCACAGAGAAAGGTCTGGACTTTCAGATTAAGGCCTTGCTAGTACCCAGAAATGCAAAGAAAAGATTTTGCAAATCTGAATCCTACTTCCCTTGGTAAAAAAATAGTATTGGAAAACATTCAGTGAGCCAGAATTGCCTAGAGAAAAAAAAACCTGGAGAGCTGCAACCAAAACAGCAACAGAGTTAAAAGGAGATTTTCTCAATAAACATTCCTGGGTTCATATTTTTAAAAGTAGAGGATGTGCAAGTCTGGAAGGAAAGAAAAAGAAAAAAAAAGAAAAGAAAAAAGAGCTTGAGTATAGTTCAGAGATCTGGAAACAACTTGATTTTGTCTGCTGTACCCAATGGTGAGTGTAGACGTGCTGAAAATGAGAACTCAAGGCAGTGTTTTGAGAGGAAGGTGACAGCATCCCTCTAGTCTGCACATCTTGCCTTTGCTGGCAATTCCAGCTGGACTTTCTGTTGTCATGCCTGTCCGTCTGCTCGCTGAGCTTGGCCTCAGCTGCTGCAGCAATGCCTTTTCTGTGCAGGTAAAAGGGACACCTGGCACTGAGCTGTGGTCCAGGGGACCTGTCCATAGCTCTTGTTCCTGTCTTGTGCACTGACGTCAAATGATCTCACTGTGTGGTCTGCCTCACACAGCTCCTGCTCAAATCTCACTGCTGGGCGAGAGGGCTGGACTAGAGACTCAAATCCACTTACAGGAAAACAGGCAAGAGTGTGATTCCCCTGGGACTGAGCCTGCCTTTCTGAACCTGAACGCTGAAATGCTGCACCAGGTCGCTGAACACGCTGGCATGAGCTCTGGGTAGTGCTTCAGTGCACCCCACAAATGATCACACATCCTCTCAGCCTCATCAGGGAGAGAGGGCTCATCCATCATCTGCACTGAGGTGTGAAATGCTGCCCTGGACACCAGCCTGGGAATACCTCACTGGCAGATTCCCACTGCTGATGGGGACAGCCGTCTCTGTGCCACAAAGAGACTTCTGTGTTGCTGGGAGGAAAAGGGTTATAGGTTACTCTGCCAGCAGAGCTGAGTGTCAGACAACCAAAGGACAAAGACCTCAGTCTTGTGGAGCTTCCTGTTCCAGCAGAAAACATCATGGACTTGCAGGAGTTCAGGGTTCAGCGCTGCTGCTGGAGTTAGGTGTTGCCCCTTAGACAAAGCCTGTTTTCTTTTCTCACTGTGCAGGGAGGAACACGGGGGAATCCGCTCACACCTGCGAATGGCCCTGCCTGTCGTGTTCTGTGTGTCAGTGCATGGGCAGCAGCAGCTTGTCAGGTTGATGCTGTGCCATCAAAAATCCTCACTGCCAAGTAAAACAAGGCCTAGAGGCTCTCTGCCTACTGGGGTGAGCCAGGCTGGGATGGTCCTCTGGAGCTGGGGCTGCAAAGGGCCTGAAAAGTCTTTGTATCTTCACATTCTTTATTATCACAAAGGTTTCTGAAACACCAAAAAATGACCCCTAATGTTGCATAGCTCCAGAATTTATTTGTCCTTTTCCAGCTATTTGACCTGACTATTTCCTGCCTTAGAAAGCCACCCAAAGGAGTTCAGAGGGAGGCTTTTGCCAGGGTTTGAGAGTGGTGTGGCAGGGGGAGGCAGGCAGACACCAGTTCACCTCCATCCCAAGTAGGGCTCAGCACAGCACTGGCCTCAACTCCTGATGGGCCTGGACCCAGCAGAGCGTGGCTTAATGAATGATATTGCTACAAAGCACATTAGTCTGCTGAGCTAATTAATTACTAACTACACCTCCTGAGGCAACTGAATCAGCAGAGAGCATATCATTAAACCCAAGATTGGTTTTGGTATATTTTGGACATTCTTCTAGAATTCTCTGCCCAGAAGAAAGGAAGAGGGCAGCAATGATGAAAAGCAGTGAATGATTCGTGTGAATGTTTAGTACAATTTTAATGGTACTCAGTCCTGCCTGCCACCATCACATTTCAGTGCAGAGCTATTTAACATGTTGACAACAGTGGTTTTTCTTTTCTTTTCTTTTCTTTTCTTTTCTTTTCTTTTCTTTTCTTTTCTTTTCTTTCTTTTTTCTCTTTTCTCTTTTTCTTTTCTTTTCTTTTCTTTTCTTTTCTTTTCTTTTCTTTTCTTTTCTTTTCTTTTCTTTATTTTTCTTTTCTTTTCTTTTTTCTTTTTCTTTCTTTTCTTTTTATTTTCTTTTCTTTTTTTCTTTTCTTTTCTCCATGAAAAATAAGGACCCCAAAGCATTGTTCAAATGAACACTTCAAGTAAAGAAGGAAACAAAGCCTTAAACATTAGAGGGACAAGGAATATGTGATCAATTTTGTGGATTGAAATGCTTCTCGTGTACCTGGCAAAGAATTTGAGCAATAATTTCTCAAGAAACTTTCTGCGTGCTGTCCAGGCAGGCAGGGACTTACTGGGTGAGGTCAGCTGCAGCTGCTTTTTTAGAGTGCTTCATAATAAATCCCCTCTTAATTAGATGCTCTTCTGGATAATTTGCAGCTCCAAAGCTCAGAGGAATTTTAATCAGTTCAGCCTCTTTTGGGTGAGGATTGCATTAAGTGTATCCATGCATCCATGCTGACTGACCATTTGGTGATGTATCTGTTTGATCTGCAGGATCCCCAGAGGAAACATGGGAATGCTAAACCCAGTGTGCAGCATGTCAAGGCTGGGAGGTTACCCATTTAAGACTGGACGTGTTGAAAGTGTTCCTGGTATCAGTACAGTATTTATTCCATTCCTCAGTAAAGCCTTGGGCCTTGTTCAAGGCTGAGAGACTCAGCTGAGCACCAGGCACCTCAGCAGGACACTTGGCATTCCCTGCAGGGAGGTGCTGTCAGCTGGTGGCAGATGTTTGGCTGGATTTTTCCCTTTAGCTTTGAGCCGTGCCTCGTTCCATACCTACTGCTCTGCCTTTGCAATGGATGCCTTGGAACAAGGAACACTTTGGGGTGTGGAGCCATGTGGGATGGCAAGTGGGGAGGGGAGGCAGGGAAGGGAAATGCCTGACTCAGGATCTCCTTTGTTCCCCCTCTCAGGCATAAGGGGCTCCCCAGTCGGGATAATGGCACAGTGGGGTTGGTGCTGCTGAAGCCAAGGACCAGCATGGTGGGGAAGGTGAGGATGAAGCTGAGGGCAGCCTACAGAACTCTGGGGAGTGGTGCCACTGCTCTGCATGCTGGCTCTGCCATGCTTCTCAAAACATGCCCCTCCCCTCCACAGCTTTTTGGGGAAACAGGTCTGGCAGCAAGACCCCTGTCCCTTATCTCTCTTAGCCCAGTCAGCCTAGCACATGCTTCCTTCTGGGCAGAGAAAACATGGTTACTATGCAGCAAACCCAACCTTTATGTTTGGGAGCTGTGTGATCCAAGAGGCACAACACAGGAAAAATCTGATGCAAACTGCACAGGCTGGAAAGGCAGCAGCAATTAAAGACGATCTCCAACATTCATGCCTAATGCTGACCTTGGACCTCTACCAGCAAAACCAAGGCAAATCCATTACAGAGCACAGCAAGGTTTTCACTCAAGTGCTTATCCTGGATGTTCTGCCTGCAGCCAGGCCTCTCTGCAGCACAGCCACTGTTACATCCCCACCTGTTTCCAGCAAATTGGACACAACTGCATTAACTCTGCCCTTTCCTGCTGACCCTTTTGCTTGGATGGTGACTGCTGAAATAGCAAGGTACCTCCTCATGTCAGCTGCCATCGGACAACACCCATGCTGCTCGGAATACACCCTTGAATTTCCTTCCATCCCATCTTCTTATAATTCTGCAGCCTTGGGTGGCTGCAAAGAGGAGCAGCTTGATTGGTATTATAAAGGTATAAATTTCTTCTCACTCAGTGACATCAAAATTAGGCTATTTGGGGCCAAATTATTTTTACCAGCATAACTTGGCAGGGCTTCACTGCCTTCTGTAAATGAAGATGGCCATTTGCATTTATCCCATCAGATGGGTGGCTAATTGCTTGGCATTCCTTGAAGATATGAACAGACGGCAGCATAACTGAGAATTCATCTCAGCCACTCTCAGGAGAGAAGTAGCAGATTTTTGCATCCACTCCTGTAATGCACTCGGGCAGTGCAGTTTTCCTGTCCTGAGCTCCTGACAATGGCTGAAGTGGAAGACAGCTTTCATTTCAGCAAGGAGAGCAGATGGCTCCATTGCTGACACTGTCCAGGCCATGGTGCACCATCAGGATACTCTTAGGATACTATCACCTCAAAACAATGCCTCATTTCCCTCATATCTGGTAGTCTCATTTTTGACCACTTCAATTTCCAGACCAAACCTACACCTGCCCAGCTCATACCACATTTGTTCTCTTGCAACACTGCTCTCTAGGTCCAATCAACCTGATTCCCTTGCGCTCTTCACAAGGGGAACAAGCAAAATTTACTTAATTTCTTCCTGATAAATAAACTCTTCACTCCTGTCCCTGGCATGTGTGCCTTGCTGAGCCCCTTCTCATTTGCATCCATGTCAAAAAGGATGCCAAGTCTCATGAAGGTTTGTGTCACTAAACATTCCTTGGCTTTTAAAAAAGCTTTATCTTACACAGGAGATATTCCCAGCTAATTACTCTCACATTCTGCTGCTCTTGTTCTCAACTTATGAGCTTCCAATTTACAGCAGCGCTTTTGCCCACAACCCTGCACCTACTGAAAGGCATCCCCTTCTGCCACCAACATCAGTCTCCCCAGTTGTCACTGCCAGGAACAGCCAGCTTCCCAAAATATGAACCATACCTGTCCTTCACAAGTGCCAGTGCATGCCACCAGTCCTGCTCCATGCCCAGAAGTCCCAAAAACACTCAGGGAGAGCATATGCAAGGCCAGTTCCTGAATTCCTCTAGCATTACCTCTTATCTGCTGGTTTAGTCCTGAAGTACTGAGACTGCTTTTTGTTTTCCTTGCTGAGCAGTGCATCACAGAAAGCACAGGCCAGCTCAGCACAGCTGCTTTTCACCCTAAGGAGGGCTGGTTTTAAATTTATTTTACTGCTGTTTACCCTTTGAATGTGTTCTTTCTTTTAAAACTTTTTTTCTGCCTTGAATCAAGACACAGAGGTGCTGAATACACTGCTATAAGTACACTTATACAAGAATACTTGTAACACTGCTTAGAAACCTATTACCTAGATCAAAAAATTTACTCCAAATTGTTGTTTAAACCCCTAAGATAAGGTAACTCCAAGCTGGAGCCTTGAGTTCACCAATCTTAAAAGCTTATGAAGTAAGAAAATGCTGGAAAGAAAATAAAACTGTTTTGCCCAACAAATCTGTTTGAAGTCACAGAAGTCAGCAGTGATTTACATTATTATTGAGATTATTTCTTGCAGTATCAATCTACATTCCACAAGCACTGATATTTTAGGCTGTTTTCATGTAAAACTGCTTCGGTTTCCCAAACCCAGACAATTCTTCCAACTGCTGATCTTTCTGTGTTCTACACAGACCTTTTAGCGATAAAAAGAGGAAAACAAAAGTATTCTCATGCCCAAGATGCAAGAGAAAGCGGCCCCACTGTACTCCAGTTCAAAAATCTCTCCACTGCACTTGATAAAGGAAACTTCTAATAAATTTACATTGATTGAAAATATCATATTAGCTTTTATTTTGTTCATTTGCCTCAGTGCACAATTAAGCTATTTAACATGTATATTGTAATAACAGAACTGCAAGCAGCTTCATAAAACGAAAGACCAAATACACTTGTAACCTGATCAGACTGTTTTTAATCTGGTGGATAAGGTACAGTGGGGTGGGTGGAAGGGAATAATCTGATTTAGGGTACAATACATAACCTATCTTGTTGTTTCAACACATACATCTGTTATTAAAAGCCACTGTTTAGCAGTGTAACATGCACCTAAAAATTGACAATGTGGAACATCATCCATTAAATATACTATTTGTAGATGAGAATTGTTAGGGATGGGGAAAGGATTAAAACAAGAAGAAAAGCACCAGGGCTCCACAGCCCTTCTAGAACAAAGTACTTTGCAGGGAGAGTGTAATGCCATTGTCAGCTCTACTGCGCCATGCTGTGAGGACGAGCGTGTGGTCCATTTCCCGCATGTCTGCCGCAGAAATGCACTTCTTTGGGAAAGCAACCACCAGGGCTCTGCAAGGGCGGGCTGCCTCACACCCCCAGCTTGTTGGCCTGGGTGAGGACAACCTTCAGGACTGGCATGAAAGCAGAGGTCTCGCTGAAGTTGCTGGTGCTGACTATGTGTGTGTGGATGTTCAGTCCCTCCTGGTAGTTGCGGGTTTCAATGCTCTTCACGATGTTGTGCAGGCCACTAATGATGGTTGGAGAGAGCTGCAAGGAAGGCAGGCAAGGCAGGTCAGCACAAAGGAAAAACTAGAAAAAGAGAAATTCTGAGTGTGGTGCTTGGCCCTCAGGAAGGTGCAGCATTCAGTTTCTTTCTTTGGAGATAGCCATCTTCAGAGCTGCACCTCATGGGGAACAGTCACTGGGAAGTCTAACAATAGACTTCATCCAGAATGGACCTTCTCTGCAGCATTGCTACACTCTGCAAGCCTTCCCTGCCAGCCCCTGGATGCAATTCCCTGGGGTGTCAGACTCTTGGCACCAGAAAAACCTACTGAGCTTTTATGCCTTTGGGTAAGGGTAATTGCTCAGCAAACATGGCCTGACAACAAGAGGATTACATCACTCTAATCTTAAGGTACTATGACATTTAAGCACAGTCCTTTATTCTGCCAAAGCCACCTGGAAGCCTTTGGAAAAATTACCAGATCTTCAAAAGTACTTGCACATCTGCCTTCCAGTGAAGTCTCCAACATCCAAGTCCCCTGGGTTCTGTTTTGACCCCAGGCTGTATGTCTCAGCTCTTGCCTGGAGCAGAGAAACAGTGCCTGCTGCAAGGAACTCTGCTCTTTGCCTCAGCACAGCCTCTGCACAGCACCATAAAACTCATGACACGACCCCAAAACAACACTGCAAAGTCTTCACAAGCATGTGGGGCCAAGCACAGTAACTGGCTGTTTTCTAAGAAATCCATGCAAACTTCCAATAAATGGATTTGGAACACACTTCCGAAGAAAAAATGAGCACCTGCTACATACTGCAGAAATAGTACTGCATCAAAGGAGTCATTGGCCATACATGACTGAAGGGTGGGGGGAAATAAAACAGAACTTACTGTCTGTTCCCTAAGTTTGTCATACAGAAACTCCAGGCGTTTATTTGCATCATCCAGTTTCCTCTTGGTTTGCTGCAAAACAAATAAATACATTAAAGCACAGCAATTTTAAGAACCCCAGACCATCTGGTATCATTGCAAAGAAGTCCATGCAGCACATCAAATTCCTTTCTCAACAACATTTTCCTAACACACATCATTTGGATTCTTTGTTCTGTATCCTCCTCCCCTGATTTTGCAAGGAAAGACCACATGACTGTACTTCTCCACATGTAATTGCTTCAGTTGTCAACAGAAAATAGAAAACTGTACAGGTGCACCCCAAAAGCTACTGGTCATTTGCAAATCCCACTGGCATAGCTGATAAGAAAAGTGACTCAATTTGAGTTGCAGCACGATTTTTTATTTTTCTACGGTTTACTGAAAAAGCATAACTGGATAAAATTATTACTGGAATGAAGTATCCAGAAACATTAGTGAGAGCTTAAGGGCACATGCAGATTCTCCAGTTCTAAGTGTGTACAACTCACTCATCATTTACGACAAATCCTAATTATATTTTTCCTCATGTGATTAGTAAAGCCAGCAGTTTGTCTGCAAGTTTTTAGTGTCAACAGAAAAACTAATAGCCTAACCCAATCTGTCCTTACAGACACTTTGTGCTTCCATGACTTTTATAAAGTAAACCACCCACTGATGTGCCTGGATTTATTTTGCCACCAAAGGCTCTTAAAATAACACCAGTACATTTCACCTGGAACTGCAGCTGCTGGAGAAATGAATTTTTATCCACATTTTTTTAAATAACATCTAAAATTTTAGGTTTTACTCCAGAGTAATAAAACAGTAATAAAGCATCAAGGTTACAATTGCAGGAGTACAAAAACAGTGCTTGTCAACAGCAGCAGAAATGGCATCAGTGCACAAGAGTAATGGAATTTCCTCCTAAATCAGTCTGTGCATTAATCCATCTTCACTTAGGATAATTGTCATTTTCCCTGGTAACTGGAAACATTTCTCTGGATTAAATAATTGCCTGGAGAAAATAAAGTCTGTGGGAATGCTCTAGCTCAAGGGTGAAGACCAACTGCTGGCTGCTTGCTGTGCTAGAAATTAGGGAAAGCTGTTCAGATGGCATAAAGGAGAACACAGCACACGGATCTTGGGCCACATGCAGAAAACTCCTCAGCTGCAGTTATGTCATCAAGGAACTGATATATCTAAGGATAAAATACCCCAGAAGGAGCAGGTAAGAAACCCCCAGTTCTTTTGGACTGCATAACTCTCACATGCATGACCACAGAACGTTTGTTTCAAAACCTATGGAAAGGTGCACATGCTATTTTCATTTTACAGATGGTCAGCTAGGACAGAGAGGCATAAATTGTGTCTAGGAAACAGCAAGACATCTCTCCAGACAAAACAATTAGGTGGAAGTGCAAACTGGTTGTTCTCTCTCTTTAGCTCCCATTCCCATTTTCCTCTTTAGAATGTAATAGCTGAGCAGTGCCTGTATTTGCTCTGACAACAACTGATGTGTACAGTCAGGGTGGTGTCTCTTGTCTCTATGGGCTGAAACACTTTCACTGCCTAAGAAAATCAGGGAGACTTAACAAGAAGCAAGCAAAATGTGTTGGCAGAGCAGAAAAGCAATCCCCAGGTGCAGATATGAGTGGAATGCTTTTGCCTTGTCTGTCTGGGGGAAGAGGCACTTAGAGGAAGAAAAGGTCAAAGGGAATGCAGAATACACTATATATACATGCCAACATACACACACACATATATATGCACTCTGCGGTCTTTAAACAAAGGATTTTGAGCAATTGAGTGATATTGAACTGACAAGATCGAGCAAATTCAGTGCACAAATTCTGCACACCACCAGCACCACCTTTTCATGTGGCAGGCATGAGCTGAACAGTCACCACCTGGGCTTTGTGGTGGCATGCTGTAATTACTGGCTGTCAAAAATAAATGAGAAGCTTTGGGAGGGATAGCTCATTTACAAGGTACTGGCTGTCATAGGAAATGTTTTTCCTATCCATCTCCAGTGATTGTGTTAAAGCTGTTACCTTCCCTTTCCCAGGTAACTGTTGTTTCTCTTTGAAATGAGTTTGTTATCAGAAATCCCAAGTCACAGAAATCACCTACCGGATCGGAGGCAGACAGCAGGCACCTCTGGATGAGAGCTTCAAACGTAGTCTTCAGAATAAGGTGCTCCTCAGGGATGGGCTTCTTAGTGATCTTCTCTGTTGGCAGTGCCTGCACATGCTGAGCAACAGAGAACAGGTGAGGCTTTTCCAGGTCACTGTGCCCACATGTTGTTTTCAGCTAAAGCAAGTAGCATTATTACCTAGCTTGGCACAACTCCTATTTCTTCCCTGTGGGTGTGTGGAGGTGACTTTACCAGCACCTGCTGTTGCTCCCTCTGGGAAGCTGTGAAAGTTGCAGAAGGAAGCAGCTTGTTGGCCCATACTGACTAGAGGATTAGTGGCATCTAGGTGGAGTTTACAGTAACAAAATGCCAGCATGGTGCAAAGCCAGTGCCTAGAAACTCCACAGTACACTTTGTGGCTACAAGAAAAGCCTGTACAATAGGATCCTGCCTGGCAGGCTCTACTGATGGACAAACCCACGCAGGGCTGGGGCTACATTACCTGGATGGCATTTCCAATTGGGGCCCCCGGGGCCCCCTCCGTGCTGGGTTTGGAAACAGTGGGTGGCATGATGGATGGCCCCAGGGGCTGGGAAGCAGGCTGGAAGCCACCCTGCAGCACCATCTGCCCCGCAGGGAGGTGTGGAGGCTGGAAGCTGGGTGCACTGCTGGGTGGTGCTGGAGCCTGGGGCTGCTGCAGCTGAGACTGTGGATCTGCCAGTGGGTTCATGATGGGGGAGGTGATGGGGACTGGGGGCAGGAAGTTGTCAGGGACCTGGGGGAAAAAGGAAAAAAGGAGGGCATTTATGTTGGTGTGACTGCTGCAGGCATAGCACAACACCCAGCTCTTACAGACTTCCCAAACCACAGTAATTGGGAGCGCTGGATACAGAAGTAATAGGGGCAGACAACACAGAATTCCACTCTGGATAACCAAGCCCATCCCTCTGGCTGCACAGTAACAAGTGCCTTGGGGTAGCCCAGCCTGCCCCTGGCCACAAGAGCTGAGTGCAGCCACCTTGAATCAAATCCACCCTCCCTCCAACCCAGAGGTTTGGCAGACCAGCACTATTAGAAGAGAAAACTAACCCACACCTATATCTATTCTTACTATTGGGTCATTATATTTAGACTTTTGTGTCTCACTTTCAAGGATGTATTTTTGTCCATGCAGTACGTAGGTCACAGCCAGCAACATGCCCCAGTAAAGCTTCTGAAAGCCTTTCAAGCTTCTGGCACACAGGTCTGCACTAAGGCAGATTACCAGGGCATTTCAGATTCATCCTTGAGCATCTGCAAGTCTTTTCACAGGGGTGTTTCACAAACATTTGGTAGAGGGAAGAAACAACAAAATGAACTGCTGGCCTCTGCTACACATCATGCAGGAATCAAAACAACAGAAAGGGCTTCCATGGAAATATGCACGTCTTTGGGTGTGCATAGGGAAAAAAAAGGGAAGATTACAGAACTCTGAATGAATAATGCTAGAATTAAGCTAGCTGTTAGGGACAGCAAAAAAAAAAAAATCCCAATCCAGCAACAAAGTCAATTATAAAAGAAATGAATCACAGCAATAAACTTTTGAGTGGTGAATAAGTTCCTAGTTAGGATGAAAACAGCTGAAAATTACGGCTTGAAATGCCAGACATTTTTTCTATTTTATAATAGTCCATGTGGTGAGTCATTTTATAATATCCTAAACCACCCCTCAGACAGTGGACAGAAGGGAAACAAACATAGAAACACAACTGACAGATTTGTTAAATACTCAACAGGGAATGCAACAAACACATTCCTCATTTAGAAGGAGCCAACCCACAAGCTTTGCTGTGGCAGAAATTTTGGCTGTAACACACACACAGCAGTAGCAAAAACCCTGTGTGCAGGAGGCTGCTTCTTGAGCTCTCTGCTCCAGCAGTTATTCTGATACTAAGAGTTCTCTACCCAGTCTCCAAAAGCTTCTTCACCTTGAACTGTAGAGACCAAAACCCAATGGGTAAGGAAGACTTCTGCCTTCACCCAGACTTTATCTTGGCTGTTCTAATGTTTTGTTCTCCCCACACTTTACATGCTCCAGACTAACTCTTGCTTCCCAGGGTCAGAGAGTGGTGGTAACACTGACTGCTGTGGAGATACTACAGTCTACAGCAACAACAGAGGATGAAAAGGCTCACTCTGCTCCATGCCAAGTGTTCCCCAATTATCCTGCCCTGCTGTAATTTAAATCCATTTTGCAAAACTACATTATTTCCATCATGGAAATTGTCTTACTCTCAACAGATCTCTTCAGGGTCAGACCTTTAATCAGGATAAACTGCTTTCAGCTCCAGCAATGTCAATAATCTATAACAATTTGCACAGCCTCCTCATTTTGCCTAAGTATCATCTCCTGCAAAACTCTGCTGCTTTACTGCAGATGGAAACAGTCGGAACTATTTGCTTCAAACCATGAACAATGTTGTTATTAACAACCACAACTTCAGCAAAACCTCACCATCTCTTTTAGAGGCTTAGACATTTTGAGAGGGATAATGCATATTAGAGAGACATAAAGGCCATTTCTGCTCATGAGATGCAGCTTTTGTTTGCTGCTATCCCTTCTCTTTCCTTATCCCACCAACATGTTTCCCAGGAGCAGGTTAAACTCTTGTTTTTCAAGTGACCAGCACTCAGATGTGTCGAGGTAAGACTTCCTAGAGTACCTTCTTCTTCTTGGCAGCTCTGTTGAGGGTGGGAGGATCATTCCAGCCGTTCTGAGGCCCTGGGACAGAAAGAAAACAGAGACTGTAAGTACCTGGGAGGAGAGCAGTGATGCCTTCTTAAGCTGAGCCGGACCAGATCCATGTCATGGCTCTACTGGCAGAGCCTGCCCTGACCTGACTGCTCCTCTGCCCTTCTGAGGGCCAGAACATCTGTGCCATCCAGAGCCTCCCAACATCCCTGCCATCAGACCCTTTGGGCTCCGTGCCCACTGGGCAAGGTTTGGGATCTTGACCAACTGTTCTCAAGTTAATAACTTAATTATTAACTCTTTCTTCTCTTGCAGGAAAAAAGAGCTTTGAGCAGACATGCCCTTGAAGAGTGCCTACCATGCCCAAAAAAGCTCTGCTACACAGACTGTGCACGTGAAGAGAGCTTATTCAGGACATTTGTACATGAAGTTCCCCAGCAACACCACACAAAAAGAAGAGGCATAAGAGGCCTTGAGCATTTCAGGTTCACCCAGTCACCTTGGAAACACGGAAGAGCCATAAACCCAGCTTTCCCCTGCCAGCTACAGCATGGTTTTGCGTGCTTTGTACCCCAAATCAGAGCAGAGCTGCTTGAGCAAAGTGGAAAAATCTGGCTTTCTGTACCAGGGGTGATTTGTTTGAAACTGGAAGCACAGAGGATGTCTGAGCAGATTCACTCCAAGTCTGGGGTGTTGCTTTGCACCAAGAAAGCAAGCCCCTTGCAGCTGTGAGATTTGCACCCCGAAGCTCCCATTAGTGCATTAGAAAGAGCTGCCCATCTCCTCATGGAGCACATGGAATTGAGCCCACGGCATTACATCCAGGCATTTCTGCCGCCTCCCCAAGTAATAAGAATTTATTGCACAAAGCCACAAAAAGCCAACAAAACCAAATCCCTGCTCAATGGACTTTTTCACCACAGTGTTTTTCACTTAGCAGATAACGAATTTACCTTAGCATGAGTTAACACTACTGCAGAATTTGCTCAATTTATCTGAAATTTCATTTGCTCCCAGGCTGTTGTCAAGCAAGTTTCACATCCAGAGCATGTTAAAGGGGTAAATTAAAAACTATTTAAAACCCCTTTCACATCTGCTTTCTCTTTGACCAAAGGCAGTGCCATCTCCTGGCAGTCTCCTCTATTCCTCTCTATCCAGAAAATCCCAGAGTATTTCAGATACATAGAGTCTAAATTACAGGAGTAGCACGTTAAGAAAATCTCCCAGACTGTTACTGCTGTTACTTTCCTGGAATAATTTGCATTAAAAAAAGGAAAATATTTAAAAGTACTTTGTTTCTGTGGTTAAAAACTCCAAATATATTGTTATTGGTAAACTCCAAATATATTGTTATTGGTTTCAATTAAGGAATTAAAAATCAATTTGATTAAAGTATAACTGGCAAACAGCATCACACTTGATGTTTGCTAAAGAACATTTGCATAATTGATGTCCGTTCAATTAATTTCATGTAGTGGCTGTAATTATTTTCAGGTTAGGTGGTACCTAGTTCACCTGCGAAGGGAGAGGCTTGGTCTTGAGATGGTAGACTTTCTGCAGACAAAATGCAAAGGTAACTAAAAAAAAATTTTTCTTCAAAAATAATAAAGCAGTTGGTCTTTAATTTTTGACCAGCAATTTAGTTTCACAACATGCATCAGCAGAAAAAAAACACCTAACCTAATTACAATGCCAGCTTGGAGACAAGTAATTTGTTCAAACCCCCCATGGAATTGCTTTTGTCCACCTTCCCCCAAAACAAGTCTGTTGCTCTTTCCATGCAGTATTTCTAGTGTTTATAACAAATTTTGCAGCATTCTGGCCCTTATCTCTTCTGGTGTTCTCATTTTGTATTCCAGTGCAGCTGACAGACCATTACTCTTAGACACAATCTTCTCAACACTGTTTTACCATTCCAGAAAGCTTTTCAAGAGATGCTTGAAGTATTTCACCTCAAGGTGGATCTCTCAAGTATTTTCTCAAACCAAGGCACACTCTCAACACAAGTATGTTCACACATCAACTTTACACTCACACAAAAAGACACACTGCCTGCTCAGACCAAGCAACAAACCCAAATAGCAAAATGTAGCCAATAAATCCCTCTCCATTCCACAGAGGAAAGGAGCTTTGGGGATAACTTCTGTCCCTGGGGTTGGCCTGCTCATACTTCTGGTGCAAGCCCTTCCTTTAGCTCAGGATTAGTCTATTGCATTTTCAAGTAAGATTCAAGATGCTGAAAATTAGAATTCCCTTGAAAGTAGATTCTAAGATCTATCACAAGACAAAGTGAGAGGGGTTGAAAAAAAATTAAATACGGGCTTTTCTTGCTCACAGAAGCTTCAAGCACAGTTTAACATACTGATATTATGTGCCTTTGCAAAAACCAGAAAATATTTACAGAACTCTTCTTTTTTACATGCATCTTTAAATCCAAGCCAGTTCAAAGGTCAAGTGCTTTTCAAGAGTTCAGATTTGAGATATTTTTTTCCTTCCTCCCTTACTCCTGCCTTTAAATGAGTCACAAATGCAAAGTGAAGCATGACATTCCCAGATTAGATCATCACCACACACAAAAGCACACCACTTCATTGCCAGGATCAGCACCACTGCACCAGAACACTCAGAGTTACAGGTGAGATCTACTTCTGGCTGTGGATCTCAGTGGTTCTACAGGATTTCATGCCAAGGCATCCCCCACTAGGCAGTGCAGCTGCTCAGAAAATGTGTTGGTGGTTAAGCATATTAAGCACATACACTGTCATTGCCGCACTTAGAAAACAAGGATTTTTTCATTCTTGTTGATATGCTTTCTGAAAGGTGTAATCTAAATACTGGAAGAGAACAGAGTGTGCTCTTCAGACACACTTTGTCTTTTTTCCAGTTCTCCAGCTGCAATAATCCCTTGTGTGTGTGCATGAGCCATCCTGGGCTCAGCACCTCACCATGCCCTGCAGTCCACCTCTGCATTTCAGCCTAAGGCCACAGACATCAGAGGCAATGCCCAAGTTTGGGTTCCTGTACTGGCTACCCTGCTCACCACAGCTGCTGAGAAAAACAGAAGCAGCATTGACAGTTCTCAGAAAGTTTGATTAAAAGCCTAATATGAACAACTATTAACTCTGAAAGGAGCTTCACCCACTCTGAGCATGCCATGTGGACTATGTCACATCATTGCAAGAAACTCAGCAAGTGGCAGAGCCAAAGTGCCTGCCAGTGATGCAAGTTGAGTAGTAAAATGGGTAACAAAGAACAATTTTCTTCTTCCTTGCATTTATTTGGAGGTGCAGAAGCTATGCTGTCTGCATTATAATGTGCTGCTTGATATCCCAGGCCTAGAACCCTATCCAACACCTCTCCCTCCATCCAATTTAATAATTCCTCTGGCTTAGAGATTCAAGTTTGACATGACCTGTAATGTGGGGTTGGGAGAGGTCACAGAACAGCACCTCCAAAAACAGAAAGGAGGCCAAATCTGGCTGTATGGTGGATGCAACTCTGGTAGTCCTACACCAGTCCTATTTTGTGATACAGCAAAAGAATTCACTTTTCCCCCAAACACAAGGGGTAGGTATGTGAGCTACCAGCCTCAAGGACACCAACAGGAGCACCTAAAGGATTCATACTGCCAAAGGCAAAATGCCTTTCTGCACAGCATCATCCCTAACAGACTTTTAAAATAAGAGAGTGGGCACATCAGGGCCTATCAGCAGAGCAGACATCCCCAAAACATCCCCCAAATCTTGCCCAGTATTCCCTGCACCCTCTGCTTCCCAGATCTGCTCCTTGACTCTTCAGCTGGACCACCTGGATGTGAAGGATGTTTATGAGCAGGTTTAGAAAAGGACTGCTGATTCCTCCTGCACTCTGACATGCAAAGCTGCTGTTTCACAGGCTAAGTGAAGGGACAGGTTTGTTTTGGCAGGCGAGGTCATTGTCCCACAGCAGGGACACCCAGGCAGTCACAAGCAGACATGGAGCCCCACCTTAGCGAGTGCTCTCTCACCAAGCATGCTCCAACATGCTCCTAAGTGTCAGCCACACACACATGCTTTTAATTGACATTCAGGGAAGAGACATGTAAAAGCATTTCTAAATCACTTCTGATTATCTTTTAAAGCATTTGCAGCCACAGTAAATCCCATCAAAGTAAGAGGTTAGGGACAAAATAATGGAAGAGAGCTGGGAAATACTGTTTGAATTAAATATTCTGCCAATCCTGGGCTTAAAAGGCTGCTCAAGAACCAGGGACACAGACAAATCACATCTGCAAAATCATTCAGCGAGGAGAATTGTGATCATCTTGTCTACAGCGATTAGGAAAACTTGCTCATTTTTGTACTTTGCTCTTCAGTTACAGTGCAGGCTCTGACACTAATGTTAAAATTAAGCCATGATCCATCCATGGTATACAACAGCTTCATGCCAAGCCTGTTGTAGCATTCTGTCTTGGGCAAGGCAGAAGCTCTGTGACTGTGGCAAGGCCTGGCTCACCAGAGAAAGGTGACTGCTCATGTTGCTCAGTGCAGCAACACAGCCCTATCACAGATGCACAAGGGTGATGACATGGTTTAGAAATGCTTTGAACTGATCTCTAAGCACAAGCAAACTTTTTACAGAGCATTCACAAGGAAAAAAGTGCATATTTAACTGAGTGGGTGAAGACCAAACCCCTCCCTCCTCCCTGCCTGCCCCCCTGTCCAAGCGCAGACCTGTTCTCTGGGATGCAGGAAGGTCACTGGTTGCAGGCAGAGTACCTGTTGGTCCAGTAGGTAATGCATAAGCCACAGAAGTTGCTGGAGGTCCTGGCCTGCCATGCTGAAAGGATGTGCCAGAAGGAGGAACAGGGAAGGAAGAGACGGGATTCAGGCTAGTTGGGGAGGGCTGAGGTTGCCCAGGGTATAGCGGGGAAGGCATGGAGTGGGCAGGGGCAGAGGGCAGGTAGGAAGGGGTGGTGTTAGGGGCAGGGCTGGGGTAAGAGGCTGAAGCAGGGGCAGCAATAGGCTGCTGAGGCTGATAGAGAGCTGGTCCCCCTGTTCCAGAGGAGTACTGCTGTGTGGCCTGATATGCTACAAACAGGGAGAAAAAACAGTTGGTCAGTGAGTTCATAACAGAGCAGCAGGTTCCATCTGCCTCTGCTTCCTTCTGCACTTGACTCTCTTCTCTTCATGCCCCTACCTCCCAAAACCACTTACCTGCCCAGCCAAATCCTGGCTCCCACAACTCTGTCTGCACTTGTAGGACTGCTCAAATGCCCAGCCTGTCACTGGGAGCAGGGAGGCACAGAGAGGACGGCCTCAGCTCAAAGGACTGCTGCTCTCCCCACACCTCCAGCCCAGAGCCACCGTGCTGCTTGGGACACATGGACACTGCAATCCTCACAGGGGCACTCAGAGAAAGGAAAGCCCTGTCCCAGGTTTTCATAAAGAGAAAAACTTAGGCCAAGGAAATGAATTCGGATTCCGGAAGAGAATGTAAGCTCACAGCCTTGCTTTCACTGTGGGCCCTGCAGTCTCACTACCTCTGCCCATCTATGGCCATTTTTCCTCCCTCATGCCAGTACTTTCAGTCCCTGCTTTGAGTGAGTCAGGGCTCTGCCCCCTTCTTCACTCACCTCTACTACTGCCCTCCTTTCTTCATCCCATCTCCCATTTCCATGGAGCCCAAATGAGAAATGGATGGCCTGGCTGCACACAGATGAGCTGTGTCTCTCTACCAGGCCTGTGCTGCTTTTCCAGGACTCACACTTTGGAGTTTCTGACCCTAGCACAACCTTGGGCAAGGCCAGGTGAAGAGTGAGTCTGAGAGCTGAGGGGGAATGTTTGACAGAGGGTGTCTGATGCCTGGACCCCACCAAATGACAACCCTCAGATGTCACCTCACCTTTCTCCCCATCCTGCAAGAACTGTGGGACTGGCGTGGTCTAAACACTCCCAGCCACAAGGAGGGGACTGGTTATCCCTGAGTTAATGCTGGCCCACCTGGGCAGGAGGGAGAGGGGGAAGCTGCTGTCACTCACTCTGTGGGTACGCTGGCCGTGCTCCTGCTTGTGAGTACATGCTGTAGTTGGAAGATGTGGCTTGCTGTGGTGGCATGCTGGGGCCAACAGCACCTGGTATGATAAACCCTGGAGGAGGTGGGTTGTCCCCCTGTCAAAAAAAGAATTACATGAAAAATGGTTGGGAGAGACAGGATTTAATCAGCAATGGTAATGCAGTGCTGAAGCAGAACTGCAGCAAAATGATGAGTTCATGTTTCAAGGCCTAAAACCACATTCCCTGGAAGAAGGGAGTCATGAGCACAGGGGAAAATGCCTCCAACCACCCAAGTACCTTAGGGTGCCCAGCACAGCACCGAAAGCACAGCTGGATGTGCAGTGACTTCAGCAGCAAGCAGAGCAGCACACACCTGCCTGCACAAGGAAGAGCTCCCTGCCAGTGCTGCCTGGTGTTCAGGCAGCCCAAGAGCATCCTGCCATCTTTCAACTAAACTTAAATGGTAACTCTGAAGCTTCTAACCTCCACGGAAAAGGGGGAACGGAAAAATTATACGTAAAATATCCAGTGTGGGGCAAAGGTTGGGGAGACTCAGGTCACACTGAGCTCCCACTCAAGACTTTTCAGTGCCACTCATCTGGGCATTGGTGAAAAAAAAGTAACAAGATGTAGAGGAGTAAAACCAGAGCACACATGGAAGCTGCTCCTTCCATCTATCTGTATCAGACTGTGCCAAGCACACAGACTACACCAGGGGACATACTGGGGTGGAGCAGAAGCTCAGAGAGGAATAATGAAGGTTATACCTGTGTGTCAGAGGGACAGCCTGCAGGAGGATGGCTGGGAAGGGCAGTAGGAGTTTTGTTACTCCAGGTAGTGACAGTAGGGGCAATTCTAACCTGAATTGAACAAAGAAATACCAATCATGGAAAATAAAACAATAAAAAAGTCTAAAGGGTTTCACAAAACAAGATGCAAAGAAGTGAATGCAAGAAGGTTTGCATGCTGGCACTTGTAACAGCCATAAAATCTCAGAGGAAGAAGGGAATTGCATTCAAGACAGACAAAAATCACTGTGCACTGGAGCCAAAGTGAATTGCAGAATGAGGAAGAAGCACAGTGGAGTTGCAGCTGCAATAGGCTGTGGAGCAAGTGCAGTGTTATGAGTGCCAGTCAGCCAGGTCTCCATCTTTCATCACACTTTCCTACTGCAGAAGCCCCCCCGCCACTGGTCCATGACAGTGAGCATCACTAACCACAGCTGCAAGCCCCAGGTTCCCTGTTAAATTGAAACACATGCCTCACACAAAAGGAGTCTGTTTAAACTGAGCTTCACATGAATTTTAAAAGGTTAAAATATAATTTAAAAAGGTTTAAAACTGATATTCAGCTCTTGCACATGCACAAATACACATAATAATGGTAATTGCTTCCCAGCCAGTCTCCCATAGCTCATTTCCTCCATCTTCCTTCTTTGCCACTCTGAATGGCTTCAATTCCATACAACCACTCCTACCTTTCTGATGGGACAGCAATCAAGAACTTCCTGTGCCTATGACATTCCTGAGCAAGGAGTGGGCATGCTGCCCAACAGCAGGACACATGGCTGGGGTCCAAGGACATAAGCAGAGGGAAAGTTGTGACCCTGGAGCCTTGGCTGGCTCAGTTGGCTTCAGTCTATGTGTCTCTAACCCCATGCGGTGCTAGGTGCTAAGCTAATGGTGCAGTCAGCTGCACAACAGCCACTGCTAATGCCTGCATAACTCATCACTGGAGTATCTAAAAGACTTTCTCATCCCCCTTCACGCCTGGTTTATTCAGATGAAAAAGAAGGTTCAACAAAACTATGCTGAAAGGAATCCAAGTGTTAAGAACGTGTTCCTATTTGGGACAGCAATTAAACAAAGGCTGCCTCAAGCTTGAACAAGTCCTACATATATGCTTTCTTAAAAGGAAGTCAAACAAAGCAAGTATTCTAAGACTCAAACATGTAATTTCTCTACATTCTGGTTCATCAGCTGGGATCCTTTCTGACTGACACCTGTCCCTTCAAGCCCTTCCTGCTGAGGATGAGCTCCCTGAAAAGCCAACAACATCCCTATGTTGTAACTCCCAGTGAACCCATGGGGTTGTGATACACCCAACCTTTAATTAACAAGCAGGGCTTGCTGAAATAATTGCTTGAGGCATTCTGGCAAAAGAGGGAACTCTGGTTTAAAAAAGCATTGCTCATATCTCAACATCTAGAGGAGAGCTGCTATTCTCCAGAGCCAAACAGGAAACATACAGCTTTGCTTCTCAAGGCAATTCATTGGTTACAAGGAGGAAGGCCAAAGACACAGACAGCAGAGCAGACTTGATTATTAAAGATGATACATTTAAAATCATGTGCAATGGGGTTGGCAAGGTAAATCCTGGATGAAGGCTTTGTCCCTTCTGAAATCCACCTTGCTAACACCCTGGAGAGAAGGCTGAGGCACACACTACTGCTGACATCGAGAATGTCCAACTCCTCCCCAACCTTTCATCCCTTCTTTCTTCCTGGCCTGGTTTTTCTGGCAGCGCTTGGAGGAATCACAGATACCTCTGCTTGTGCCAATCTCTGCATAAGGAGAACAGTCACAGCCCTAACATAGCTCTGCTCTCAGAAAAGCCCAGCCCAGAACACCTTTAGAGGGGGCCAGATGAACTGCAGTGCTGTGGGAATTAGAGACCTGGCAGGGCTCTCTAAGCACACACACAGCCAGGGCTGCCCAACATACCACACTGCCCTGATGGCCAGTGTGTTCTATTGCAGTGTCATCCTCAGTTTAGAAGTAAATCAGAGAATTTCCTCCCCCATTTCTCCTCTTCCTCCCTGCACAGCTCCCTTACTAGTCTCATACTCACCAGGTCTTTCTTGTAGCACAGCTCACTCTCAGCCTCTCCACTAGCCCATGCTCCCTTACACCTGGCTGGGAAGGTGTTTTCACAGCAGGCTGTACCCACAGCTGCAGACAAGTGCCCTCAGTTTGCTATAGCCACAACTCAGCAGCCTCTGCAGCCAAAATCAGAGCCAGGGGTGGGAATAATCCACCCCAGAGGAGGCTAGTGAGCAGCATGAGCAAGCCCCAAGGCCTGCAGGGCTGGAACAATATCAGGGACTGTGAGAGGGAACACAGAGAACTCCTGCAGTGCTCTTGCACACAGCTGTCCTTGGCACTGAAGCACACTGCCAAACAAAGGGGGAGAAACACCTCATCTTCAGAAGCAGGCTACTTGGCAAGGTGTTTAAAGGATGTTTCCATTCCAGATGAGGAGCAAAGGAGGCATCTATACTGACTGAAAGGAAGCACCAATGACCTTCCACACAAGGCTCTCAGCAGAGGTTTGTCACACAGCCTCAGACCAAGAGAAAGGAAAAAAATTATTACATCCATCCCTCTGCAGAACTCAAGTACCACATCCCTCCCTTATTGCCAAAGCCCATTTACCTGCTGGTAATACTGCTGGGTTGGTGCCTGGGGCGCCTGCATCCGTCCAGCCACAGGGCCAGCTCGCCCTTTGGGCATGGGCTCTCTCTCATATGGTCCCCTGAGGCTGTCCTGTCCAGCTGGCAGCTCCCCTTGGGCTCTGCAAAGCCTGTCCCGTAGCTGCACGATGTTTGGCTGCAATCAGAAAAGGACAGTGAAGGGAGCTGAAATGCACTGCCTGGCACACAGTGCATCACACCAAGAGGCTGAGTGGCCACTCACTGATGAGCTCTCTCAGAAGCCTGCTCTGCTTTATTCCATTGGAACAAGTCTTTTCTGCATGACACATGAAGCCATTTGAGCTGCCTTACAACTGCCTGCCTCATTCCCAAACCAGCCTACAAATTTGTCTACAAATATCAGCTGATGGAAGATGGGAAGTCAAAAGAGAACAACCAAATGTTAATGCCATTTCATCTGCCATGTCTGGCTTGCAGGAGGGACACCCTTTGGCAGTCACTGCCTGTAGGCACAAGGGTGTGAAACCAAGAGGGAACAAAAGTCTGTGCATGTCTGCCAGCTCAGCAGGGCCAGTGCAGGGTGAGGGGAACAGCCTGACTGTCACATTTGAAGGTGCATGTCAAGTGGCAGTCCTGATGCTGAACTGCACCATGCAGAGACCTCTGCTTGAAGCACACCTGTTCACAGACAGAGAGGGAGCAAAGAGCCTGAAGGCCCATACCTGGTTGGTGTTGGCAGGAAGGAAGGTCAGTGCAGCAGCCAGGCTTCCCTGAGCAGCCAGGAGGTTGGCATACTGGCTCATCTTCTCGGCCAAAAGGGCACCCATGGCATTCGGGTCCACAGCCTGCGTGAGCTGCACGGCTTTGCGCAGGATCACGACCTTCTCTATTAAATCCTGAAAGATCAGGAGGGGAAAAACCCACCCACAAGTGAGAACAACGAAGTGAAATAGGCCCTGGCTAAAGACTGTCCCTGGCAGGACCCCTCTCACCCAGCAGGGAGCCCAAGCCAAGTGCAAGTTTCCCAAACAGCCACAGCTGCACCAAAGGCATGGCTGCTCCCAGAGGACAGAAGAACAACCACCCACCAAGCAGTTTCTAACAGCAAAGCTCAAAAGAACTGCTTTTATTAAACAGGATTACAGGGCCCCATCAACACTGAGCATGTCCACCAAGTGGATGCTTTCATAAAATTATCTGGTGACAGCCTCAGAGCAAACAGACAACATCACGCCTGTCACCACTACTAGTGCCATGCTGCTGCATGTCCATTTACAGGGTTTAGTAAGTCAGTTCTTATCCATCTTAAAAGGATCTAAAAACTCCCTTGGAAGAGCTGTCCACAGTTTTCTGGTTGTTACAGCGAAATGGTTTTCCTGATATTCACCAGAAATACTCTATCTTGCCTTCCTTGCACATCTCCCAACACCAGAACTGGTCTTGGTTGGGTTTCCTTCTAGTCCTAAATTATAGGAACATTTTCTGTTCAGTTTTCTTATGTTTTTCTTAGTGTATTTATACTGAAGGATACTACAAATATTCATTTGCCAAAATTAAAGGCCTTTTTAAAATCTTACAAGAGATTTAATGAGAGTGTACCACACAAAAGATTTCAACCTTACATTACTAATAAAGATTGTTTTCTAACCATTTGTTTTTCCCTACAAATCAGCATTTCAAAAACGGCAAGTGAAAAAAACCCACTATCATAGTAAACAAGCCACCTGATAAGGACTTCAACAATATTTTCTAGTTTTACTTCCTGAGAGACCAAAGCCATGCAATCACAATGCAAATTCAAACTGAAGGTAAAACTGTAAATAAAGCCCTCAAAATCAAATTATTTTAGTAACTCAGAGAGTTAATGACATGAAGCAAACTCAGATACACATCAGTTCCTTCAATTAACTAAACAAAAGTCTCACAGCATTGTCAAGTAAGTACTTTCTAAAACTGGTTCTTCAAAGGCCTTAAACAGATGGAAGAAACTAACACTGTATTATAAAATATTCTATTATTGCTTCATTCCACTCATCAACCCTATGCCCTCAAGATATCTGCTAGAAGCAATGCATTTCACTGCTGGAAAGCAAGCTTTGTATGGGCAAACCCCTAGAGAAAATTCTCATGAGAACCTTCCTACAGCTGTCTTTCCAGATTTAAATCTAATTCTATTGGATTTCTTCTCCTGAACTTCCAGAAGTTCAGAAAATCCAAGTATTTCCTAACCACAAAAGATGCAAGCACTCAAAGACCCTTCTTTACCAAAACACTAAGTACTAGAATTATTTTATGAAAGAACTGTATTAGTACCACTACTCAAAGACCAAGGCAAGCACAAGGGCCACATTTTCCAGTATCATATTAATGTGTTATTTTTCCAGAAAGGAAAGGCTTGCATCCTGATGTACATCAGACAGCTAAGCTCTACACTAGGTAACTTGATTTAAGAGCCAAATGATTGCAGTCTGTTATTTCCAACATCTTTTTAAAAAGAATTACCAACCTGAAGGGACAAGGGGCTGTTTCCATCCTGAACTTTGGTCCAACAAGCAACAAGTTTATCCACGTTGCCAGCACAAATGTAACAGAGGCAAGCTTGTGTCTGCAGAATGCTGTCCCCCTCATTCTCCAGCCTGCTACCCAGGAGATCTAGATAAAACAACAACAAAGATGCTGGTAAATCATTCTGGGTATCCCTCCCCACCACTGCTGAAGTTGACGAAGCAACTGGCCAAGGAACTGTGAGCAAAGCCATGATACTGCTCTGGAATTATCCAGTCCATGAAGTGTCCTTACCGCAAAGGGCTGTAAACTCGTCTGGCCTGGCATAAGTGAGCACAGCAGCCAAAGCCTCTCTCCAATTCTGCAAGTCACAAGACTCCACAATCTCTTTCCAGTTCTTTGTTACAACTGCAGTGATGAGCTAGAACAGGAGAGAGACCACAGTTAGGATCTTGTTAGGATTTTGTCTGTATTATACACAGGATAATCTTTATCTGTTCCAGTGTACTCATTCCCACTGTATCCACAGTCATGACAGGTACTGCATTGCAGTTCAACAGCTGCACAAGAGCATCTCACTTAAAAAGGAAAAAATCAGAAAACAAGCTCAGAGAACACACAGAGGCAAATTATTCTTGCTACAAAATAGCAAGACGAATTTCCACAAGCTGCAAATGGTTTTCAGCACTATTTTTGCAGATACAAATAACCTAACAAGTATTTAGCTTGCACATAATGCCCAGGGAGATGTATGAATTTTGTTAAACTGTTTCATTCAGCTTTAAGCTCTTGGTCTCAAGCTGACCAGTGAAGGGCAGTTGAAAAGGCTGCATAAAGCAGCAAGTTGGCAGCAATATCAACCTGAGCTGGCTGTAGTAACCCTACCCTCCACCCATCCACACATGCTGCCTCTGCACAGCCCTCAGAATGAAATTCCAGTTTCTTCCTTCTAAAACTCTGCCTCCTGTTATTTTGCTTTGGACAAAAGACAGACTTGGCAGCTGTGCTGCTCTTTAGTGAACAAAGCCCTTCTCATGCCAAGATTACAAGCTCAGAAACAGCTGAACAAGCAGTATGTGTGCAGTTTGGGACCAGAAAAGAAAAAACACACCTGAACAACAAATGCAGCAGCCTAATTACAAGGTCAATGTTTGCCTGTCAGCATAGGCACAGATAACCGGTCAGCTCTTCATAAAAACACCTTTCCCCAAAGGATGAACTACAGTGAAGAAATTCCTCTAAAAGCTGCCACGCTTGCTAAACCAACTGTCCTTTTAAAGCCACTTCTCCTGTTTCAACCTCCTGTCACTACTTTCTCATATGGGTAGTAAAAAAGAAATATTTGCACAAGCAGCATCAGTAACCCCTAGCACTGCAAAAAGCTGAAAATAACAATAACCAGCTGGCCATAACATGCTGTCTCCCAGACAAAAGGTGATTAATCTGCCCTGGGTATACTTTCTTCTCTCTTCTGTGCATGCAGTGAAACAAAGCATCAGCAAAATCCATGAAGACTGATCGGGGCAGAAATCAACATAATGCTGTTGGCCCTGAACATGGGTCACATGTGAAAAATGTGACAGAACAGCAGACTGAAATACCCTGCTTAAGGGATTTGTCTTTATTGTTGAGAATCTGTAAGTGTATATGCAACTCAGAGACAGTGGAGATGGGATAAAGAGGACTCTTGTGTACTGATAGTCAGGTGGTGTGCCTCTTCTCCCCTTATCAAGGCATTAAAAAAATAACAGAAATCCTTCTGCTCCAAGATCTTACCAACTTGAACACTTATTAACATCTGCCAGAAATAAACCTGTAAAATGGCAAGAAAACCTTTTAAGGTGAAAAAAGGAGTTGCCAAAGGCATATGAGCATGTTACTCCTGACCTGAAAACACATACCCTGGTAATTTTGCTCCTCATCTTGGCAAAGTACTTCTCCTGTGTCCGGGAGAGCAGCTCCTGCCCGCCGGCAATGGCCAGGATGATGGCATCAGCCATGCGGTTGTCATGCAGGCACAGATCCACTGCACTTTCAAAGTTCCCTGTCAGCAGAGCCTGTGTGATCAGCCCATCCACATCTGCAACGAGATAGAGGTGCACTTGCAAATGCTACCACAAAAGCCACTGAGAGATGCAGCAGCAGGTGACACTGTCCAGCTGTACAACACTGGCACATTTGTCTGCAAACCAGCCTGCTCCCGGCCAGGTGCTTACAGGGGTGTTCACCTTCACCTCCAGCCTCAAACACACATGGGCACAGCCATGCCACAGGGGCACTGTCAAGCATTACTTACTTTGTGACAGAGCAAGTTCCTAGAGGTCTAAATGGCCCCTTAAACAACTACCTGAATAGTGCTATAAAAAGTCAAACCTCGACAGGGGTCAGTGGCTTCTGTGTTACTCAAGATCCCCTGGGAGTTTCTGTATAAGCAGCACTTCATGCCTGACCAAGCGTGTCTTCTTTTATATCAGAAATCACTCAGAGCAGCTGCATGTCAGCAATGGGGTACACAAGTGCTGTATGACTTCCTTCCTTCAAAAAGTTGTATTTTCAAGTGCCTTGAGATTGTGTGATAATGCAGTTAGCAGCAAGTAATTACAATCCTTCACAGTCTGTGCAGAATTTGCCTTCTCACTGCAACACCAGTATCAACATCAGTGCTTACAAATAACAGTACATACAAGGAAATCAATATCAAGGTTTTTTTGTACCTCCACTAACAGAAATGTTAAATGTTGTCTTCGCAGATCCCAAATCTTCAGTTTCTTTTTTATGGTCCTTCAGCGTCTAAAAGAAAGGAAAAGCATCATTTCTGAGATCATGTAAACACTTTGAAAACATACACATTTTAAAAACATATGGCTCTTGCACTGCAAGTTAAATTTAAAATTTCAGACTATCAGTCAACTCAGAGACTATTAACTTAGAAGGGAAGGTTATCCCTGCGCGTTTGGGCAGAGGTAAAGTTACTTTTCTTCACAGTAGCCAGTATGGGTTTGTGTGATTTGTCCTGGAAACAGTGTTGATAATACAGAAATGTTATTGCTTTTGCTGAGCAGCACTTGCACAGCACCAACGCCTTTTCTACTTTTCCTACTGCACCTTCAGTGAGGAGGTGGGGAGTGCATGGGGAGTTGGGATGAGACACAACCAGGACAGCTGACCCCAAACTGACCCAAGAGATATTTCAGGCCATAAAACATCATGCACAGCATAATACAAAGCTGGAGGAAGATTAATTCCTTGTTTTTCTTTGCTTAACCAATTAAACTTCCTTTGTCTCACAAGAACCAGCAGCCAGACACCTGGATCACGGGTGCTAACTAGCATCTGTAACCATATACACACAACACCCTCCAAGCAAAGCTACAACTACAATGAGAAAATCAGAAACCTTTTCCTTCCTTCTCTTTCAGCTTTAACCCCTACCAAGAACAGTCTACCATTAATGCTACTTAGGTTCCACTCTGCTCCACTGGGAATTTCAGCTCACCCTTGAAGTCCTCTGCACTAGACATACACCTCAGTTTAATTAAGCAAATTACACATGAACACAAGCTCAATTTGCAATACAGAAGTCCAATGTAGCACTCAGTACAGCAGTGCTCAGTAGACACAAGCTGCTTTTTTTGTGACTCCCTCAGAATTAAGACAGAGACTACTTTGTGTGAAGTACCTGGGTTTTGGGATTTCAAACAAAACATGTCAATAATACAAAATAGTATCAAAAGGGAAGCCTCTCTCCACCATCAATTTTCACAGCACAGGCTAAGCAGAGTGCAGAACCTGACCCACAAACCACCTCTTCACAAGCCATCACTCCAGTACATGAAGGGAGTTCAGGAACACCCTGCTTGTTCCGCTAAATTGAAGGACACAGGAGACCAAAGACACTCATTTGGATGGGGAAGCAAGTCTGAAACAAGCTTTATGTTTGGCTTGTGAAAAGGACACAGCATCTGGAAAATGATTTTGTTGTCTGCTAACACCAGATGTGTGTTTGGTATTGCTTGAGAGCATGTTATGACTACCACAGGAACAATGTGCCCATTACTTTATGTATGTGACAGCATGCCCTTGATGCATCACTAGTGGCTTCAGGCCAGGTTCACAAATATTTAGGTAGGCTAAGGTCATGTTTGGCTGTGAATTCTCTCCTAGAAGAGACATTTGTTATGAGATATGCAGTACCTCACGGCTGCATACAGCAAAACCCTTACACTGTCAGACACACGTCTGCCACTACAGAGCCTGAAGAATTAACAAGCAATCAAGCACCTAACCCAAGGAGAGCATTCTGATTTTAGTGTCTTTAACAGGCCTTTTCTTACGTGGAGTTAAGTGCACCACCCCAACATGCATGAGCCTTAAGCCACTGTCCCCACCTCCACAAACAGCTGCAGACAGGCACCAAGCACAGGAAGCACAGCTAGCAGCTCAAATGCTAATCCAAAAGGGAGAATGAGGGAATAGGGAAGAATGAAGTTGCCCTGTTCACATAGCAATACACTATTTTCAGTGTTAGTGACACCTCACAAGGCAGAGGCTGGGTCCTTAGTGCTAATTAGAGACCTCTCTGCATATGCAAAACACAGGGCTGAAAACAATGCTGCTCAAATGGTGTAGGATCCCAAATGCTGACATGGTTGAGCACAAACTGCCTGCAATAAACCTGGCTGAACACACTGCCTGAAGCAGATGAAAAAAAAATCTCAACAAGACTCCAGTTTTAACATTATAAATAATTTTTCATATTTCTGTATATCCTCAGCAGCAGGAGAAGCCAACAAAATGAAATGCTGTTAAAAGGAACAAAGTATATACAGGGGAGGTCAGCAGGGTTAGTCTAGAGGGCAACAGATACCTCTCCCAAGAACTGTTCCTCTGTAGTCTGGCCTTCATCCCCCTTGTTTGGCACAGATCCATCAGATTCTGCAGGAGCCTTCAGCAGAGAGAAGATGCCATAAAAATCCACCAGCAAAAGAAGCAGAAATACTTTGCACTGCAGGGTACAGTCACCTTTCTACCAACCAACAGTTAGAACCAGACTGAAAATCACAGAAATGCTTTGGCAATATATGCTTGAGCATCATAAACAGGGTAAAGGCCCTATTTCCTTGCTCTCTGTCATTACACAGTACCTTGTGCTGTTTTCATTTCAGCTGCCTTAAAACATGCAACAAAAGCTTTTTTCCCCATGAGGCAGCTAGATGACTGAATTGTCTGTGGCACAAAAGCACTGCAAACCTGCTGTAGACTCAGGCCACTGCAGTTAGTGGGCAGTGCCTGAACTCTGCCAGGAAAAGGACCACACTCCCAGTCCTGCCTCCTTTAAAGCTTGATGAAGGTGCAGCTCTTGAAATCAGGTGCCAGGCAGCAAGATTCTGCCCTACCTCATAGGCAGCACAAAGTGCCACAGTGGGCACGGCATGGGCAGCAGCAAGGAAAGGTGGAGGGACACCAATGAAAACCTACATTAAAACCTGTAACTGAGAGCCCTTCATTGGAAAAGGAGGGGAACATCTGAGTAGAAAAGAACTGTGGGTTTTTGGTTTTTTTTAATAATGCCTTCATCCTGCTCAATGTTGGAACTTGCCACATGCTGGATTATTTGTGATTTACTTGGGACAGCTATCAAGTGGAAAGAAAAATGATTCTTACTTTACAAATTACCATGGCATTATAAAACTAACCACAGAGTTACATACATGTCTTTGCTTACCTCTCCCAAGACACCATCTGCAAGACCCTCTTTATTCAGAGCAGATGTGATCTAGAAAACAACAAAGATTAAAGTAAGTACCCTTTTAAAGAGGCACCAAATTCTCAGATTGCAAAACTGGCACATGTAGCTACTATGTTGCTTGCACAACAGCTAACATACAATTAAACATTTTAAAATAAAACTAAAGCCACTTCCTTTTCTAGCCTGATGATGGATTTACTGCTAAGACCCCTGCACCTCAAGCTCTGATGGAAACAACAGCTGCCCTATGCCTTTAAACCTTTAATTGTTAACTCAAGGGCTTCAAACCCCACTAGAGCTGCTGGAAACCACAGGAATAAAAGCAATATCAGAACACGAAGGACAAAACCCTCGGTCTGCTCTGATCAGGGAAAATAAGGCAGTGATGATCCTTGTGGAACAGAGAGCCTGTCAGGAAGCTGTGGGTTCAATTACATCAGGCACTTGGCTGTGGGCTAGGATTTTCCAGGGTAAAAAAAGGAGTTAAAATGCCCAGCTTCTACTGCTTTGCAAAACAAATCATGACTCCAGCTTCAATTAGGGCTCTCAAAACCAGCAATTTTATGTATAGAGTTTCTATATTATTTCAGCATCAGGGAGCCTGGGTTTCACATTGCTCCTAAAATTATCTACTGCTTTTTGTATTGTAGGCTTTCTTTTACCTTTGTAGGCTGGTTTGTGTAAAGACCTGAGCTCCAATTGCTGGAGACAGTTTTCTCATTCTTTTTTAATCACTAGTTTACAATAAAATGAGAAATCCAGGACTTGGCTTACATGAGAATCACAGGTTTTAAGACTGTAACCCACCCTTCCCACGTTCTTAGCAGCTTATTACAAGAAGCTGAAATCTGTGATCCCTGTTTTTACTTTCCTAATGCTACCAGTAATAGGAAAACCAAGTTGTGATTTAGTGAGCTTTCCACCTGGGTATCACAAACTTTCAGATGAGCTGTACCGTGCTGCTTCTTGACACCGAAAAAAACTTCTCAACTGGACTCGACTTCTACGTAGAATGTTTTCAGAAAACAGCTGCATAAAAACAGGACCTTGTAGCTCTTCCCAACTGTTTCCTAAATACTGAAACAACGGGATAGGCCCAGCATTCCAGGCCACTTTAAGTTCAGCTGTGCCCATTTTCCCAGCTTCTCCCCAAGCACAGGGCCTATATAAAACCCAGAGCAAAAGCAAGCAGTGGGCTTTAATCTCATGAGGCCACGCCACAGAACCACTACTAAATTTCAACTGGATTTTCTAACTGAGTGCTGCTTTTCAAAAACAGGATTACCCTTGCTGTGCTTGCCTTTGCACAAATATCTCAAAACCGAGGACAAACTATTATCAAAATCATTATTTTCTTCCCATAATCATATTAATTTCTCCCTGAAGGGCATTTAATATGTGAGCACAGTGACACTTTAATGGAGCCAATCTTTGAAAATAAAACATTAGTTTGATATAATAAAAATGAGTCAAATGTTAAGATCCACTGAAACAAAACTGCAGAAATACTAGATAGTTCCTGGGTAGACAACTGAAAATCACAGAGCCAAAAGGCATAGCAGATAACTCCCTGTAACACTGAGTAAAAATCTTCCAACTGGGAAGAAAGGTCTATAATGATGTGCAAATTACTTCCTGGTAATACAAATTTTGCTTCTCCAAACGTAACCACGTTTGACCTTTGGGCTTGTTTTTTTTTCTTTTTCTTTCAAAAATTATGGATTTCTCCCACAGACAAAAAAGACTATTCCAGGTTTCCCTACTTAATGAAAACTGCTCACATGTTCTTCAACCAGAAACCCTAAAAGCAGGTCCCATTCCATGATGCTTGAATAAAAGGATGTCAAATAGCACAGTGACATGAATAGCCTAGGCAATAAATATCAAAGCTTCTTGATGAGTGAGAATTTCACATCAGCAATGGACAGTCAGATGCAGACAGACCTCTGAAGTCTGCTGCCTGCTCTGACATTTCCACAGAACATCCATATTGCAAGAAGACACAACTAATGAAAAAACGCCACAGAGTAAATTGTATTCTGTAAGAATTCTGAAATTACTCAGAAGTTATTTATCTCACATATCGCACATTTACCTTCTTCCTCAGATCATCCTTCCTGTATCCTAAGAGCTCGAGGTATTTAACACGTGAATCTTCTTCGAAGTTCACCTTTAAAAAGTTAAAGACATTATTGCAAGTCACAATTTTTCATTTTCTCCCTCACTAGCACAAATGACCCAGTGAGATTTAGTGACTGAGTAGACTGAATGTAATAGAGAAATGTGAAAATCTTCAGTGACTTGGGCACCTGAGCAGGTGGGCAAGGCTTCCATCTGGTTATTGTAGGTGAACAATCTGTTTATCTGCTTCACTTGGAAACCTCTAAATGCTTAGTGAGCAGTGAAAAGCCCATCTAAAGCTATCCCAAAGCTTTAATCTCTCTCACCAACTCCCTGTACAAATATGTGCTGATGGGAAATACAAAAAAACCTCACCCACACCTTTGCTTTGCTATGACTCCTCACACACACTCCACAAACACTCCTGGTCCTGAGAACTCTCCCTCTTCTGGTGGGCCCACTCCAGTGACATGGCTTATGGGCACTAATCTCACAGCCTGCAACTTTTGGTTCCCAGCACCTCTTCAGCTAAATGTGCAGAAGGAACCACATCCTGGCTTTCCCAGTCCGTGGGGAACTCCTGCAGGGCTGTCCCCCTGTTACCTTTAAGAAGGCCCACACGTTCCTCTCAAAGTCAGCCAGGGCCATGTCGATTTTCTTCTGGCAGTAGCTGACAAAGCCCTCAGACTGCACAGCCTCCTGCAGCTGGTTTGAGCGGGCCAGGAACTCCTTCTCTGTGACAACCTGGCTCACATAGACGTGGGGATGCTGCTGCTGCTGCTCCATGCCCGGCTGCTGCGGAGACTTGGAATTCTCAAACGTCACCAGCTTGCCTCCAAACTGGAATTGAAGCACACATGCAGCAGGTGAAAATACAAGTATACAGCAGGGGAGCACATATGAAAATGTATTTTATATAACATATATATGATTATTGTCCAATAACTGAACACTCCTGATATCTGCTCATTTATTTGTTTCCCACACACCCTGTATTTCTATGCATGTAAGGAATCTATTGGATAAGTAGGTTCACATGTAATAGGATTCATAAGCACAGCCATTCCTGTGCCTGTTTTTTTTCTCATGTAAAAGACGTGTCAGAAACTGAGAGCTAGAACTGTAGGTCTATACAGTACCCAGCATCAGTGGGGTATCTCATGATTTTGCAATGCAATTGCCAAAGAAACCTATACATCATTAAGTAAATGCTCAAGCATGTCTGCCCTGCTCTTGCCAGGCTGTTTAGCAGTTGAAATTCTACTAAAAGATAGGCAGTAAGCTGTGACAACATTTGAAGAGGTAAAATCAATGTAAAAAAATAATTAGGAGTGGCTTATGATATTATTTCATTCTATAGCTCAAAGTTAATTTACATGGGCCAGTCCAGTAAAACCTGCATTAGAAAAAAGCAAAAGCCTAGCCAGGGAAAAGACTGACACCTGGCTCCTAGGAAACCAGGACAAATAAGGGAATAAACAACATCATAAAATGACACATCAGTCAGTGGCTAGGCAACATCACTTCTCTTTGATGGGAGAAAATTGCATTTAATTTGCGCATCAGATCACGAAAAAGCAGACATATCACGCTGAAAAATGAGAAGTATTGCAGCAGAGAAATCAAATTTAAATGGACAGGCTACAATCTCCAGAAGTTCCCAAATATATGGGTTTAGGAAATAAGCCAAAAGTGGAGTCAAAGAGCAGGTGACTGCAAAAAGCAGACCTTGCCATGCCCTCAGCTGGCTCTTCTGCAAATCAACCAGCATGAGGGAACTCAGCCCTGTGCTGCTACAGCAACTCCTGCTACCTTGATCAAAGCTAACCTGAGTATTCTCCACCTCACTGACTCACATTAGCGCAGTTTGAAGCTACGAAGTCTCAGATATTTGTCCAGTTTGGTCTCATTCCCCCCTCCCATTCCCCCCAATGTTTATTTATTTACTCTAAAGCAAGCGCTGCCAGAAACAAAAGCAAAGCCCTAATGCCAAAACACAAACAAATGTCTCTCAGCAACATTTCTTCCTCCCAAGCATTTTGGTCAGACTTTGGACAGGTCCCCAGTGCCCTGTCTGGAAGCTGCCCCGAGCATCTCCCACTATGATGACAAACAGGAAGATCTCCCAAGGTGGATCACCACACTGAACTCCCCCCTTCCCAAGGAGTTTAGCAGGTGCCAGCACTATCTCCCTACCTGCCTGGCTAACCCTGCCCTTCCCTGTCTCCTCCTTACCGAGAAGGATGCTCCCATGGGTCGCCGGATCCACTTGGGTGGTTTCTTCAGAGGCAGCACCACACTCTGTGGGGCAGTCTGCTGGGGGAGCTGCAGGGGAGGCAGGGGCTGGCCCGTGCCAAATGGATCGAGGTTCCCAAAAGACGAGGAGAGCTTTGATAACACAAGGGGGGAAAAACAGAAGTGATACTTCTCTAATAAACTGAACACTTATTTGTCCTGAAGTGGTACTCCTGCAAGCAGGGCTGCAGACAACCACTGAAGACTTCCCATATTTTGTTCCCCCCCCCACTTTCTGTCCCTATTCTTAACTGAACAATTCCCAGCACCTGGTCAACTTGCTTCTGCCTCAAGCCGTCAGTGCTGCCGCCCATGATGGAGTAGACACTGATGCGCCCGTCGAAGGAGGCTGCAGACAGCACAGCAGGGTTCCTGGGGCACCACTGGATATCAAAGCACCACTGGGTGTTCGTGGGCAGCTCATACAGCACCTGGGGAGCAAAACCAACCCAACAAATCAGAGCTTTCATGAAGCACCCTGCCTGATAGCAACAATCTTCCCGTGTGCTCTGAGACTGGTCTGCTCTTCCTGCTCCCCAGCAGCCTCCACAGCCCCATTATCACTAACAATGGGCAAACCCTGATGATCTCCAAACAGCAGATTATCACACACCACTGCTTCATCTCCTTCTCCTCCCACTAAATCTTCTGTTTAATCCACACGGGACAAATGATGCAGGTGGGCTATGTCTTTGCTGTCCCACTGAGAGCTGTGAGCAGTTGACATTCACGCTAGCTTATTCAGAGCTGATTCAGGTATCCCACACACTACATGGAGGAAGTCTGTTTTCACAGGAAAACTGAACAGGGAAAACCTGCAACCTGGACAGACAGCCTCTTGTGCCCTGAAACAAACAAGCCCCCCCTTACAGAAGACATTTAACTGTAAACCAGGAGAAACTCAAAGAACAAAATGCTAGCTGTCAGCAAATGGTATCTCCCAAGGAACTGGTTTTTATTTTTAATAAAAACATGCAGCACGATTCAACCACATGTAAAAATTTTGTAACAGCTCAGGATCCAGCTCAGATAACTCATCTACCACTGTACAGCTTTTGCACTTTTGGGCCGATGTTTGAATTTCAGAAACACTTCCCACTCCACAATTATTGTCCACTGGAGGCAAGGAGCCCTCCAGCATGTCTGGAGCCTTTCTCCTGCTCTAGGGACAAACATTGTCTGAAACACAGATCTGCATTCTCTTTGAAAGGTATATCCCCAAGCCCAAAAGGATGGGAACATATTTGAGTGGCCCTCACTCATCTGCCACTACTATGGCAACCTACAAAAACGGTCCTGTCTGGATGAAGTTCTTACAGAAGGAAAAAGGCAATTGCAACAACGATCCAGCCACACTGGGCCCAAAACAAAAGAGTAGGAAGCATATAGTGAGTTTAAGTGAACCTATTTCCATCTCTTATAATGAAAAGGGATATCACTACACAGTAAGAAAGAAGCTGCAAGGACAAATGTGTAATATTGACAATACCAGAAAGGAATCCTGCACCACCAGAACAAGCTCAGAAGACACATATAGCAAATAGCATAGGGAGCAACACCCCATAGAAGCATCATTCCTAGGAATGCAAGCACAGGAATATGTGCTTTGCATGTGCAACCTCTGGACAGACATTTTTGGGGTTTTTTAAAGTGGTATGCATACAATACCTCGCCTGTGTTAGGGTTGGAGCAGAGGATTTTAGCATCCTTCCCACAGCTAAGTAGCAGCTCTGGATCTGCCATACTCCAAGCAATGGCCAATATACCCCTACATGAAAAGCCACAACAAAAAAAAGCTTAATGTAAATGCAAAATGGTGATAAGTATATTTTGAATTTCAGCATCCCATGTGAAAATGCCCTGTCCACCCCTTTCTTTTACAGGAGGAGAAATTTTTCAATGTTATCAGGCCTTGTTTTGTTGAAAGAGATGTTCTATATTTTCTGAATGAAAAAGTATAAAGATGCAGCCACTGAATCTGAAAATTAAATGCAACAGTCATATGGGAGAACGTGGGCATCAGTAACAATATGGTTTGTTTGCCTGCAGTGTCACTAATATCCAGTGTGCAAACCCATAGGTAAGGTCAGTGACTAAGAAGTTTTTCAGCTTTTTATTAGCAGACATTCAAGTCTGCAGAACCTACTGGCAGCAGTTTTGGTAGAAGTTACAAGACTATTCTCCCTTCTTAAATCAAGCATTGGATTTGAACAATAAGGGAAGTTTCACCAACAATGGAGGAGGGACAAGATTTTAACAAAATCACACAGTATACCCAAAATTAAGGTATTTAGGGGACTGAGGGGCACAGAAACTGTGCAAATCCACACATGTGCCTGGGAGCACCTTTAATACATTATTCAGTCAAAATCAACTACTACTAATTCTTTTTTCCTTAGCTTCCTCTTCTTAAAAAGCTTAGAAACAAACTAGTAGCTTCACTGTTTCAGCAGCCTGATGGGTTTGTTTGTTTATTTAATTTTGGGGCCTGTTTCCTTCAGAGCTGCAAGCTCCAAAAAGGCAGGTCTTTCCTGGCACAGGGCTGGCTGGTCAGCAAGCCAGCATACAGCACTGCCTGCTGCTGAAACTGCCACCACCACCAGAGCCTTCCTTCACAGGGAACAGCAGAAGTGAGATGTACACAAGCCAGGACAGTCACCAACAGCACAAACACCACAGAGCACACCACGCTATGTAAGACTCATACCTGGTGTGACTTTCTAGAACACGAAGCGGTGAAGAGGCAAATCTTAGGTCCCACATCTGAATAACAGGCAGCCTGTCATCCTCTGAGGCCAAAACCATCTGGGTGGCAACTTCAGGGTGCCATGCCAAGCCTGAGCAGTGCATCTGAGGGACAACATCGGGCCAAAGCATCACATAACTGAGCAGCAGTCAAGGGAAAAGAGAACAAGACCAAATATGTCTGTGTGCATGGTAAAACACTGCTGCAAGGGAATTTGCAGCTATGTTTCCAGGCATTATTTCTGATTGTATTCAGACTGGAATATTCTCCTTATTCCTGTGAATGAGGAGACCTGCACTTAAGTTTCCCAAGGTCTTCTCAGAGAGATTACACTGTGGTGACTTTTTCACAGTTCTATGTTTTAATGTTTAGAGAAAACACTAAAGCTCACCATATAAACCTTTTTCAATGACCTTATTGTCATGAGAGCACTGTATCACAGGATACCATCCCATGATGAAGACAGCCTACTGCGCTGCTGTTATGTCAGGCAACAAACAGACAACACTGAAAGTTAAACAGTTTATCAAAATAATAATACAGTGAGGAAAGAGCTACTTCATAACCACCCGTTTCTAAGTTTCATTTTTAACTCCTGCTGTATCTTTGGGGTTTGTTATAGCAACATTCTATTTAAAATAATACAAAATTATACAAATACGTCACTCCCCATGAGTTGAACAGACTCTTTTTTACTTTCACACTGCCTAAAGGATGGTTATAATTATAGAAGGCAACCTAACCTGCTCAATGCCACACATCACAAAATCAATTAAAATCGTTCTGTGCTAACCCCAAAAAGATCAGTAAGTGTTTTCTCAAAATTAAATCACCACTCTGATAGGACACCTGAGCTCCTTGCCTTGCTTCAGTCTGCATCTGGCTATTTTATCACATAAGAAGAGGTGCCATGACCCATCCCTACACATATTTGCAAGCACCCCAGCAGCTGCAGGAGAGAACTCACCCTGTTGTTGTGGTCACTGACTTTGATGATGGGCTCGTTCTTCCTGAGATCCCACACGGTGGCTCGGCCACTGGGGCTGGCGGATGCCAGGATGTGCTGGACTTGCCTGTTCCATGCAATGCAGCTGATGTCCTCCAGAGGCTGCCACACACACAACAGCCTGTCACAACCCCGCCACACTGGAGACTCAAACCCTGCTATTTTCAGTACTTGCTAAGTGAGAAATCTGCAAGGAGAGTGCCCTGTGTACTGGGGGTGTTCTGGCTTCCTTTCTACACATGCTGTAGTGTACAAAGCCTGAAAATACTGATTTATAAGCTGTTAGAATTTTTCTGTGAAGTTATTTTCTGCTTTACAGCAGTACACATTAGTTATTAAAACAAGACTAAGCAAAACTGTCTTCAAGAACAGAAAATTACTCCATGAAAGTATATCCAGATATATGAACTGTTCTTTGTCTTGGACTATTAGGTTTTTATTTAGCAAAAAAAAAAAAAAAAAAGTTTGCTTGGAGAAATTCCATGGTTTTTTTTATTCCCCCTCCCCACTTATTTTTAGACCAAAAATTGAAAGTAATATTAACCCAGATCTTGTTGTCCTATTATTTCTAGTCATTATGAATATGGCCTAAAAGATATCCCAGCCTAAAAAATCACTATTAGACATACAAAGTCTTTTACAGGGATCTGTAAGATGAGCATCCTCTCAAATGCCTACCTGTTAATAAATGACTTGAAGTAAACAAAGTAACCAAACCCCACCAAGTTTAAACTAAAAATCTTTACATTGAAGATGACCTCTCATCCCATTTGCACACTTCTTTGTCTCCAAATTCTCGTGCAGTACTAAACCCATTTTCCAGTAATCATGAACCTCTGTGGAATTTTGTAACAGCAACAGAAGTGTATCTGCATTGAAACTACTTCCTCCCATTCTTCCATTTCCTTCACAAGGCAAAATGCACAAAAGGCTATTGCTTTTCCCGACAGATCATCTTTAAGAGACACAGGCTAAACACTGGACCTTGAGTATAGCAATTAAACTACTCCCTGAAACCCACCAAGGTAACTGCAAAACCTACTGTCTCATCATCTGACTTCTCAGTAGCTGCTTTTAATCTTTCTTCTATTTTTCTCTGTGTACCTTCACTGTCTTCAGATTTGTGCATGCAGTGAAACATGCAGAGGAAGACTAAAAGACATGCAATGGTTATGGTATTTGAAAAGGAGTGTAACCTGAGAAACTCTGCTTGTTGCTTGATAAAATGCAACATTTCTCAAAGATTAAGGGAACACTACAGCCTTCCCTGGCCAAATACAACTTCTTAACAAAAAACTGCCACATGAAGACATGGCTGGCTTGTGCAGCAAGCCAAAGCTGCATGTCTGTTGTGGATAAAGAAGACAGCATACCCAGGCTGCTGCAGGGGAAGCAGAGCACACCACTCATTGCATGGACCCGTGCACACTTGCACTTACAGGCACAGTCAGGACACTGCTCTCCAGGGGTTACAAAAGCAGCAGCATCCAGTCACCCTTGTATGCAGCTACTACCCAAGTCAGACTTCAAGAGGCTTCCCCCACTCCATGCTCTTGAGTCTGCTTTAAAACTGCAAATCTCAATCAGTTCTCACCTAACTGCCATGCATCTTTTTCATGAGTCTACTCTGGAGAATTTAATAAAAACAAATCTGGTACCTGTGTCTTCACTCCTGGTGTCATCGGTGTAGCAAAGTTGTTCAAGTCCCAGATATAGATTTCAGATTCATTAGCACCAGAGGCCACCAGATTAGTCTGTAAGAAACATTAATAGACATTAAGAGTATTTTCAGCATCAGCTTTCCCAGTCTTAGCTGCTGGAAGGCATCAGATCTGCAGGACTCTGTGAATGTCCCATGTCACCTCAGGATACAGGAAAAGATACAGGGCAAAGAGTGACAGGGCACAGGAAGCAGTGCTGCAGTTACAGCCACCATAGAGCTTTGTTCTGGACAGTGTGGCATTCCTGCCCTGCCCACAGTGAGTGTAGCCATCCAGAGTACTCCTGCACTTGGCATGCCAAAGTCCAGGCAGGGCAACATGAGCCAAGGGCATCAAGTGCCCTTTGGTCACATTTTGTGGCTGATGACAGGCAAGTCCTGAGTCCACACCAGGCAGAAAGGGACAGGAAGCAATTCAGAGAGGACACAATGAACACAGCACAGCCTTGCTGGAGGCAAGTGTGCAGGGACAGAAGTGTTATTTAGGAAACAAATCCAACTGAATTCTCACACAGCTGGTGGCAACAAGGAAAAACCAACACACTGTATCTAGAAGGAAGTAAGTGCTCACTGGTGATGTGGGAAGGATTGTCAACTTCAAGAGCCCTTCTGCTAAAGAGGCCACATGGCTGTGTTTCCTTGCTGTCTCCTCTTTCCAAACAACCATACTTAGAGGCCTTGAAGGTAGATCCTACCCAATCCCCAAAGGAGACAGCTGAAAACTGATCTCACCAGAAACATGAATGAGAACATGTAATTTCTTCCTGTGTGACTGGCACAATGCACAGAAGCTAAACAGAAGAGACTGACTAAAAGCACCCTACTTCACACATAAGCAGAGCTAAAAGGATCAATTAAATTGACAAGGCAAATTGATGAGAGGAAAGAAGGAAGCAGACATCTCAGGCACTTTCATTCCCCATCCTGAAATGTCAGTAATGTGACAGGCTTTTCCTACTAAACATGAACAGACACTCAAACAGCAAATATAGTTCATGCTTTTCTGGGGAGGGGAAGCAGCAGAAACATCTGAGGTTACAAGTTAAGACAGGCCACTCTTCTATTGATGGTATGTTAAGAGGAAAGCAGAAACACCAACCTGGAACATGTTGACATCGAGTGCTCTCACTGGTCCTGTGTGCTTGTCTTTCTGGGCTATTATTACCTCAGCCTCTCCATCTAGGATTTTGGCTGTGTCATACAGAATGACATTTCCATTTTCACCCCCAGCAATCAGGACTCCAGACACTCTGTCCCCCGAGGTCATGCTGTGAGGGCCCCAGATCAGCTTGTGGTACCTGTAAGACACAGGGGGCCCCTCAGCCTTAGAACCATCCACCACCAGCTCCCTGTAGGTTGATACATCCCATTTTTGCTCACTCCAGCTAAAGTCAGAGAACAGCATTGCCTCCATTTCTCCCTAAGGAGTCTCTGTACAAACCCTTCCATCAGGAAGACATGCCCCAATTCTGCTCATTAACAAGAGGCACAACATGCACAACCAATAACCCACGAACTGATAACATCTCCAATCTCCTGGCTGCAAAATCAGGTAAGTGCTCCCAACCACATCAGGAATAATCAAAGTAAGGGCTGTAAGCCCATGCAGCCACAGTCTGCAGAAAAACCTCTGCTATCTGCGAGCAGCTTCATATAGGAGAAGAAACAGGTGAAACAAGAAAAATTCCATATCCTTTTCCACAGCTGTGCTTTTGGATGTGTAAGTGCTTTGTCTGCCATACCAGGAACTCAGCAAGTTTAGTCAACATCACAGACACATCTCTTGGACCACGGCCTGTTTTCAGGCTAACTCAAGAGGAATCAAACATACTTTCAGAAATCAAGAACATTATTGTGTCCATCTGTGAATACCCACATTCCCTTCAACTCAAATAACTTCCTGCATAAGCAAAACAGCATTCCTGTGCACTTAGCCATGCAAAGAATAAATATGCTTCACATAAAATGGCACGGCCACCTATGAGCTCTTATGCAAGCAGAAAGCAAACCCACATTGACTGGAAGGTGGCAAGGAGATACCTTAGCATTCACTTTAATATTGCTCATCTCTCTGTTACCTCCATGAAATCTTCAAGTAATTTAATTAAATCACAGCAACTTTAGCATGGTAAGATAGATACTGCAGAAAGCTACCCAAAGAGCATATGCTGGGTGAGAAATACCGTAACAGCCAAGTGTTCAGGCTCCCAGTGCTGAGAGTACAGCAGGGGTTCACCAAAGAATGATGCTACAAATGGAAACTGGTCTGTGATATCAGACAGACACATTCCTGGGTATTTTTATGCTTCCGCACCTAACTACGCAAGTTTACAAGAAATGAAGTGACTGACAGGGTTCTCCAGGCATCAACAGCAAGACTGAACAGGACTTAACCCAAAACAAAGGTAGGAAACAGTGAGGAACCCTGAAATTAACTATGCATTTACTTTAGTCTTGCCCTTTACTCTTTCCCAGATAAAGCATGGTTCTATAAAAGCAGCGCAAAACTTTCCTTGTAGGGCAGTTAAGGATTTATCTTTTGTGGGTTACCTGGACATTTTCATTTGCCGCAAACCAAAATACAGCCTGATGCATACACTGCTATCTAATCTTTAGTTAAAAACAAAAAAACAAACAACCCTCAACCTCCTTTTTAATCATTTTCTGGGGCAAAGTCAAATCCTTGTGCTGCTGGTCAAGGGAGGTACTTTCCAAGGAGCACTGCATCCTGGCTAAGGAGTGCTTCTAGAGACTCAATAAGCAAATGGCAAGTCTTGAAAAATCTCAGTCACAGTTAAAACAAGGCAGAACAATTAAACTCAAAGATCCAACACTGCCTCCTGCTCTGAGCTCATCAGTAGGACATGTTGGCACCAATTCTGCTCTCAGAGCAGGGCATTTAAAAAGGGACTGTGGCTGCCAGAGAGCAGCTACGAGTGCTGCTGAGATAGAAACTGGATGCTCTCAAGCTAACAATATTTAGATAAGCACATGGTAAGGAACTAACAGCTAAGTGGAGCTGTGCAGCCAGGAATCTGGCTTCCCAGCTGTAGGAATGCACACAACATAACTCAAGTTAGTTATGTTACAGGAGTCCCCCTGAAATGGCTAAATACAAACAGGATGGTCCAATATGAAAAGTTGCCACCATATTTTCACAATTTCACATTTTCTTCTGTTCTCTTGTGAATCCCAGAGGCTTCCTGAGATACTGGGTCCACACATATATTCAAAAATTTTCTGTTTATGTCAAAGCATAAGCTGCTTGCTTGGAGTTCAAGCTCAGTGCCCCACAATATCAACTGCACACACTTGGCTTCATTTTTCAGAGCTGAACTTCTGCTTCTCTCCTCAGCAAGTGCAGCAAAGCACATGAAGTGACATTTCCACACACACCACATGTAACAGTTCCACACTCTGTACTTTTCTCTTACAACACTGCCTACCTGTGTGAGGAGGAGAACGTGGCACAGCTCTTCATATCCAGTGAAGGGTCTGCTAAGTCCAACTCAAATATTTCTAAAGAAGCACTTGTACTGAAGGTGGCATCCAGCTGCTGAGCTGATGTACCTGTGAGGAAGCATGTCTGGCAGTGAGAAAGCCATGATACACAGAGCAGTAACTGCAAATGCAGTACAGGAAGGGGAAAAAAAACCAATTATCCTTTCAAAAAGGATCCTGAGATGGGGTCAGGCTTCTGTTTCTGTTACTTAGCTATAGTCCTACACAACTGTCCTCCCCATGGTTCTCCCTTTGGATCTTTCTTAATGAGTATGAGCAGGAAAAGCTTTGGGCAAATACCTCTCCCTGATGATGCACAGAACATGACTAAAGTTACAGAGGAGCCACAAGTGACTAGTGCTTAGGGTTGGTGTCACCTTTCCCTGGCAGAAAGAGGAGGATGCTTGCTGTCACTCGTAGAATGCAAAGCATGTTTTTATCATCACAATGTAAGAACTCCACTCAAAGCCCCACAAAGCATACCCCACTCCAGCCCTCAGGACACAGCATTCAATAATGGCCCCTTCATGGCAGCCACCACACACAGCCCGGGATCTGCTAGTATGTGCTTCCCAAAAAACTCACCTGTGGCCAGGTAAATGGGGTGCTGCTGGGCAGGGCTCCATGCCTGCATGGCAGTACGGTCTATTTCCTTCAGCTTCATTTTGCTGAAAAGTAAGACCAAGAAAGGGGATGCTGAAATGGTGCATGGTGAGACTGCACTGCCACGGATTCGGGCACCGCATTAGGACTTGGCAGAAGCAGCCGGAGGGACTGTTTTCCTAAAGATATCCCACAGACAGACACCCAAGCCACCTCCTCCAGAGGAGACCGGGGGAGGGGAGGAATAACTCTCCATTGGCAGAGTAACATTGACACGTAGAGGAAACTGACGGGTGCTGAACACAACACAGGAAAACGTGGGCAAAGCTCCGACAGCTGTGAAAAACCCTCTTCTCACAGCACCAAGGCATCGAGTACCCTACAGCAGCTTTCTGCCTTAACCCACGAAACTAACCCAGCCCCGGGAAGTCCCTCCCCAGACCCTGCCGTGGAACAGCCTCAGCGGCTCCTTTCTGGGTCCTACTGCAGCCCCTCAGGGCTCCCCCCGCCCCAGGCGCACCCTGTGCGGCCAGCGGGGCCGCCGCCAGAGCCCCGTTCCTGACAGGAACCGGAGGAAAACAGCTACAAACCAAAGGATTCCGCCGTCCCTGCCCTCACCTCGGCGTCCCCGGCGCTCACCCGTCCCCGGACCGCTCCAACGTGGCAGCCCCGGCACCGCCTCCCGGCCGCCACCGCCTTCCGGGCGCGCCCCGCGGCTTCCGGGCGGCGGCAGCGGGGCCGCGCCTGCCCGGCACGGCGAGCGGCGGGGAGCGGCGGGGGGGGGGGGGGGGGGGGGGGGGGGGGGGGGGGGGGGNGGGTGGTGGTGGAGGTGGTGGAGGGAGGGTGTGTGTGTGTGGGGGGGGGATGTGCAGCCGACTCCTTCCGCGCGTGTCCTCCGTGTTCCTCGGGGCGGGAGCAGCCATCGGCCCTGGGGAAGAGGGAGACTGGTTAGGGGCACCGGGACCGCGGGGAGCCGGGGCGCAGCGCTGGCAGCGCGGGGGCTGCGGTGCCGCCATTTGACAGCTCAAGGGCAGTAATCATGGTGTGCTCATGATGTGAACAGCAATGAGGCTCATCACGGGACAGGAGCCGCTCCAGGGCGGGGGAACAGCCCGAGGGAGCTCAGCCAGCTTCCACAGCCGGGGGCGGCAGCCCCGGACC
>VXBI01008664.1:379588-422423 GCA_013397375.1 Toxostoma redivivum
CCTCCTCTCGGTGCGGGCGGGTACCGGGCGCGCTCCCCGCTCCCCCCGGGGGTTCCGCCGTGCGCCGTGACCTCCCCTTTCCTTCCCCCGCCAGGAGCCGCCGGGCGCCGGCCGCAGGAGGAGCAGGAGCCCCGGGCGGACACTGAAGCAGCCGCTACCCAGCCCTCCCGCCGGGGACCACAACTACAGCCTGCAGGAACAGCGGGAGGCCGAGCCGCGGCCCCCGCCGGGCGCCCCGCCGCACCAGCAGCAGTCGCCGGCCGCCGAGAGATGCGGCCCCGCGCACCGCCGCAGGACCGTGCCCAGCATCCTCAGGGAGCTGGCGGAGAAGCGGCAGCTCTCTGAGGAAATCGTGAGTTTGCTGCAGGCGCAGTTTTCAGGTACTGCTGGGGACCGTTTGATGAGGCAGAGTGCAGTCCCTCGCCCCGGTTTCGTGTCTTTGCTTAACCCGTGCCAAGGAAAAGGCGAGGCACAGTGGTGTCATTGCTGAGCCCTACACTTCACGCCAGGACTGAGTTGTTCCAGAGGCCACGCTGTTGCTTTGTATTCTGCAGTGCATTTGTGTCATGCATCCCAATGTTTCTAGCCATTTATTTGTTTCACTAAAGTTGATCTTTTGTGATTTCTTAAGCAGATTTGCCTCGAGAGTTGGACAGCTGGAAGCAGATGGCAGACTACTCACTAGAAATGAGGCAATTTGCTTGTCTTCTCCACCTCTACCATATTAAGGCCTATGATTACCTACGGAAGATTGTTCCCCTTCCTCATCCTTACAGCCTGACAAAGCAAGTTTTTATTTATTCATTCATTCAGAATGTATTTCCCGGTACTTGTGTAGAAATAGGTGTAACATATCTGTCCTGAAGCTGCTTTGTTACTTCCCTGCATGGTCAGTACTTTCCTTGGCTTTTCACGTCTAGGATGAGAGGAAAGAAACTTGGGAGTATGCATAAAGGAAAGCAGGGCTGCCTCCTTTGCCCTGCATGTCTCAGCCTGCTCTGTAGCTCTGAGCATGGCTGACCATGTTCTAAGTGGTAAAAAGTACTGCCTATTGTGATTCTGGAAAAACTGAAGCATCTCCTACTCACATCCTCCCTCTTTTTTCCAGCTGGCTGTCTAATAAGGAGGCTGCTGCAGGCTTCAGCAGTGATGTTTTTCTCCGGCTCCAGGAAAAGGTGGAGAGAGGGGACCAGGCCTACAGCTACTGCGCCGTGCTGGTGCAGGACATGTCCCTGCAGAAGCAGCAGGAGTGGGACCCACAGACCAAGCAGCTGACGGGCTTTGTTGATTTGGGAGCAGGCATCCTTGATGCTGATGAAGCTCCGCTGGCATCAGAAGCGATAGTCCTCATGGCAGTCGGCATCTCCAGCTCTTGGACAGCTCCCCTTGGCTATTTCTTGGTGAACAGCACATCCGGCCAGTTCCTTGCCCAGCTCCTTCGTCAGGCCATTAATAAGCTGAACAACATTGGGATCGTGGTCCTAGCTGTGACATTGGGTGCCTTTGCTCGTGGTGCTGAGACTGCCAGAGCTTTGGGGATCAGGATAGATCCCAAAAGGATTCAGTGCACTTTCCAGCATCCACCCGGTTCTGCTCACAGCATTGCATACTTCTTTGACGTTTGCCACACCCTCCTGCTGATAAGGAATGCTCTGCAGTGCTTCCAGAAGGTAGAGTGGCTCGGGACCACCGTGTGGTGGCAGCATGTGGTGGAGCTGGCAGCTTTGCAGGAGCAGAGCGCGTTAGAGCTGTGCAGTGCTGAGTCAGGCAGGGCTGGCAGTAAAGGGAGTTTCCACCTGAAGGTCAACTTTGCTACCCTGCTGTTCAGCGAGGGTGTTGCTGAGGCACTGGAGCACCTCCAGAAACTGGGCCTGGCCTCGTTTCAGAACTGCAGCGGGACTGTCAAGTTTGTGCGCCTGATGAGCTCTCTGTGTGATGTATTTTATGGCAGAGGTCCCTATGGAAAGGAGCCTTTGCTAGCTGGAAATTACACCAAAATAAGCAACCTCTTCGATGAGGCCAAGAGCTGCTTTATCAACTTAACAGACTCTGTGGGGAGATACATTATTAAGAGCAAACGCAGACTGGGATTTCTGAGCTTGTTGCTCAATGCTGAAAGTCTCAAGTGGCTTTCCTCCAACTACACATGTCCAGAAGCCACTCCTTCCCACCATCTCCACACACATGCCTTCAGCCTGGACCCTTTGGAGCAGTTTCTCGGGGCCCTCCAGCAAGTCTGTGGCAGCAGTGGAAGCCCCACCTGTGCCATGTTCCAGGCTGCTTACCACAAACTGCTGGCCAGCTGCAGCCTGGCACCCAGCTCACGACACAGCAGTGGCAATGCCAGCCCCCAGGACGTATCCCTGTCTCAGAGGAGAGCTCTGACTCTGGGCAGCATTCGTGCTCAGTATCACCCAGCTCCTGGGAGGACTCTGGCCCCAGAGTACCCCTACAGTGCAGGCCTGCTTCTGCCCAGCTGTGCCTTGAGCAATGCGCTGACAGATCTGTCTCTGTACACACAGAGCCTCACCTGCACTGCTGGCTGGGTGGCCGAGCAGTTGGCCTTGGACTTGCAATGTGAGGCTTGTCTTGCCTCTCTGTTTGAGGCAGATGAGAGCAGGCTAAGATGCAGGTCAGTGCTGTACATAAAGAAGTTAGGTGGCATAAGTCTGCCCTCAGCCAGTATGCACCACATAACAAACATTTCAGAACAAGTCCTAAACCGATACAGCAAAATAGAAGGTGCCAACAAAAATACTCAGCTGTGGCATGTGCCTCTAGAACAGAAAGTCCTCCAGGAGCTTCTGGGAGAAAGCCCCCTCTTTCCCACCCTCACAAACCATTTATTTGAGGGGGAGCTGAGCATCAACAACCACTACACAGTCTTAGTAAAGGAAATAACACGGTGTTACTTAACCATAAGAACAAACCCTGCCCAACACCTGAAGTTGAAATACCCTTGCAGAAGGCACAAGTTGAAGAGACAGAAGGGAGAGCATTTGTTTCCATCACCACTGGGTAGCTGTCAGTCAAGCTAAACCTACACATGGTCTAACTGAGTACTCTGTGGTTCCAAGGATGGCTGTTCTTTCATGATGCTCAGTGCTGGACAGATCTAGGCAACACACATGAGGAAATAATGCTGGCAAAACTAGTGTTGATAAGCAGTGATGTTTGGGGCCACTGCAAACCCCCTAACCAGAGTTCAACTGAGCAACGAAGGAAGTTGATCTTACCTCCTGTTCCTTCTAGCAATCCTGCAAAGCAGCCACGTAGTGGCAGATGAGAATGAGCAACAGTTGCTTAAAGTGCCTGGGGCAGTGGTAGGAGACTGCAGCATCCCTGGAAGTACTGGGTGGTTTCAGTGCTGTGAGTGCTCTTGCCAGAAGAAAACTGATAGTTGATGGGGTAGCAGGGGAATCACATGCACTGGCACTTTGATTTCACCAGAACAATGTGCTTTATAACAGCTGGGGGCTAGAAAGCTTGTAGAGCTTCTAGGTAAATAATAAAGATGTGAAAAGAACATGTCAGCTTTCCCACATGTCTCATCAAGCAGCTAAAGATGCTGGTCAAGTCTAGATCCTCTGGCTCAGTGCTGAGCCTGAGACCAGACTGCTGGAACCAGTGGCAGCCAGGAGCACCAATACCCTCGTCCAGGGGCAGGAATACATGGGTGTGCTGCAGCAGGGCAAGCATTTCAGTTCCCATTTCATGGCCTCATCCTCCCAGGGCTGGCCTGTGTCCTGCAGCCCAGCACAAGTGCCACCAGGTAGGACAGGCCTCTTCAGTTAGTTCATTTCCATGGCAAAGAAGCTGCCTCCAGTACTTTGCCTGGAATAGCAAAATTGGACAGAACTGCTGCTAAGGGGTTTCCCTTTGCCATGCAAAACAGGAGTTGCATCTACAGAGATGGAAGGCAACTAATTCCCACAAAACCTGCTGTTCAGTCACTTTCAAGATCCAGAATGGAGCTGGGATGAAAAATGGTGATCTGCCACATCCTAGGGCAGTAATAATAATAAAAGTACCATTCTGCCTACCAGTGACTTGACAAAACTGTCCCTGATTGGTTTGGGTTTCTCTTCCTTCCCTTAGTTCTGCTGCACTCAATCCCTCAAGCTCTGCTTTGAGAGCAGCAGCACCACAGAAATTCATACAATTCACAGCTGGGAGGAACAAACCAGAACCTCTGGGCTTTTTTTCCCCCCAATCAAAATACCTATGCAAAAAACCACATCAAAGCTATCACTGTCACAGAGCCATTCTAGCTAAAAGAGACTTTGCAAGAAACTATTCTCTCCCCTCTATATGTGATTTTTGGGACAACTGGCAAAATGCTGCTGAAATCTCAGTGACAGATTGGTTGCAATCATGTAATATTGGAACACTTGCATTGCCTCCAGCTCTAAGATAAATAGTTATAAACAGTGCCATGGATTGCTGTGCATGACAGCACACCAATAACCAAGGGATATTTATTTATCTCTGGTAGCATTTGGTCTCACACTGAAAATTCAAGTCAGTACTTGCATCAGAAGTGGACCTAGTGTTAACAATTTATTTTGATATTTCAGTGACAAACCTTCTGTGTATATTTGTCAGTGCTGAAGCAAAGGAGTGCAAAAATCATATTTACAGAATAGTATAAATGTTTATTTTTTGTGATTTATCTGACTGTTTTATTTGTACAATATAGAAAAGTGTATTCTTTGAATAGGTCTTGTAAATATAAATTTAATTTTCTACTTTTGGATGTAAACAGAACTATAAAATGAACCCTTGCCCCATTCTCAATTATTTTTTATGTAACTGGATGAACTTGACTGTTAATCTTGTCCAGCAGTTTGATGCAAATGGCTAAGGAAGTACAAAAACCAATTAATACACTCTACACCAGGGAGAAGGGAGACAGGAATCCAAGCTTAATATTTGAGAAAGCTTGTTCAAAACAAAATAGAAGAACTAAGAGCATTTGATTGCACCTTCAAAGTCTTTACAAGCAAAATATTCTCCAGCAATGCCATCATACATAATTACAACTGTAATCTAAATTTCACAAGTGCTTTTGCACACTGTATATAAATACACATCACAAAAGGTGCAATTTAGAGTAAGACACTGAATATATACAAAATTAACACAGATTGAAGTCTAAACAAAAGGCATATTGCAATTTGTTTGAAAAATAACGTAAGTAGGTATTACTTTATTCACTTACACTAATTTACATTTATACAAATCTTACTGGACAGACTATATTAGGTCACTAGAAGGGAACGGAATATCTGCACTATCTACAGGTAAAGTTACTGCACTGATTTTTTAGTAAATCCATGTCCTAATCATGAAAAAAGTGGCATTTACTTACACAAGAGGTGGATTCCCTTTTCAGAGATTTGCACAAACACTGCCATTTATGCTCAGGGAGATGTCCTTAGCAGACAGAGCCCTTCAGACAGCGACTGGCAGGTCAAACCTGGTCTGTGAGCCCACCACTGCTGCTGGCTGCCTCCCAAGCATTTCAAAGAGGCACCAGAGAAAGGTCAAGGGTCTTCTGCTTAGTGAACAGGGCTGGGAGGTGAAGCATTTTCCTACCCTATTGCCTTCACACACACAGGCACATATCTCTGCTGCTGGTGTGCCTAGCCCCTATCTCTCCTCAGTCTGGCCCTGCTAGGAAACCTGGAGAAAGAGCTCTGCTGCATTTCTCTGTATTTACAGTTTTATAGAAGGAATACAAAATCCCTTTTGGAAAAAATGTAGCTAGTTCAGGCTGCAGTGAGACAGGTAATAAAAATGCCTGTGATTAAACATGGTTAATGGATGTTCATGATAGGTAAGTAACCACCAGGTTAATTCTGCAAATGCGTTCCACTATCAAAAATGTGATCTGAGATTGCCTGTAACAAATACTGAAAAAAATCCCCTGCCTTAGTCTATACCCAGCTATGACTGATTGCCCCCCATTTAGTGTAAAAGGATCTGTATCTATTTTTGTAGCAATCCTGATTCTGTGCTAGTACTTTCTCTGATCACAGCTCTCACAATAATTCTAAAAAACACTAAGAGTCCTTATGCCAAGTAAATTGCCAACATGGAAAGAAGCAGCATCCTGAATACCCACAGCCAGGCTGAACATGATCCCTACCTGCATTTGCAAGTCGCTTCAGATGCAGATTGTCATCTCCCATGACTTCAGCTTTTCAGGCCTAAACACTTTTCCAGGGTTACAGCTTGATCCTAGAAAACACAACAGACTACACAGCCCTACCTCCAGTGAGAGACTGGACTGTTGCAGACCTCTGAAAAACCAACCTTCACCTAAACAACAGCATCAATCTGCTACACACTTAGGTAACACCATGCTGGGCAGACAATTTGGCATTGTGGTGTGGCTGCTCTTCCTCACTTCTGAGGACAGGCCACTGTCTTAGCCTTCAAGTTCCAGCTTAAGAAGCACCTGAGCACTCTGCTCCATTCCTATAAAAAATTCCCCATAATGCCATTCACCTCTGTACTCCTTGGGCCCTGCTCTGGAAACATTCTCCATTACTTGCTCAGTGCTACATCTGCAAGCAACCCCTCTGTATTATTGCCTATGTATCTCACAGTGCCCTGTGCACTAAAGGGACATGCTGTGTCAGGTCCTACATACAAGTACTACCTTCCATTTAGATGCTTATTTCAACATATTTCCTTTCACAATTATCTTGGATACACTGGTACCTCCATATTACAGGCCTGTCAGCAAAAGTATGACCTGGCTGTTGACATCACCTGTGTTTTCCTGTATGCACAGTGATGCAAATCCATACACTGTAAATAATATATATTATAATAATTTATATATGCCCTTCAGACAATTATTCTGGGGGAAAGGGGAGAATACATCTAATTTTTAAGAAACCCAGGGTAAAAGCTGTACATTGGGAAGAAGAACTGACCTTTAGGTATTGTCTTATGTAGAAGAGGATCTAGCTAAGATTTAAAAGGCTCTACATCCTGTTATAAAAGAATTTCTTGTTTCAATCTTACATGGGTCAATTTACAACAAGCACCAAATTAACAAATATTATTAAATCCTTTATGCTAAACCAAAGTGTCCCTGTGCCTTAAGTGTTCTGTTTAGTCCGCTTCATTGTGGCTCATGTGCATGAGTCAGCAGTTCATGGCACAAGGGTCACATTTGGACTTCCCTGCAGAGCTGATAACCCTCATCAGACAGCGTCCAAACTCCTCCAGGATCATGCGCTCCGCTGCAGCTTTGGACTTGCCCGTCTTCTCTGCTTGCTCTGCCTGTGCCAGGAGACATTCACAGGTTGCATCAGCCACTTCCTTGGTGACAAATGTAAAGGGAAGCCTGAAACAAAGAAACATCACTTAGTGTCTGCAAAAACACACAAGGCACCTAACTCCAGGGCTGGCAACCTTTTAGTCCAAGGACTGATGAGATTTCATCTGTCCCATTGCTTCCAAGAGCCTTCAGATAGTGAATAAGCCTCAGTTAACAGGCCAAATGAACTGATGGGTCAGCATCCCTACTGTTACAGGAACAAAATGTTCCATTCATCTGCTCCCACCTCTACAGCTTACACAGACAAAGCTCAGAGATGACAGGGATGTACCTGTCAGACACATCAAAAACCAGCGTTAGAAAGAACTCAGAGAAGGTGCAGCATTAACTTACTTCCCACCACCACTGCTGAGTGCTGGTGTTGGCCTTGTCAGCAAGTCTGAGATCTGGGAAGATAACTTGGTCTTTGCAGCAGTCTGCTGCTGGACCCTGACCTCTGCAGCATCTGCTAAATGCATCAATGTCTTTCGCTCTGGGCTTTCTTCAAAATTTTTACAGCCAATGCATTTGCATATGGAAGAACACATGATTTTTGCCTGAAAGATACAAACAAAACATAAGAAACCTGTTGCAATTTTGACTCCCCTTATGAGAAACCACAACAAAAAGGAGACCTTATTTGAGTCTCTTACTAATTAACCATTAAAACAAACTCCCAAGTAGCAGTCTTCTCTCTAAATTCTTACCCCAAGTTGAGATGTCTTCCTAAAATATATACTTAAATCGAATCATAGAACCATAGAGCACAGAATGTAAATTAGTGGTCTCCCACTCATCATTTTCTTCATCCACCTCCAGTTTCCAGTGGAATTTAGATAGCTGAGTTTTGAGAAAGGTCAGTCTACACTGTCTCTACATCCACAAAGTGATCAGTTAGCAGATGAAGTAACAACAACTTTTGCTTTTGAATTCCACAGACACATTCTATCCCACAGCATCTGTGGGATGCTGCTTCAACTCCTAGGGACTTGGTGCAGTAGATTTCTTTAGGGAATGGTGCTATTCAGTAAAGAACAAATCCAAGCCTAAGTGCAAAGTTGCTAAATTGTTTAAAATTAAAATTACAGAACAGTAGAGACCAGTTTTTCCATGTACATGGCTTTCTATGTGCAAACTGCTGGGAGAAGAGGTAACACTATAAGAATGGAAATAATCAGAAGAAAAAACATTATAGCAAAACAAGGAAGAGACAAAGCAAATGAGAGAAGTCACTACACTAAAGGAAAAAAGCTATTATTTTTCAAATGAGATAATGCTTCATACCTCATAACACTCGCAGTAGTTTTTGAGACATCCCGAGCGTTTACAGTTACACCCTTTGCTGTGCCTCCGATCTGATTCACCTTCCTTTCCTTTCCCTATTTTGGGCTTGAAGGCTTCAGGGTTTCTGTCGAGGCAGGCCTGTCAATGTAGACCCAAAGGGTCAGTCATGGCATGCAGGGAGCAGAATTTAGAGGTGCAATAAAAGAACTTAAGCCTTGCACATGTGGGAGGAGATCAGGGCATTATACACCCACTCTGCCCCGCTCTGGAGCTTGAGAAAAAAGAAGCTAAATGACTTTGATCCCAGGGGGCACAGGAAGAGGCCCCTCACCTTTATTGCTTTTTGCCTATCGTTTTCATGGTCCAGGTTGTTATAACAATTTGTACAGTTGCAGTTATTGCAGAATTCACCGTTTGCAAAGCAGTCACAATACCTGAAACAGAAGATGCAGAAGACATTTGTAAACATGACCTTTACAGTGGTGTGTGAGAACTGACTCACGCACTGCAGTAGCAGAAGTTCCTACTCTGGCACCAATTTGGCTAATGCTCAACTCCATACAGACAAGTGGTACCAGCCTCACGCAGAGCCAAAATCCTTTAGTGCAGGTCTAGCTGCTGTCTAAAGACACAGGTGGAGGTCAAGGGTGTCCACCTGAACTCATCACATAGCACAGGTCCCCCAAGCAGCAAGAGAAGCTAATTTCCTAAGAGTGACTCTCAGGTCACCCACATTTTGAGGGCCATTCTGCTGCAGCCATCTCACAGCCAGCCCCTGACCCAGTCTGTCCAAGTCAGCCCTCATACAGCCAAAATAAAAGGCAAGCAATTGGAGTGACAGTTAACAGGCAAACTAACCCAGCAAGGAGCATTTTTATGGTTAGTTTTGCCCTTAAGCTGAGATGAAAGAATAGAAAAGGAATAACAATTGGTACATCTGGGAGGCTTTGAAGCACAGGTAGCCAGGGGAAGGATCTGAATGAGGATAAAGCTGACTTTAAAAAGGAACAAATATATGAACAAAAAGCAGCAGAACATGGACAGGGAAAGCCAATCACATTGCCATGCTTCTTATGTACCTTTGGTGCACCCCATCAAAAACAACATCTCACCAATCCACAGATTCACAGATCTGATACATGGAAATACCACATTCATCCCCAGCTCAAACATGGCTTTAGGCCACGACAAACTCTGACATGTTTCAAGGCTTTCAGGACCACCTCCAGCTAATAGCTAAAAACTGCTGATCCTCTTCACTTGCTTTTCAAATCCTGCTCAGAGCGTATGGTAATTTTCTGGAGCTTAAACCCATTGCTAAACTGGCTTTCTGTGGCTTGCCCAGCCTAGCACTACATAAGATAGATCAGGGTTGCCCTGGAGCCCACTGCAACCCTTCATCAGGTTGAATTGGATTTTGGAGTTTTTAGCATCTTGAATGGTCCCAGGGACAAACTAAATCAAAAGCTTTTACAACCTCTAATAGCTCTCCTTTCTTTCTTAAAATTCAGTGGTAGAATAGTCCTGGTTTCCAAAAAAAAATGGTGCCAGCATCAATCCAGAATGTAAGTGAGCAAATAACTTAACTGAGTAGACTTCTTAGTAGGATAGGCTACATGCCACCTTACACGAGCATTTGGGGAAAAAAATGCTCCCCTCCAGAAAGAAGAAGATGTTTTACTAGTGAGAAAGCACCTGTGCCAGAGTCAATTAACCATTTGCTCTGTACCAATGCCCAGAACACATAACATCAGTGATTTACAAGAACAGTTTGTATCCTAACAGCATTCTGAAGGCACAAAGTATTCCCAGTGATGCCATTACTCTCCCAGAATTTCTAGGGCACATTTAGGCACCAAAATCTAAACCCCTACACATCTAACAAACATTGGGGACTGTGAGGTCAGTCATGTATGCAAAATATCTGAAAAACAGCTACACATCTTCCTGCTATGCAACAGTCTGAGTCTAGGAAACACAGGGCACACCTCCCCATACAGAGGTGGGGTGCACTACATAAAAAGACATCCAAGCTTAAGAGTTTAAACACTTCTTATTTTGGGTTCAGATGCCATTGCATCACATCCCCTTTGAGTACCACACCCCTGATTTCCTCTTCATTGTCTAGGATTCAGGGAACAACAGATTAATTTCAGTATCTCCTCCCATTCCTGTCCCAACAAAAGTCAGTAAACTGACTTTGCCTCAAGGTGAAGAAACTCCCCTCAGCTCCAAATGCTTTTGTGTCAAATTCTTACAAATACATGGAATGGAACAGCAATATATCTCATGGATAAGCAAGAGACAGACCTATCAGTGAAGAATCACTTGTCTATTCAATCCTTTAATAAAATATATACAGCCCAATTTTTCTGAAGCATTTGATTCGGCATGGTATTACTGATGCACTTCACCAAAGTATTGTAAATGCCCATGAACGATACCATGAGATACCATTTCACTCATGGTACCAACAAGGCAACCAGAGCTGCTAAGTGGAATTTGCTCCACCATGCAATAAGGTACATGATGCAAAATTAGACATTTATAATTATTATGGTCCATATAGCTCATAGGAGTTGCAAAATAACACAGGCTCTACAACATCTCCACCAATATCCACCTTAAATCAGCATCTAGACATAAAATTTCTGACATATTTTTAAACCATTATATTCTGATATTTGGTGCACATTTGTGATGTTAAAAATAAGGCTTAAAAGACAAAAACTGTACCAAGCTGTACTTACAATTTCAAACACAGAGACTTAGTACAATTGCAAGGCTTCCTGGGGCGGTTTGCAGACTCAGAAGAAATTATTCTGTGGGGGGAAAAAAGGGCATTTATATATACACAGTTTTATCAGTTTCTTCCCATTTTAAATTAATGTAAACAGCTCATAGTAAAAACTTAGAAAAAAATCTTCATATTCCCCTTGCATTAGGCTTTTGGCTGACTGTGTTTAAGTAACTATTATAAATAGTGCCTTTCCAACCCAGAAAAAGATTTGCTGCAAATTTGGATGTGTGCCTGAAGTAAAAATTAGGCTTTAAAACTAGAGGAAACATAACTAAAAAACTGGAGTCATGGAAACATTCCCCAAAATCCCTTCAAGTGCAGTGAGACCAGATCCAACCAAAAATCACACATGAGTGTGCCTTTTCTTTTGTTCTACATGGAATTAAAAAAATCCCAGAAAACAAAAAACATCCTCTTTTGATTTATGGGAAAGCAAGCTAAACCATAGTATTCAGTTTTCAGATAAATTTTGTAGTAGACACAGTCTTTAACTGCTCCTAAAACTTGGATTTTGTGACACTAATCACTTCTGATGAGATTTGTTCCATCCCTATCCAGCAATTTCTGCACATAATACCAGTGAGATTAAATCAAACCCGCTCATTTGAATAGCTGCATCTGGATTTGGGATTAGTTTGCATCAGTTGAGGTTGCAGCAACAAAATCACCTTCATGTTCACAATTTCCAGCAAACAGTAACACAAAAGGACTGTGCAGAACAGCTAAGCCTGCTTGCTGGATTGGCAAAGGGAAAATAATATATGTTAGCTGTTATTTTCATCCTTAAAGGAAAAATGCAAGACTGAAAAAAGCCAAAGCTTCCTATCAGGATCCATTTTGCTGTTTGGCTGAATTTCTGCGTGTTAAGCATCTAGCTTATATGTTGTCCAGAACCTCTTTGCAGCAATTCTGAGAAACAGTTGAGGCCTGTAGCTCACAGGTACTGTTGCAAATAAAAAACAAGCAACAGAGAGCTTTCAAGTCATCTTCCTGCTACACAAGCTCAAAAAACAGAAGGGAAATCAAAGCTTTGATCAATAGACTGGCTCAAATGTCAGAGATCCACACCCTTCATTCAGAGGTAATAATCACACCACAGCACACTAAAGTGTCTTGGAGAATTCCCCAAACCAAACTCCAAGACTTCATGCTTATCCAAGCAACCTATTCTACAGGTTTTGGGATTATTTTTTTTTTTTCCAGAAGTCTTACCCGTTAAATGGCAGCCGTGCCTGGGACTGGACACTGGATGTCCCTGTGAAGCCAGTGTTGCTCGCTATAGATACATAGGATGACTGTTGTAGCTAACAAAACAAAAAGATTAATGCCTGACATGAGAGAAATCATACACAAGAGGATGTGTTGCTAGTCTTTAAATTAGCTTTCTAGATATTGCTACAAAAAACTTGCCTCTAAGACTTGGACCAAGTGGCAACTTCCTGCCTCCATACTTCGCATAAAAATACTATTTTAGATTATATTTTTTGGTGTCTATTACAGTGTCTAGATCCATACAGATGAGAGGGATAACAAACAGAAACGTTCAGACCACAAACAGTTCCTGGTCCTAAAAACATGTTCATTTTCTCCTTAACAGAACAGAATCACTTCCTGCACAAATTAGCAGCTTCCTTTGTATACAAGCCTCTTACTATGAAAGTAAGCAAAATGGTTTGCATTTTAACTCCTCTGCATACCTGAACCCACCACTAATTTTTCACATTAAAAAAAAATAATTTCATAAGAACCTGCCAAACAACACTGCTCTGGGCTACCGTCTTTAGCATTGCCTACAAGCAGCTGTTGCTCCTGCTGGGACAGGTTCTGGAGACATATTGGCACATAGCAAGATACAGACCTACAGGGGCCAGGCAAATGGGGACAGGTTGTGACTGGAACACAAACCTGAGAGGGGAGGTCCAACAGATACTCATTTTAAGTAAAATTTGCAGAACTAGACCGGAAGGACACAGTAACAATCTTCAGGGTCAAACTGCAACTGTGACAAAACCAAAAGGCAACCAGAAACCAGTTTGGTACCAGGAATGCCAGGAGCTATCAGAGTCTTTGTTTCTACAAAGACTCTGCCTTCGGCAGAATATTTAATTTATTCTTTTCATTCTGATCTTGGCAAAGAGCAAAAAACTAATCCCTAGGCCTCAGTTGGGGTGACTGGTATCAGCTGCTTCTGACCCCTGGCAATGTGCTTAGCATTAACTAACATAATTTTATAATGAAGACAGTCATACTCTGTGACCAAGCAGGTCACATATACGCTCCCTTTTTCCTCATCATCAGGTCCTGAAGGTCCTGTGAAGCAAGCAGACAACCCAATAGGATTTCTTCTTCCCCTCACTACGGGTCTCAGGATTCCTGGGCACCAGGCCAATTACTCTGTTCCTTACTGGCCACGGAGGTCTCAGGCACCCAGACAACCAGGTGTTGGTAACTGGCATGGAACAGGGAAGTGTAACAGCACACAGCAGTTATAAAATCAAGCTGTTGCAAGTCCTAAGTGATGAACCTGGACTGGAACTGCTGCTGAACACTGAGCCCTGTGACCACCAGTGGCCAGGGTCGCCTCCACTAACATTTGCTTCCTCCGAGGACCAAATGACTTGTACTCTTTCATATGATTGTCAAGCCTAGGTTGTGATTGTTGTGATGAAGCAAACTGTGTATCAAGATCTGACCCAGCATGCAGAGGGTCTGGGTGATTAGAAATTCCAGGTTGAGATCTAGGTGATTTGAGTAAGTTGGCATAATAAATCCTATACTACACTATTCAAAATTGTACTACACTGATTCTGCTTATAGAAATGCTGTGCTATTATGCTAATAAAAACTTCTGTTGAGAAAACAAAGCTTCAATTGCAACTATGATTGCAATTAAAGTGCCATCATCATTCTGTCAAGGGCCCCTAAAAGAAACTGTTGCCTGTCAGGTGCAGTCACAGAGCAGGAACCTTTAAGAGAAAGGCAGAATATTCCACAAGAGCAGCATTTGCTTTAACCATCTCTGGGAAAGCCATACCTGTGTGACATACTGAGCTGGAAGGACTGCATAGCCAACATTTCCTGTGCCAGGGGCTGGTGCCAGCACAGTGCCTGGAGGGAGGTTGGTGAGGTTGGGCTGGATCTGTGGCAGTGGAGTGGCTGGCATGATAAGTCTTTGTTGGGGCTGACTAGTAGTGACTATTTGAGAAGTTGAGTTGATTGGTTTGGGCACCACCTGGAGAGAAAAGTGCTCTTTATGAAAACAGTGTTTCAGTCATTCAGAACACACTTTCATTAGTAGAACTTTTTTTTTACAGAACTGGATGCAGATTTTTTTTTCTGTCCAGCCAAAACAGGTGAGGAATATTATATTACAAACTTACTCACCTGTTTCACAGTCTGTGCTGGTACTATGGGAACTGACATACGCACTGGGGTTGCGTTCACCACCACAGGCTTCGCTGGTGTCAAGAAACAACATCATACGAATGAGTGTTAGTCACTTCAAGCCCATAGTTCAGCCCTTCAGACTTCCACATATCCATAACACAGAGGTACTTCACACTGTAACTCATGCAACACTTGAGTCTAGACAACACCTTTGAAAACAGGTATTTGGCTCAAGAGCATGTGCACGCATTTCACAGCAATGGCTTAAAAAAAAACAGCCAAGGTGCAGACCTCCTCTGGACACTGGATTTCCCTTACATCCCTTTTTCCTTCTACATCTTTTATTCCATCACTGCTCTGGAAAGCATGGACAGGAAACAGCAAAAACATCTGGCACTTCTAAAGCAATTTACATGGAAAGATCTTCAGGTTACAGGAGTTTTGGCAATATGCTTGTGGGTTGTCCTGTTTTCATGCCATAGAGGACATGGGAGAGGCTGTGAACCACCCACAAATCTAGTAAACTAGGGAAAAGCAACCTAAAGTACTCCTGGGATTCAGGCCCAACTGCAGAGCAATTTGACACAAAGAAGCATTTTCACATACAAATCAGAAGTAGTAATAGAATATGGAATTTTTGGAAGTCTCACCACAAGACCAAGTACATCTGGCAGTCTTCACAGATCTGTTATGTATTCATTTTAATCGTAACAGAACAAACATGAAAGAAAAACCCAACAGAGACCTCAGATAATATGTTACCAGCAGCACTTACCCTGTTGCAGAGGCTGAGTATTCGTACTGGGATTTTGACTGGCAGATTGGGTTGAACTACTGGCTGTTGTGGCAGTAACGAGTCTGACATAATGGAATTTGCTTCCAGGTACCTGAATCTGCTGAACATTAGGTGCAGTTGCCAAGGGAATAATTGTCTTAAATTGAGATGTACCCACTCCTCCTACAGTAATGGTCTGCACTGCTGATTTCACAGCCTGTTAAGCCAACACAGACAGCACAGTTATTTATACAAAGGCAGAAAGAATATCAGCATTTTTATTTCTCAGTTTGTTAGTTGGCAACTCTAGCATACCATTTGTACTCTCGAGAGAGAAGACAGTTACCCCCTTTTTGCTTTCAAAAGTAGAACAGATGCAAAGGGATTAAATGCCTCTCAACAGCTCAGAGTAAACTCAGAGTAAACATTTTCAATGCTCTACACCAAACACCAGAGTAAACTAGTATTTATATGAGTAGGGTGACTCAGTCCACTTCACAAGATACAACATTGGCCAAAACTATTTCAGGTGACTACAGTTTTATTTTCCAATCAAACAACCAAATATAGAAATATTCCTACTATCAAAAGCACAAGGTAAGAACTTGCAGAACAGTTTGTGCTGAACTGCATTATAATTTATCTGCGTGTGTACAAATATGCACTGTTAAGATAGTTTATGATTAATCCGTAGAAATCACTGTGCAACCCTTGAGAGGAAAAAGGAACAGAATCCATAAACTGATGGACATCAGAAAGAGTACAAGCTGAGAAATGAAAGAAGCAAGAACAATGAGGAGTAGCAAAACAAATCCATTAAGAAAAAAGGCAAAATGCTGATAAAAGGGAGCTTAGCAGACCTGTGCTACCTTACAGCTGGAGTATCAGTATACCTGGAATTTGCAGAAGTTCATCTTTCCAACTTTTCTCATACTACAAACTAATAACAAGAAAGTTTTATTTATATACATTCATCAGTCTACTGATTTGATAACAGCCTCTTTTCCCAGACTTGCTCAAACCTTGATTTCATCCTTTTTCTCCTTCCATTTAACTTTTTCTAGAGCTCAGCTTTTATTCTCTGAATCTTTTACTATTGGTATTAAAAACATTGTCCTTGACATCAACTTTATGTATTACATTTGGTTGACAGTATGATGTGAATTCTTATGAGAACACTTTCCCAGCTGCCCAGCTTTCAGCAACTACATGAATGAAATCTCAATTTGCACACATTTTACTAGGAAAAAAACTCTGATCTTCTAAAAGGTGTTTTCTTGGGATTTTTTTATTTTTCTTAAGACATTGAAACCTTAACAAGCCAGAGCATCAAAATAAGCACTATGTGCAAGCACAGTCACAGACATTTTTAAAGGGGGATCAGTACTCTCCAGCACACAAATAAGCAGCTGCTATCCAAGGACAACTGGGAAAATTGTAAAATTCAAGGGACAGTTCTTCTAAGGGCATGTTCTTGAGCCCAGTGAAGACAGGTGAAGCCCATGTGTTGTGTCAGATAGCTTTGCATCAGAACTCCCATAGACATCTCCATTCTTTTACTTAGGGTGCTTGCATTAGAGAGACTTAACTTTTAAACAACTAGTTCAAAAGATAATTTTCCCTAAGGAAAAAAAAGTTCAAATCTCTATGGTGTCCATATTCCTATATTAGCATTCCAATTATCTCCTGTATTAGTAAGATAAGACTGGGAAAAATCTGAGTCTCATGCTGTACATGCATGTCCAATCCCAGCTATATCCATACTCTGGATATATTTACACCCATACATATCCCTTCATATTTACCACAACAAGACTACAGATATTATGATAGAAAAAGATTTACCTAAGATCACAAAAGAGGAAAACAGCAGAAACTGTCATTTGTAAGAAAGGTCAGTTTTGTCTTGTGATTAATTAATGCAAAACTATTTATAAAACTATTATGGAAAACCCCATTTTTCTAGAAATGAGACATAGGAAATAAGAGATTTCTGGTTCTGTAGGTTTTAGCCCAGGCCTCTACAGCAGGAATATGAACTCCACTGCTGCAAACCTCAGAAATACCTGGAAAGCAGCCCTAGGCAGTGGCATGGAAACATTGGCAGAAGAGAGAGAACCACCCTAAGAACTCCTCCTTGTGTCACAGAGCTCTTCAAGTGACTCGGGAGATTGAGTACACAGAAACAAGAATCTGCACCAAGTGGGGCTTTCCAGGTTGGAAAGCTGCTTTCTAACAGCATGCCCTTGTATGGGTTTGCAATGGTTTGCACCCCTCAACTGAAGAAGTACACACTCCTCCTGGGGGCAATACTTCTGCCATTCCTAAGCAAACACCATTCCAAGAATACCGTCAGGTCAGACAGACAGCTGCCAACCTGTGGTCCAACACTCCAGTTTCCAGCAAGCAATGACACAGACACACCAGAAGACAAAGGAAAGTCAGTCTGTACCTGGGTGGTTGTGTGGTTGACTATAGCCTTCCCAGGGGAGGAGGGTGCTGACTGCTGCACTGTGAGGATCTGCTGTCCTAACGCTACATTCAGTGGGACGCCCACCGTCTTCTGGGGGGAGCTGGGAGGCTGGGAGGCCACTGACACCACTGTTAGCTGCTTGGCAAAACAAAAAGCAGTTTAAACCTCTGTGCAGGATACAGGACCCTGTACATATACATTCCCCTCCTCAGGACAGTACAGCTCTCCACCAGAACAGAGCTCCTTCTGTGAGCAAGGGTGCTGCATTTAACCACAGCTCACACAGGTCCAGCTGTAACAACAGCAGACAGAGCCCTTAAGAACTTGAAGGCATCACTAGTTTCCAGCAGCAAAAGACTCCTGCAGAAACCTAGCACTGCATCTGGATGGGAGTGAGGGGTTGTCTTTCATTTGTTTTGTTGGGGTTTTTTTAAGGAAATTATCCCATTGAAGCCTCAGCATTGTCTAGGGGGATCTTCTAAATAAAAGTGTCATAATTGGTACAATGACTATTTCATCATAAATAGGAATTTCAAAGAAAAGCTGTTCAAAAGAAAGGAAAATTCTCAGCTCACACTACTGATTCAGTCAAAGTATAAGAACATCAGTACTTTCAAATCTACATTGCAGTTTCCCACAGAGATCCAGTCTTCTGGCCACATTTCTGCAGAGTGCAGTGTTTGAACATTCTATATAAACATACCCCTTCCAAGGCTGGTTTTCTGCTTTTTGTTCTAAACTTCCTTGTTTTAAGAAAAAACAGATACTTAGAATTACTTATCTACAGTGAATTCAAGATGTAACTCTAAAAAGTCTTTTCTCACTTCTAGTTAAAAAGGTAACTTTAGAATAAAAATTAATTTCTTCTTTATGTTGCTTCTTTTACTAATAACTGTCAAACACAAGTCTTTCACTCCATTTGTATAACATTACATCACTAAAGCACAGTCAAACTAAAAGAATTCTTTATTCTTACTTTGCTTTTAATACATGATATTTAGTTTGCCTTCACTGTACATCTTGTCCCCCTACCTCCATTTCTCGAGCAATATTCTTCTTTTCAAGACAATTATCAAATCTAAAACACAAGTGTCACTTTGACCTGTGCCAATCTCCAGCTCTGTGTTTGTGAAGGACCACTGCAAATCTCATTTACTTCAGAAGTGATCAGGGAAGACTAAATTTGCCTGTGCAGTAGCAGGCAATGGTTAATAAGCACTGACCTATTAATATTATTGAGGTCTCCTCTCAAACAGCCTGTTGACGTTTTATGAAGGCATTAAAAATAGTCTAAGTGCTTGGCTAAGAGGGAACAGCTGCTCTCAGAATCAATTTTTAGGGAATTGCAAGAAATGGCAGGAATGGGAAACTATGCAGTAATGCATATCTACTTAAAACCATAGTAAGGGAGCCAGTAGAAAAAAAAAATCTAAATTAGGGCATTACCACAGAGCATTGTGATGCAAAATGGAGACTCTGGAGATATTTTTATGGACTCCGGAGATACGTTTCTCTTGAGATAATAAATAGCTTGTAGCAAAGACACAGAGAGCTCCATTCAGACCACTGTGCAGGAGGGATAGAAGGTCCTTACCTTATTGGGGGATTTGAGTGGTGAGATAGCTATTTTATTCGGTGTCTGTTGTGTTGTTGTACTCAAAGATGATCCAATGACTCCGCTCTCAGAGATCGTTATTGTCTTTGGTGGTGTCCCTGGAGCAGACTGTGAAAAAACCCTACCTATAAACAATGAAGATACCATCAGCTCCAGTTATCTCTGGTCACAGTAACTTTTAAAGCAAAGTTTTCCCTGCTATTTGTGCAATTTATCCCTGCTTCTGAGAGTGTACGGCCTGACAGGAAGGACATTCTTTAAGTTAGATTTAGCAAGAAAGAAGAAAATAATTGCTATTATTACAAATTTAAAAAAACCCTGTTTGCTCTGGCTTAAAAAAAGAGCCAAAATGCACATTGAGCTTTCCATGCCATTCAGCTGATAATTCTTGACAGCCAGGACAGCATCCTGAGGAGCAGAGCCCTCCAATACACCTGCACCACACACAAACACCCAGCCAGCTGGCAGTTTCCTGGGAAAGCCCTGGGCTGCTGCCAACGTACAGAGAAACTCAGCATCTGTGGGGGACTACTTCCTTTGAAACCTCAGCCATCAAAAATGATCTGTGTTACACTGACAAAGAAGAAGGTGTTTGTCTGTCTACAATCAGCTCTGAGCTTTTTGGGTTTTTTCTTTTCCCTATTGATGGTTGTTTCTTTCACTGCCTAACAGTTTTTAGCCACACTATCACCCATGTTTTCATGTGCATATCATATATTCTCTCCCTTTTTACAATGCCAAAGAAGATTAAACATCAAAAATAGCAGCTCCAAATCATGACATGAGTTTCAGGAATATTGCAAACTCCCAGAATGGAAAACAGATTTTTTTTTTCCATACTTTCTACGTTTCTTTCCAAAGAGTGCTTGACCACTGAGCTTTCCTCTGCTCCACTTTGGTTCAGACTCATTTCTGTCATAGCTTCTGTCACACATTCTCTTGTACTACATTTATAAAAATAAGAAACAAACAAACAAATACCAGCATAACTTTTCCATCCAAAACCAACTAGTGGCATAACAATTAAAGTCAACTGGAACTAAGAAGAAAAAGCACTATCCTCATGGAAAACCAATTTCCCCTGAAGTCTTTGTGCTCTAAAATAACCAGTTTTGTATCTAACAGCACAGAGAGTTGCCAGCAGCTGCTAAAGCCACATGCAACCTGAAGAACGTCAGTTTGTGGGGAATTTCAACATCTAGAGGTTCCAATCCTTTGAGTTATTTTCTTGGTGAAGAAGCTTTCCCCTTCTCACTACATCTTCTCTGTACTCCTTGGCATTAGCTTCCTAAACAGAACCTGGTTGCTTATATTGACAAGCCTTTCAAATGTGCAACTTCCTCTTTAGCTTGCAGGAATTTCCAGGCAATTAAAAATATTTATCAGATTCATGGAAACATGCATACAAAATCAAAATACAAACCACAAATGTTATACCTTCCCTAAAGTGATGCCAGCCTCTCAAAGCTGGTAAGCTGTGCTGGCTGTTTGGAATGGTGAGGGAAAAACCAGTATTTAAAGATTTCCCTCTCAATTAGTGAAGCAACTTTACCTCCTAGTGATGCTTCTCTCACAGGCTCCGGCACAGGTGATTTTTCAAAATACTGATTTAAAAACTGCAAGTTATTTCTAATGTTTTTGGGTCGGGTTTTTTTGTTTGTTTGGATTGTTTTTTTAAACACAATTCAAATATTTATAAGCATAGCAATCTTCTTACAGGTTGTTATATTTGGTAAGGAATTTGAGAAAGAGGACAAACTGGGGAGTGGGGTGGGGAATTCCTCTCTCATCTGAAACACATGTCAGGCTGCAGGCAGCCTGATAACTCAAGAAAAATATTATATTCCAGCTATGGGCCATTCACTGACATCTATCAGAGTTTTGAATATGGGACATAGTTGCATCCTTTTTAAAAGCAGCTCAAGTCCCAGTGCTGCAAAGACTTTTCAAATTTATTTAAATACGGGGAAAAGATTTTAGGCCTACTTAGGCTGATCAATCTCTAAGCAGTTAAAGACATCCTTCAAAGCTCTAAAGATGACTTCAGCTTCCTACATCTGTCTTTCTCAGAAAAATTATATGTCTAAGATGTTTAGGAATAGATACGCTGCCATTATAAACAAGGCATTAACTCTGTTTTTTTCTTTAATTTTGTTGGTGTTTTTGTTGTTTTTGTTGTTGTTCTGTGGTTGGTTGGGTTTTTTTTTTTTTAATAGGAAAAAATAGAGTTGTTTTCCAAAGAGAAAGACCATTTTTTATTTGCCTTAATTACTTTCTTAGACACCTCTGTGATGGTTACTTTTAAAGTAGGTGAGCAACTTAACAAAAACACAGCTTTATTCACTTTTTTCATTAAAACATTTTTTTCTGTTACTTGCATGTATTACATTTAAGTCCAACCATAAGCAGATTAAAGGAATACAAAAGCATGTGTCTCCCTTTCCCCCGTGTATTTATACAATGTTTCTACAAATACTTTCTGTTGATCAAGTAATCTTTCCTGTGGCTCTGGGGTTTTTTTTCTCCTCCCCAAAATCCATAAAGTAAAAGTACCTTGCAGTAAAAGCACTCTGCAATTACCAAGATTATTCTAAATGAGCTAAGTATAAAGGTACCAACAACTGCATTTACCTGCTTCTACCCAAAAAGTTTTCTGATTTTTTTTTTTAACTGCTTGAGGTACTTTGACAGAAACTACAATAAAATTGTTGAGACAGCACTTCTACAATTACCATTTCTTTGAAAAGCCTTTTAAAGAATGGTAAAGCAAAACAAGTCAAAGTAGTACAACCTGCAATGACTGGTGACACTTGAGTGGTCTGCCCTGTAACAGCTTTGCTATTGATTGGTTTTGCAAATATCAGCTTGGTGATCACCGGGCCAGAAGTTGGGGTTCGAGTCTTCTTCGCAATCTAAAAGATGGAGGAAAAAAGATCTAAAGTAACTTGAGCATTTTGGATCTAAATTATTGTATTGTTAAGTACATTAAAAAATAGAAAGGGCAATACTTGCACACATAATTAGAAGAATAACTGTGTATCTTGCATTTCATCTCCATTTTCTCCTTATGGAAAGAACTAGGAGATTATCCTTGACACTTCAGAATGCCAGCTACCAAAGTAGGGTAGCCAAATCCCTCTCAGCTTTTTCAGAAGATAGCTCTCTGTGCAAACATCTCATCTTCAAGATGCTGAAATTATTTCTTACGGTTGTGGTTGATCTACATAAAAATGTTAAAATTAAATGCACAACTCTCTGTATTTGAAGCTTTAAATGAAGAAATTTCTTTTTCAGCCAACCAGGACAAAACTTGTCCCCTGGTGATTTAAATATGACCACTACTGCTCTGAAACATCTCTTGACCATTTTGACACCTGTTTTGCACAGCAGCACACTTGTTTTGCAAATGGGGAAAATTCCTTCTGCAACGGTTCCCCAAAAGTACATGGATCATCAGTGCCTGAAAGTTTTGAGTACTCACTAGCCAAGAACAAATCAGCTGGCTACCTCCAAGTACAAGGGTATCCGTTTTCATATTGTAATTCAGTCTCCTGAAACACAGCTGGACCAAGAACATGTATAGCAATTCAATGACAGATCACTTCAGCGTGAAATCTTTGTAAGCAGGAGTATATAATCTTTAAAGACTTTTCCCTTTTCCACACTGAAAGAAGTTAACTACCAGATGCATTTATTCCAACAGTTTTGATACATTGGCACCCAGCTAGTAAATAGTTCGATTTAGAGGCTGACTTTCTCTAAAGACTGTTAACTTGCTGACTGCAGAGGCTGCCTGTGGATGTGGCCTGAGTCTATGTGAGCACACTGGAAGGCATTACTGAAGCCCTTAGACCTGCCCACCCCACAGGTCAGGCACATCCAGCCTCTCTTCCACCACACATCCTCAGGCACATCCCACGGGCACCAGCCATCAATGCCAGCAATATCAGAGAAGCACAACATTAACATCCACCATCCATGGTGGGGAGCCACCTCTCAAGGGCACAGAGCCACCTTTATTACTCAAGCAGCTAAATCAGAAATCTGCCTGATGTGCCAAGACACAGACCTGACAGTTACAAATGCTCAAATGAAGCAATTGAGTAGGCTGGAAGTTATGGTTTCCTACACAAAACCCTATCTAGAGAATTTGTTGCCTGAAAACACCTTTTTTATAACCATATGAGGCAAAAACATTCACAGTATTCAGCAGCACATAAATTCCTCAGCTGCTCCACAAAAAGCACATGTGAGGCTGCCCCAGCTCCCAGCAGCAGTCATGGCACAGCCAGGGAAGCTGGAGCTCCCCTCTGCTATGGCACTACTGTGGAAAGCCAAGGGCACCTCTGTGTGCCCGAGCTACACCCTGCAGGGAAGCCAGCAAGGAGCAACTCTGACACCAGGCACTACCAGAGAATGGATCTCATTTAAAGGAAGCCATGTGCTGCTCCACAGTTACACAGTTCCTCCGAGGAAAGCTCCATCTCAGAACAAATACGCTGTTTTATGGGTGATATACAATTGTCAAGGCTTTAAAATGAAACAGAGGAGAAATAAACTTGTTATTTTTGGAGATACATTAACTAAAACTTTGAAACATAAGTTGTTTGGAGAAGGAAGCTTCATTCACAGCCCTGTTCACAAATTCAACTCAAAGCCATTTTTAAATTTCAAGGATTCAATTATCTTAGCACATAATACAGCTGCCAGATGAGCAGGCATTTTATCAGCAATTTTTTTTTAGCTTGGACACACTTTAATTTCTGATATATTCTAAACATTTCATCTGCTTGATTTGAGATTTCTGTTTTGTTTAATCTTACCTTGCCATAAGGTATTATTGCAACTCAACTGCTATTGCTTTTTCTCTGAAGTGAGAGCAAAGTCTGGCTCAGAACATGATGAATGCTCAGCAGGAACAACCAACTCTGGATAACAGCAGTTGTTTCCCAGTAACAGTCAATAAAGGTGCTTAAATGACTTACACAAATGTGTGTAAAATATTACCGACCATTAACACAAAGTATTTCAGAAAAAAACCTAAAAATCCCAAAATAACAGGTCAACACAATTAGTCCTGCTTCCCTCATACTAGACTTGCAGTATGCTCCTCAAATAAATTTCCCTCTGCTTTTTAGATGAACTGTTTGTCTACAAAGAGGGAGGTCAAATAAACAAGTGAATCCCCTCAGGGCTTAGGAAACAGCAAGACAAATGTGGTTGGTTATAAATCAGGAACAGCACTCATGCCCCTACCTGCTGCCAAGCAAGCCTTTCTGAGGTTTATGGCACTGGATAACCCCAGTCACCAGGGAAAAGTTTCTTGGCACCACCGGGAAACTCACTCCCCATCTCAGTAAAGACTGCAGAAGCCAGAGGAAATAATCAGGATGTTCCTTTGATACTCCAGAACAGGCAAGCTCTCTGGAGTACTCTGCCATTGCCTGTACTGATCACAAGGAGCTTAATATTATCCCCCTGCCTATGTAAGCTAAGCATGCCCTCTGCAAGTTACTTTGAGTTAGACTGCAAATATATTCCCTGGAGCAACAAGCTCTTCCATAAGAATGTTATTATGTTTAGCAGCACACACCAACCTTCTTTACCTTACAGAAGTCAAGATATTTACCTGCAGGCAACTTGACTTCAAGGGTCAAGTTATGTCTTCCTAAAAACTCACCACTAAAGATGAACTAGGAAGTTCATACAGCTGGACTTTGTTTTCAGACTCTGTTCTATTCATACGGAAATAGGCACACTCATACCTCACATTTACTGCTGAATACCCACATAGTCAGCTACCACAAAGGAGCTAATACACTATAAACCCATTCCCTAGATGGCCTCATGGAAGCCTGTCCATGTACCCCTCTTTGTATAATTTATATTTGGCATAGTATGAAAAATCAGGGACTCTAGAAATAGAAAAGAACATCTTAACTTCAGAGATAAAGAAATTGAGCTAGGGAGTTTGAGGTTAGGGAGCGCACAAGGTCCCTTTTCAATCATGAAATAAAGCCACAACGATGGCTTAAGCAGATGCCTTGCCATGGTAGCAACAATGCTATGGACACTGTTAAAACCACAGCCAGTTACCACACAAAACAAGCATAAGTCAGACTTAATGGCAGCCATGGTGATGTGTCTGGACACCTAGTTCAGAGTCACGTGCCAGGCTAAACTCCTGCTTAATGAACCTAGACTAAAGTAGTAGAGTAGCAGGCACACCACCACTTCTAAGGCTGTAAGCAGGCAGGAGTCAGAGGCTGAAAGCAGATGTACCTGCCCAGCAGTTTTTTTCCACACATCTATGGCACTAGTTTCAACTAAATCAGGACAAGCTGCTAAGGACAGTAATTAACCTCTGGATATAGATGAGGCCAAAGGCCCTGCCACATTTAACACCTGACAGTCTCATATATCTACAACTGTAACCAGAAAAGGAGTCAAATTCCAAGAAACATTTTGCTGAACTCTAACCAATTATGCCTCAGGTGCTGAGACTTCAACTATCACAATTAGATTACAAGATTAGATTAGATGTCAAGGCAATAGAGTTTCTCTAATGATATGCAAGGCCCCTATAATAACGACCACAAGAAGCGATAAGAGCTCTTTGTCATCTAATCTGTACCAGTTCACTTTTCAGCACCAAGTCAAAAGTCTTGCGCTGCCCTCCATCTGAAACACCTGATTCACAAAGTCACCAGAGATAAATACACAGGACCCACGAGGAGTCATTCACAGCCTCCTTTTCCACTCACTGAAAGCTTAAAGGGCTCCTTCAGGGTGATGGGGTAAATTAATCTCTTCATTTTCTAAGACAGACTCAAGGTGTGGGGTGCCTCCCCTGTCATTCAGGGTAGAGTAGAACCAGAATCTCTTATCCAGACTCATATATCACTCTGATACTTTAGAAATTTTCTACAGGGAAAAGCACTGTCTGTGAAGTGCTAACGCAAACACTCCCCCTGTAATACAGGATGCTAACCTTGTTCTGCTTTTCATTTCTACTACCTCCTCTCCTTGTGGCAAAAAAAGAATGTCAAGTATTAACAATTCAATCTGTCTTGCAAAGGGAACCAATGGCTTAACAAAAAGAAACCACAATAAAACAAATTTACTCAAACTGCAATTAACTAGATTGAGAAATGGATGCAAGTCCATTATTAAGAGCTTCTGCTAAGGAACGTGTAGAATTCCCAATGGTAAATCACAGAGGTCGATGGCCAAGTCGCTGATTTGAGTCACTAACAGCACAAATCATCTCATGCAAAGAAAAACCACATCACAGCTAAGTCGTTCTCAGTTTCCTGTATCTGCCACTTGACAGTGAATAATGAAGCCAAGTAAAAGGAAGTGATCCACTCTTAAATGTTCCTATGATGACTAAAGAGCAGAGACTTTCCTGAAAACTGTAGTGACAATTATTTATATTTCAAATGGCTATTATTAAATAAGTTTTCAGGAATGATGTAGCAACAAAAAAGGAGAATGTAGAAATTGGTGCAGGAATCATCTGTAACTTTAAAGAAAATATTCAGAACTGATCTTATTCACCTGCCATGAAATACTAATCAAGGAGCATTTGGCTAATAAAATTCTTTAAACTTTATCATTTTTATGTGCAGCTGATTATTTTTAATACATACTTAAGAGTTTAATTTTGCATTTCATTTAGAAAGTAAAATAAATATTTTTCTATCATAACCTGCACTGAGTTTTACTTGTCCTTCACTTTAAGAAGTCTGATTTCTGCCTCACTGCCAATAGAACAAAGTCGCTCACATTTAGTTCTGCCACACAGTAGATGAGAATCAGACCCTTTGGGTCATAACCCAAGTTTTTTCAGCACATTTTCAGATCCAAGCAGAGTCTCTGTGGTTTCAAATATCTCAAGATCCATGCCAGAGATTGGGAACAAAACCTTGAATGTTCAGTTTATGACAGTGTCTAGTTCATCACAGTCTATTAACAAGCTTAACTAGATTTGAGGCAAACAAGATACACCTTTCTGTTCTTTTTCAGATGCTAGAAGTTTTTTTCAGAGAGTTTATTTAAACAAACTGAAAGTAATAGGCAGAAGCTACTCTTCCATAAATGAGTAAATACTTTGAATACAAAGAACAACAGGCATATAGAGTTGAATTCCGTCTTCCTGAAAGTATGTAGAATTTATTTTCATAAAATGAAAATAATGAGAAAATTATCTTCAATTCACTGAATAGCTCACTTTCTCTGAGGCAAACCCTAGGTTTCTAGACAGTAGCTAGAGGCAAACAGCATAAAATGGCAAACGCATCCACAGATGAAAGCATGGGCTAAGAGCAGCATTGTATTTTTTAATACAAAGAATAAATGCAAAGGCTGAAAGCAACAGTGTGTCAATCAGGGCAGGAAACAGACAACAACTGCAGCAACAGAACTGGTTTTAAGATGTTTCATCAGCATAACTCATTTTACCTGTACTGTTTTTACTTGCTGGGACTGCAAGACAGAGGGCTGGGCTGCAGTGTTTATCAGCTGACTTCCCTGCGTCAAAGCTGAGACACCCACAACAGGTTTCACTTCCGACCGACCTCCAATGACAACTTTGATCTGCTGGCTTTGTACCTTGGAGTCTCCACCCTGGGTTTGGGACACGGCCTTCTGTGACTGTGGGAGCTGGCTGTGGGGTAATGCTAAAACAATAGGCTGACCAGACTTGCCCAAAGTTGTTACAATCAGCTTTTGCCCATCTGGTTTAATACTCTGACTGCCTATTTTAATATCAGTGGCCTTGTTCAGAATAATCTGATTAGCTGAGATAGTGACAGGGGTCTGAGCACCAAGTTTATGGAGGCCACCTGGAAAGGCAGGTTTTACAGCTGCATTCACATCAGGGCTTGGGGCTGTGGTGGTCAGTGCTGCATCTCCTGAGTGGCTGCTGGGCGCAGGAACCGATTCTGTGGTGACTGTGGCTGTAGTCGTGGCTGAGGTGTCGCTGGTGGAGCTTATGTTCACTATTTCTTCCAGTTCTGTTTCCATGGGAATGGAGTCTCCCATCGGTGAAGATACGATAACGGCCTCGATGCTGTCATCTTCCACCAGAGTTATGCCGGTGTCCATGATTTCCTCAGGGAGCAAGCTGTTGACTTCTGCTGAAACCACCTCCATTTTAGTAGCTGTGGCAGTGATGGCCGGAGCAGGTACTGCAATATTTTAAAAAGTTATTGGCTTCCAGAAAACACATATTTTCAAAGCTTTATGAATAATATTACCAAAGAAGAAAATACAGTAGAATTTTTTCAGACTGAAAAATTATTGTGCATGCACAGAAGAGATATGGAAAAAAAACCCATTTATCAAAATGTAACACACTAAGCTGAATTTACTCTCAGTAATAACTTACACCAAACCTTTACAATACCACTCCCAGAAGTCAAATGAAGGCATTACCAGTCACAACACAGTACATAAAGAAGCAGTGTTTCCCCCCTGAAGATATGGGCACAGACATTTAAAGTCACTGAACTATAAAGCAAGAGTTAGACAGCTTTAAAAAAATCTAATAGATAATGATGTCTTCTCATACATGACAACAGTGATTAGCAAGTTATCTTGCTCAAGACACTCATTAGCCATACCAGAGGTAACATTCTTGCCAAATTTGAATTTTGGAAATCTCAGAAAAACAAATGACTGTTTAGTGATGGACTGAACAACCCCAAAAGCTCAATCAACAGCCACAGGATCAAGTCAAAGCCCTGCCACTCACAAGATGAAGAGATAATCTCTTGATGCTGGCTATGAAAAGAAGAGCTCAGTAATTTTTCTCCCCTCAATACTCACCAGAAAATATAACATAAATTCATGATTAATTTGAAAGGTGTTCTAAACACAAAACAAATAGCACCCTATGAAAAACAAAAAAGGATTTTTTAAAGAGTACCCAAATTATATATAAAACAAACCCCTGCAGTGAGACTCAAAGCCAGAGTCACTTCCACTTGAGAAACCCTACAGACACTGCTGGAAATAGTCACATCATACCATTCCCCTAAAGCTGTCAAGAATCTGAAAACAGATCAGTTTAATAAGGCATTTTCCACACATGCTGACCCCATGAGCATGCTTGGGCAATGGATGGGTGAGCACACCACGTGGGTCTGCCTGCATGCTCCTGAGTACTAATTATAAGCTCAAGGGGACAAAATCCTTGCAATTCTGTTTTCTACTTGCTAGGAAAATAAGAGGTGAGTTTTAATACTAATTCATGAGGAACTGTGCCAGTAAAAACACTGACCAAATGCCAAGGTGACATTGCTTCCTCTGGAGTAATTGTGGACCCATTCTGTTCAGCAGCTAACTACAGAATCACTGCATTTCACCCACAAGGTGGAAGGATTGGGGGAAATAGCCCTGCTAGAATTACAGTTTCCATGCCAAGCTCCAGAGGCTATGCTGGAGCAGTCCTGGCCTCCCTGATTGCCAAGGGTGCCACTCTGACCCCCCTCACCTCAGGTCAGCCAGATCAAACTGCCCTGACACTCAAGAAGCCTGAGCTCAGAAAGAACTCCAATGACAGTCAAACTCACAGCTCACTTGTTGGCAGACATTTAAAGATACAAAGTTATCCGATGTCACTGCCAGAAATAAAAAAAGGCATTGGAAAGCATTTCTCCCCCAGTAATGCCTGCACAGTGGTGCCAACCCTGGTAAGCAGCCCTAGACAAAACAGCCAGCTCCTAGGGACACATTAGTAATAGTATCACATTGCTGCCTTAAAGTCAAATAGGTTAACTGCATAGATGATTACTCAAAAAGGAGACTCTTTTTGAAGACAGCATGTGGTAAGGCCATTAGGTCTTCTTCTGAGCACTGTCACTCAACTGTCACCTCAGCAACTTGCAAAGGCTTGCAGCTCAGATAGTATAACTTCAAACTATTTCAAACACAAAAAAACTAAACCTCAAACTAAACCATCATCTTATTCTATACTGATATGCACACAGGGCTCGGGTCCAGAAGTTAGACTCCTAGTGTCAAGCACAATCCACATAATGATTGCCTTCAAGTCTGAAAAGGAGAGAATCATCTAAATCAGACAGTGGGAAAACCACCTCACTCTGTAATTATAAATAGTTTTTTAATAACTTGCTTTTGGTTTGCATTTGTACATGTTTTCCCAAGAAGAAAGGCCACTCTTTGTATCTTTTAACAGTATGATCATAAAATACTTAAATATATCAAAGTAGTTTTATAGTTCATCAGTTATTTGCGTTCTTTATCCTTGCCATTTGGTGATGTTACAAAGCAGTAAGTGGTTATTAAATACCTAAATCTAGTTGAAAGTATATTTATATTAAAATACGTGGAGTCAGAATTTTGAACAGCATTTTGAATCCAAACTAGCCACTGTAAGTCAAAATTTAGAAGGAAAAGAAATACATCACATCAAGTCTGGAGTCAGAAACCAAGAAGTGAAAAGGAAAGAAATATTACTGTTACTGGATTAACAGCTCATGGCAATCACGTTGGAAGATTTTGCAGTTATCAGGTCACTTTAAACTTAGCTTCTATTAATGTACTCAGGCTAGTGTGCTCAACAACAGCAGAAAAGTCATAACACAACCCACTTGTTCTATTTCTTCACTGCATATTGGACATGACTGAAATAGATATATGAAGGGCAACAATGAAAATCTCATCCTGGCTATACCAGAGGCTGCTGTCAAAGGCAACTTCAACATCCCTGCAGATTTTTACTTCTTGGAATCTAGCCAGGATTTCTCAACAGTTCAGCTATTTATTTTTTACTAATGCTTTTATACAGTTTCCATTTTCCCAGCTCCTCTACTAAAACGATTACCAACAGTAAAACCATGCCAACCTCTTTTAAGATCATAACAGCCTTGAGATCATCAAGAAAGGGTAGAGAATAGCTTTAACTATTTAAACCCTTGAAAGCTTACTTCACTTCAGCAGTTATGCTTTGAGTACTGAATAATGCAGAAGCCCTAACTATAACCCCTTGAAAAGATGCATCACTAAGTGTTTACTCAAAACCTGAAGGAACAAATCAATCTAGACCAAGAGAATGTTTAAACTTCAAACTAGGAAACTCAACAAGTATCCTAGGTCAGATTACTAAACAGATAATTTTAACCTAAAAAATAATGGTCATACAATTAAATAGAAGTTCACAAAAAATTCACATAATGAAGATTTGTAAACATAGCTAGCTCAGGACACCCAACCAGCCAAACACATAAAAAAAAAAAAAAAGAGACTAAAGCATATTACCAGTAAAGTCTTGAATCAATAACTTTGAAAAGTGCTAGGTATACAGTAAGGAGAAGGAGAGGAACAAATTTTCACCTTGAGCAAACCACCTCTGATCATCTTACTCAAAAAAGATTCCTATTCTTGATATTCACAAAGAACAATATATATATATGATGGTGTAAAGAATAAAAAGGATTTGTAAAGAAGAGGATAAAGAAGATCAGGATTGCTAGCAAAAATACAGAATGGTGTCTGACAGGTATACGTGAATTTTGATTTTTTTTCTCTGTCATTAGCATATCACTGCAAAATCTAAGAATCGCTGTTAAAAGTATTGAGATCAATCATATCAACATCTTTGTTGATAAAATAGCAGAACAGCCCCAATAATGGGAAAATAAAAAAAATCAGTATAATTAATAAAAGCACAGTGATCTACAAAGAAGTAAACAAAATGCAAGACATAAAAATGCTTGTACTTCAAAGTAATTGCATTTTATTACTTGCAGAAATGTCTCCATTTCACTAAGAATAGCCAGCCTTCCAGCCTGCAATCATGAGCAGTTCCAGTAGGGAGACATGTTACAGAACCATCAGCAAGGCTATGTACTGCAAGCAGAACATACGTTTATGTATTCAGATTATACAGAAACAAGGCTGCTGAGGCCAGCTTTACACAAACTCCTGGGAAGGTGATGCACATTAGCAAGGCCATGACAACCATGCAGAGGGCCAAGACACTCTTCACCATTTGTGGCTGCTGGCCTGGTGGTGCTCACCCACGGGAACAGTCTGTATAATCTGATAGATCTAGGAACACTGGCCAAACCTGCCTTGAGTCATTGGCAATGCTCATTTTTTAACCAAATTCTCAAGTGTCACTTTCACCAGAAAATAAGGAAATCAAATCAGTAACAGCTTTTGTATGAGCACCTCTTGAAGTACAAAACAAACCCACGCCACCCAAAATCAAAAGCCTCATAAACGCAATATGTCCAATGCACACCTGAAGCAGCAGGGATTTTCTTCGGACCAGTGAGAAAATGCTAAGCAAAACTAAGTATCGCTGCCAGATACAGCAGTATCTGTTAGCAGTTCTTTAAAGCTGGGACAGATACACTTAAGAGTGGCACTCTTAAGAGCCAGAAAGTGCAAATGCTTTCAACTTCTGAGCTAAAACTGTGCAAAAACCCTTAAAAAGAAGCATGAAGAACAATGAAGCCTGCCCTCAAGAAAGATGGTAATGAAAACCTGAGTCGATGAATGGCAGAAAACTAAGAGTGGACAACCTAACAAGTCATTGTTCACTGCAAGTACAATGGACTCTAATGAACATGAATACAAAAGAATGCAGGATCAACAGTTAGTCAGTACAAAAGGGGTTATAGTTGGAATTTCCATTGCTGAGACAAAAATCCATCACCATCTCCTTCCAATCAAGGTGCAGCAGAGGACCACCAGCAGGCTATGGCTCACATGAGAGGATTTTAAAACTTAAAATCCTACATTATATGGTTACATTCATAAAATTGGCATATTTAAACCTGAACTAGTAGAGGCTTAAAAACACAATATATTTCATTCTTAAATCCATTAATTAGAACATAGGCAAGAGCAGGAGGAAAAAGGGGAAATAAAGACTGGACCCTTGATTATTTAAGTGAAAAGCATGAGATGCTTTCAACCACATTTTAGTTGCTTAAAAACTTTTCAAATTTTTCAGCTTCTGCTTATCTGCTCTCTCCAAAACTGGCAGATATGTAAACTCCTGAAGGCTGCTGAGCTGAAGAAATCCGATTTTTTAGGGCCTTAATACGTAGAGATTAAGCAACTTGAAATGCCCAGACACAAACACACGTAGACTGCCCTAGGTTCAGCTGGACTAGATCTCCAGAGGTCCCTTCCAAAGCCAACCGTTCTGTGATTCTGTGAGCAGCTGGAGGCTGCAACAATTTAAGTACAATCCATTAGAAACACTGTATTGCAGTAGCAATTCATTCACTCACTCTGATTCCTCGTTCTAATCTTCCAGCACTTGAGATGGAAGGGAATAAAAGCATGTTGCAATTATTCCACCATGAAACAGTTACTAAGCTCTCCATGAAGCTCGTCATGCTGCTATAATTAACAAATAATAGTACAAAATACTGACAGGGACACTTAAAACACAATGAGCACCCCCTCCTGCCCAGAAAACCCAATACACAGAAGAAGAAAGAGATGATGTTCTTTGCAGACATGCTGTAAAGAAAAAAAATATTTTAAAGTTTCCAAAAATATTTATGTCTTGCTGTCTTCAAAATAGACATGTTTAACACAACTGCATCTTCTTCCTTCACCACAACATCTGCTACATATATATTTAAGACTCAGCTATCCTGTGATCTATAGCTGTTTTCTTTACATCAAGTCTATTTCTCACATAGAAGGAATCTCAGCAGGCTACCATAGAAATTTGACTACACACACCAAGTACAAAACCAATTTTTACAATTAAACTAACAAGGACCTCAGAATGAGGTCCAAAAATAATAGTAGCCAAAAATCTCCATGAGTCAAAGCCTTTCAGGCAAAATGGAAGGTAGAGAAAAAAAGCAAAAAAGCTATAACTAAGTTTTGGATAAAAGCAGCATGTCATACAAATTACAAATGTTTGAATTATGTTACATGTACAAGTGAATGCACTGTTTCCTAGAAAACTAGCATTTCAAAACACTGTAATATCTAGCTCTGGATTGGACAATCCCCTTTCCACCACAAGAAAATACTACATTGCCCAAAGGCACCACCTATTACAAAAGAAGATTATTAAGGAAGAACATTCCAGCTGTGGAGAGGTACTGAGCAGTATTACTAAACAAAACTCCAAGCATTCACTCAGAGAGTCATTAGTTAAAGTCTTAAACACTGCTTTTTACCACACACTGCACTTGCAGCAACTTTCCAGGAAAGTACTGGAAATAACATTCTATGCAGCAGAATACTTCAAAGCCGTTCAGATTGCCTTCTGTAATGGGAAACAATGTTCTACTTTCAAGCAGAGCTTTGGCAAACTAAAAATAAAATAGAAACTAAAAATAAGAACATTCCCCTTCACCCTTCCCTTGGTTAGCATGCCAGTTTCAGTCATTTCCAAAAGATACCATAGCACAAAAGTTGAAACACAGAACTGCACGGGTGCTACAACCACAATAAACATTCTGAAGGTGTTCACTACAGTGAACAATCCAAATTTTGGGTTTGTAGATTCAAGGGCCTTTATATTTAATCCAGTGCTTCTAACCTTATGTTCTATACAAACTTTGGGGTGAGACCAAAAGAAAAAAACCCTAAAATAACTTCAAGTAATTTAATTTTCCACAGTATTTGGTAGGCCGATAGTAAGGCATTACGTATCTAAAGTCACATTGAATAAAACATGTAGTGAATTTAGCTTGACTGATAAAAAACCAGAAACCAAACAAACCTGAAATGCATAGAGTACTTATCACTAGGCCCCAAAAAATGCAGATTTTTGTCTTCTATATATAGCTTGAAATAAAAGTCTTGCCTTCCAAACTCCAGACACCTCTTGAATGTGAGGTTACAGAAGAATTCAGAAGACACAGCAATATCACACTAAGAACACTCTGAACAACAAGTGTGAAAACTACCATCATAAGCTTGATATCAACTCCCCACAGACTTTTAGCAGGTGTTATCATATTGCACACCTTTAAGATCAGGCTTGCTGGCAGCAATTTCAGCAAGAGTACATTTTAGAGTTGTATTTATGAACAAGAGTTCATCTCAACAGAATTGTAACCTATCAGTTTTAGTCAGACTTTGCCAACTGGGCAGCACAATGATGATCCAAATGCATCTCATTTATACTACACCAGCACTGCCCAGTTAGGAGGTACAATACATGAAGTTCATTCTAACTGAAACAAAACCCCCACATATGACACTGATTCAGTGAAGCATTTAAGTTCAAAAAATATGCTAAAATGGCACAGAAGATTTTGCCCTAAAAGCTTGATCCCTAATGTGTCTTATGCAATCATATAGTTAGTTTTCAAAGTTAGAACACCACAGATGAAAACCAGAGAAAAACCTTAAGATGATAAAGCACGATACTTTAAAGGTAGTGCTGTCAAGATTTAAACAGCAGTGAAGGCTGCTATGGCCACTACCACTTTTTAAACTTACCTAGGTTGGCTTTCTTCATTTTTGGCTCAAGTGGAGCATTAAAACAAAAATAAAGATAGCCCAAACAGTTACTTTGCAGTGATTTGCAGGAAAATATGTTTCTAGCTGCAGATCTCAGCAGTTCTACCAGTTTTAAACATGACAGCACTTCACAAGTACAGAATATATTTACTTGCAGAAGGGCTGAGCTGAAGATAAATAGCTCACCTGCAGGCAAACCAGGACTTCATTCAGACAAAACAGTATTAACACCTCCTTCCCACTTCAGTCTCTAGATAAAGCACCTCTATATTCCTTCAGGGAAAACTTACTTAAACAACTAGGACTGTGCAATAGCTGACTGACCTTTGTGGAATGAAATTCCACATTAATATTTTGAGTTGAGATCATTTCAACAGGAGAAATAGGAATTTCTGTGGAATCTTCATTCCTGCTCCAGTACCATGTCAGTCACTTCAAATGCAGGCTGCTCAGACCTCTGAAGTCTCATGTGTTATAACAAGTTGAAGAGCTTCTGAAACACAAACTCATAAGTTTCATTAGCTGTAGGTAAGAAAACCAACAGCTTTGGATAAACACTTCAAAAACCCCCAAAAGACAGGACTAGACAGAAAGAAGCATTTCAGTGACTAGGACTACACTGTATCTCTTACAACATTTGTTTTCAATAAGCTGAAGGTGACACAGCAAGATATCGACACTGTATCTTATTCTACCCCTGAAGAAGCTTTATTCCACACAACATGCCAATTTAAGAAGAAGAGCTCTTTGTATGCACCCTTCATGCTGCTCACTGGAGAGTCTATTCCAGTAACCAATCACTCTCTGGGGGAAGAACCCTTTCCTAATATCCAACCTAAAAAGCAACAGGGTTTGAGAAAAGCCCCAAATCTGTCCTTACAGGATACCCTTCCAAATTTCATTTTCATGGCAAACACACTCAACCACCAGTTGGACAAGTCACCACTACACTGTCCAAGCTGCTACGTATCCAGAATGTTCATCTCCTTCTCAGAAACAATAGTATGCAAAGCCTTAACTGTATTTTTCTATGGAAAAAAGTTGCTTGGCTTTTTTTTTTTTTATGTAGCAAGATCTAGCTCTTTACTACATCTAAAATCAATTTGTATATACAAAAGAAGCTTTTGCCAACTGTCAGCTCATAATTTTGAGGATTGGAGATTAACAGTGATTAACATATGACAGGACACTGGAGCTGACCTGCAGCTTGGCAGGTTCTCTGTGTGACTCAGCTGCCCTAGTTCATCACTACACAGTGAACAGCACCACATACCCACAAAGAACTGGACACACCTGAACCAGAGGCTGTCACTCTGTAAATTCTCCCACAATCCAGCTCAGGACACACACCCAAATAGCTCTGTGTCAACCTGTACAGTCTACTGAAACCAACCCAGCAGCAGCAATGGAACTTGAAAATAACTGTGGAATGTCTTTCTGCAAAATTCTATAGCATCTGCATTTATCAATGTCATTAAGAATTTTTGTTAAGAATCCAGGATATCCACCTTGTCAAAACATTTTATTCAACCTATTTCTTTTTGCTGACATAACCCCAAAACTCACCTTCCTGTTCAACAAAGAATAAGCTCTTATTTTTCCCAGTCATTCCAGTAGCGATGGCAGAAATCCTCAAGTAGCCTCCCTCTTGTCTATTTTCTGCTTCTCTCCTGAGGAAATCCACATTTTTTTATCCGCAAGAAACAGGAGTGACAAACTGCCAATATCACTGAGCGCAAAACTGACTACAGCCTTTCTGGTCATTCCAGTGCAGCCACTTCATAGCACTGGCACCAAAACTAATCTCTGCAATTGGAAAAACACCCATTGGTCATTTAATGGTCCAGGCATTCTCCCAGCAAAGAGAAAATTTATTTTAGGAAAAGATCAATGCATAACAGCACAAGGTTCATAGTTCCCAGAGATTCTTGACTGCTTGCTAGTGCAAGGGATTTAGAACACCTACCTATGCAAAGCAGAATCAAGTTACAGTTTAGAAAGTGAAGGTCACTTGTTTGCCTAAGTTGATTTCAAAGGGAAAACAAATCTTAGAGAAACAAATCCTTTTATTGGGTCATTTTATAAGCAACACAAACTAAAGAACAGGCTGGGTAATCTCCTTGTTTGTTGTTTTCTCTCACCCCTTTTTGACAAATAAAAAAAAAAAAAAAGGAAATGCAGTTCTTAAGAAACTATTGACACCAGACATGCTTTTATTCATTTGTTAGAAAAGCCTCTACAGAAGTACATGTATAATCAAGACTCAGCCTGGTCTGGTGGCATATTGTCAAATGAAAGAGTACAACTGCACGTAGGTGATCTTGCTGTACTACAATTCTCCCAATTAACTGCCATTCTTCAACATTGCTGTTTTTTTCAATAATGGGTAAAAGTGTCATTCATTTTAGGCATTCCCCATTTTCTTACTCTCTCTGACACTCTATGTTTTGTCTCTAAAATTGAAAAGTTTGTTTTGTCATAAAGTAAAGCAAAGAATTACAAAACCACTCAGCACTGTGTTTTTTCAACAGAGAGGCTTTTGTTTAAGCTTACTGAGCTAGAGATGCTTTAACAAAAGGCATGTCATGAAACCAGAAAAAGATGAATCCATGAGGAAGCTATGATTAACAAGGGTAAGTGGAAAAATTAATCATCTAAGACTGCAAACTCATCATGTTTGCATATGTAACAAGAGAGTGAAAGCAAATAGCTTTAATACGGTAACAAAATATGTATGTGGAACACAGACAAAATAATTTCCATTCTCTTTCCCAATCCCCACATAAGACAAGTCATGGAGGCAGTTTGTCTGCATGCTTCCCAGATGATCATGGCTCTAGGTTTATCAAATACAATACCAATAGCAAACCATAGCAAGGAAAAAAACCCAACCCAACCTTATCAAATGTTGAATACATAACCAGTGTAAGTATCCAGTCTTTTTTCCAACTGTTACAAGGAATACTTAAGAAAATATCAGGTGTTCTTCTACCACAAATTAACCATCCATAGTCACAAAATAGTTCCCAAGGCAACCATAATTCCCTCAACCAACGCACACCATTCCCTTCCCATTACTCTACATTCTGCTCAGTGAGTGCTCGCTGCCTGTGACACCACACAAACAACTGTGTGCAGCAGATGAGAAGAACGGGCAAGGTACGCAAATTAGCAACTCCTGTGTGTTTAAACTGACACTTGTCAAGTGATATGTACAAGAGAATTTTATATTACACAGTTGAGGGTTTTGGGTTTGTTTTGGCTTTTTTCCATGGGAAGATGGCTTAAGCTCATGCTTCCACTGCCATGTTTATAACAGAGGTGCTACCTGGTTTCTTTTTAAGACTGGAAAGAGGAAAAAAAAAACCAACAAACCAACTAACCTCTTGTCCACATACCAGTTATGAGGAGATCTTTCTTCCCTTGGCAAGTTCTGAGCAATTTATGCTTCCATTATAATTTTAAAAGGAAAAGCAAAAAGTAAAAACCTTATAGGTCAACAAACCAGTAATTATACACTAATAAAAAAAAAAGCACCTGCTACAATTTTATAGGATTTACTCTGAGCAATATCCTAGCAATATCTTTATTGCACTGTTATTTCAAACAGCATCATTTGCTACTTTGTGTGTACACGAGCAGCAGGATTCCCTTTGCTATATTTCAACTCCCTGGCTGTATTAAGCCAGCACTACTGCTAAAGGTCTCCTGTCCACCTTTGGCATCTGCCTTTTTGTTTCCATACATTTTCCCTCCTTGTGCTAGCAACAACTGTATAACTGCAAGGGCAGCCAAGACAAAGGAGCCAGGCAGGAGCAAAGCCATCCAAAATCAACTGTAGGTTGTCAAAAATCCATTTTCTCCATGCCACTGACACTGGTGTTCAACCCAGGAAGAAAACTACTCCACAAAGTAGTAAGCAAACTCTGGTGAGTCAGTGTGCTGAGACAGCTCTGTTCAAAGTCTATGAGCACCAGCGCAGCACCAAGGGATCACACCTGAAAGACTTTCCACAGAAACAATAGTTTCACCCAAGGAAGACAGACTTTTTCAGTCTGTAACAGAAATCACTGTTACTCCAAAGGAATGAAAACCCCAAAACAGTCAGTCCCTAAATATGGGGATTCAGTGTGTACCTAGAACTCATACAGGAGATCAAAGCAGACCCAACACTTAAGGGCATAACCCTCAAGTGGGCAACAACATGCACAATGGCAGAAGGATAGCTTCTGAAAGGGGAGTGATGCACAAATTAAGGAGCTACCAATCTACATCCAGATCTGGAACACAGCAATCTCTCACATCACGTAGCTTTGTGCCCCATGACTAATGAAGGGATTATTCTGTTGGTTTCCCTCTTTCTTGTGCAAGAACATTCTTTTCCAGACTTCTAATGTTGTCAGGTGAGCAAGCCTAGTCACAGGCTGTACTGAAAGCCACATGCTGCTTATCAGCTTTCTGAGCAACTGAGGAAACCAAGGTATTCAAATAAAAGGCCTGGAAAAATATAAACCTTTAAAACAAGAATGCAATAAACATTTTCCACCTCTCTTTGTAGTCCTGAAGCGAAGAAGAAAAATAAAAACCCCAAAGAATCCTGAATTTATCTCCTAGGTACTTGCTCTGAAGGGTCCCACCACACCCTCACACTGCTGTAGTATACAACCTCTGTAGGACATCAGGATGTGCCTCTCACAACATGTGACAACGAAAGCGCTACCTCTATAGCACACGTAGAGAACAAAAGCACAAACACACCAAGTGACAGATAAGGAACCACAGCTTGCTGCTGAAGCAAAAATCAAAACACAACACCCCAATCTACCTTAGATCCCCCACAAACATTTTTTAAGCAAGCATAAAGGAATAAAACTTGAGGGGCTGTGACAGTTTCTAAAATAAAAAATAAATCTAAAAAAAAGAGATTGCAGTGTATGAGATAACTACATCTCTAAGGTTGAATTCTGACAGTACTCTTCATCATCACCCTTCTTATTCACCTGTAGTTAGCAGATACTCCTCCTGAAAGCATTTAAAACTTCTCAACAATTCTGACTGAACTGTTCAGAGCATTCAATTACAAAGGATCTGAGTGTGGACATCACTGGAGTATAAGCAAACCAAACATCAGCAGATAGTTCTTGATATATAAGCTGAACAAGCAACCTTGCATAACAAACTGCTGAAGCTTACCCCACCACAGCAAGCATGAAGCACTTTTTTAACCCATTAGGGAAGCTAGGCTGTATTTTCAAACACACTCTCCAAGCCAGCCTGTAAGATGGTTTGGCCTACAGAGCAATACAGCCACACATCTCTCTCTAGGTTGGTGCAACTCTGTACAAGGCATGTAACTAACATGTAACTCAGTGACAGATATGTAAACTAGATTTCTTGACAAATAATAATTTAAAAAGAATAAAATATAAGTCTAATACATTTTATTTTACAAAAAAATACCACTGACTGAAGAAAGATATTCAGCTGATAACCCACTATTCCTCTCGCCTCCAATAAGCCAAAAGCCCATACTCAAGGATTGAGTAACCTGTTATTGCAAACTTCATGTAAACATTGCAAAGAATACTTCAAATTATTTCTCTCTATTCAATATTTCCTACAGTTACTGCAATATATTTCTAGGAACTGTTCAGAAGGATGAAACTAAGGAAAGGTGATTTAAATATCTATCCTTCCCTCACCTGACATCTTCAGTCTGAGAGCTATTCTCCTGATTACAGTATATTCCAATGGACAGTTTCACCTACTCTCAATGCCATAGGGCTTTCCAGAACCCAAATCCTCATATCAAGCATTACATAATTAGTACGTGACATGCTTCAAAGTCAAGGCCACAAATAATTAAAACCACATTCTGAATACTGATATTCAACGTAACAAGCAAGATGGTGACAAGAAAAGCAGAGACTATCCCAACAGATGGTCTGGCTACATTCACAGAACCACAGAACTGTTAAGTTTGAAAGGCACCTCTGGAGATGAAGCAGTCCTACCTCCCTGCCAAGACAGGACCACTTGGAGCAGGTGACACAGAACCATGCTCAGGTGGGTTTGGAATGGCTCCAGAGAGAGAGCCATAATCTCCCTGGGCAGCCTGTTCCACTGCTCTGCCAACCTCAGCATAAAGCTCTTCTTCATGTTGAGGTGAAACTTCTTGTTTTTGCTTATGGCCATTTATCCATATCCTGTTGCTGAGCACCACCAAGAACTCTGCCACTATCCTCTCAGCACCTGCTTTTGAGATATTCATGTACATTAATGACATCAATCTTGTCTTCTCTAGACTAAACAAGCCCAGCTCCCACAATACGAGAGCTGTTCCAGACCCATCACCATCTTCGTGGACCCTCTCCAGCAGCTCCTTGTTTTTCCTGTACTCAGGAGGCCAGAACTGGACGGGTTCCCATAGAGCTGGGGGCTGTCCAGAACCGGGCAGCACACGCTCAGGGCACAGGTGCGCCCTGGCACCGGGGTGAGCGGAGGAAGCACCGCACCCGCTCCGCGGGGCAGAGCCGGAGCGAGCATCCCGCTGACACAGCCAGGACGTCCTCACCCACCCGCGGCCGTGCCCGACGCGGCCCCGGGGGCTGCCCGGGCTTCTCGAACAGCGCATGCCGGCGAGCAGCCCGGGCCCCGGAGCCGCCCGACGCGCTGTCCCCGGGCCG
>VXBI01008664.1:422900-460305 GCA_013397375.1 Toxostoma redivivum
CCACTCGCGGTGTAAATCCTGTGGGATATCTCCGTGGGATATCCGCCCCCAAACCGCGCGCGCGGGGCCGGCCCGCCCGCGGCCCCCTCCTTCCAGCCCTCGGCCCGCGCGCGCTCCCCCATCACGTGACACGCACCCCCCCCTCCCGCCAGCGCGCGCGGCTCCATGGTGGGAGGAGGCGGCTCCCAAGATGGCGGCGGGCGCGGTGAGGCAGGACCTGGCGCAGCTGATGAACTCCAGCGGCTCCCACAAGGACCTGGCGGGAAAGTGAGTTGCTGGCCTCGTCCCCGCGCTGGGACGAGGGGTGAGAGCTGCCCGCGGGGTGAGGGGGGTGCCCTGCGCTGGAAGGGTGGGTCGTGCCCAGCGGCCGCGTTCCTTCGAATAAAAAGGAGACAGAAAGGTTTTACTTCACAGTTGTGGAGGTTTTTCGTTCACGGGCTCCCTCAGGGCTCGGCTGCTGCCCCCAGGCTGTGCCACAGCGAGAGGCCGCGGAGTTTGTTTTCCTCTGCTGCCGTGGGTACACCAGCGACTCTTTCGTTATTATTAATAGTTATTGCCCTTTTCATTAGGTGGGTGTTTCGGACGGCAGCCCTTAAGGGTTGAGCTTCTCGTGGCGCGATGTGTTACACAGGTTTTCATTTCCAGAGTCCAGTCAGATGCGGATCTGTCACCTGGAATTCTTTGACTTCTGTCCAGCTCCTTGTGTTCTAGGGGGGCTTGTCGCTTTTAGGATTTCCGTGTAAAACCTTGGAAACTTTCCCTTCAAGATGTAGTTTCCGCGCAGATGTAGTACTCGGTTTCACACACACTGAGGCAAAGTTTCATTAGCTTGCTGATGAAAGAAAAGAGAACTTTATATTTTTTTCAGGAATAAACACTTGAGAACACATAGAATGCACCTGTGTTCATGTCAAGTGGCTGTAACATAATATTTGTCACAACGCTATTTCTCAGTTACATTGAATGGGGCATTTTGAATGTTTGACTACCTTGATTAATCTGAATCTATGAGCAATACAGTTTTCATTACTTTTTCTATGCACCATCCTGGGCATCTGTTTATTATTATTTTAAACTTATGTTTTAAACATATATTGTTAGATAACAAAATGATGAGCTCTGTTATCTGAGAGTCTAGTCCTGGGATTTAAGAAGAGCCAGGTACCAATTCCAGATGAATGTTCATAACACTTGGGAACAAACTGTTTGGGGAATTCTTACCTCAAGGTATAGAAAATGAGCAAAAATAAGGCTTTGACATAGAAAGTAAGCAGAGAGGCAGAAGTTCTTAATGAAAAAACGTGTGATTTTTAACCTTTAAAAATTTATTTATGAACAGGTACCGTCAAATATTGGAAAAAGCCATTCAGCTGTCGGGTGTGGAACAGCTTGAAGCTCTGAAAGCTTTTGTAGAAGCAAGTAAGTGTGTCTGGTATAAGTGGTTGTACAATGAGTGAAGGCCAGAGGTCTGTGAGGTTGTGTATTTGTCAGCTCTAGTGAGGCTGTGCACATGCAATATATTTTTGTCCCCTTGGAACTTAGACACAACAGGAAGAGGAGCCCTCATCATCACATTCAGGAATTAAGAGGGAATGGATTTGTAAGCTTTGTGGTTATTACAGCTTTCCCACCTGTCAGCACTGGAAGGTAAAAACAAAGCAGTCTGCTGAGTCCTGAAGTTGGTACTGGATGCCAAGTGGTATTTAAGCTGACAGCCTCCTCCTTCACCCATTTTTAAAACTGCCAAGAAATTGCTAGGGGGTTTTTTTTGTGTTGTACTCAGTATTTGGCTTATTGAATATCTCTGTGAATTATATCTGCTGTAATGTTTTTAAAGTTGAGAATAAGCTTAGTGAGATTTAGCCTGAACAGGTACTTTGTCCAAGGTATTTCATCAACTGAGAACTATAAATCAAGGTGAAAAATTAATTTGTTATCTGTTAGAGGTTAGAACTCTGGTGACCTCTAGTGTAAACAGTTTCTGAAAGAAAAGAAAACCCTACCTTTATAAAAGAAGAAAACAAAATCCCCTTCACTTGCACACAGTTTGAAAAATTGATATATTAAAATTTAATGTAAATTGTCAGCTATAGTGAAGGCACTGAAAAATATTGCATCCATTCTGTATTTTTCTTCTGTGCATCTCTTGAAACAGTGGTGAATGAGAATGTCAGTCTGGTGATCTCACGGCAGCTGCTCACAGATTTCTGTACACATCTTCCAAGTCTCCCTGACAGCACAGCCAAAGAAATTTACCACTTCACCTTGGAAAAGATACAGCCCAGAGTTATTTCATTTGAAGAACAGGTGAGAGATCAATGATAAGGGGGGTTTTGGCTTGTGGCTTTGGCTTTAGTTTTTCCCCTCCTTGTCTGCTGACTGTTTCAAGCCTTTCAAAAAGCTGTTCAAAACAGATATTCCTACTTAGAGTCCAGTTTTTCAGTCCTGTACACAGAAAACCTGAGCTAAATGCGGAGAGCACTTAGGACTGCCTAACGCTTACAGACTGTCACTTGATCATGATGATAGACCTGTAATTCCTCTGCCAGCAGTAATTGGCTTGTTACAATGAAACAATACTTGAGCTGCTGGAGGTATCTAGAGAGACAGACTGCTACTCCTTGTATTGCCTTTTACCCCAGCCGTAGAAGTTTTTTTTTTTCATCTGAGCATGCACCTTGAAAAATGGCTTTTATTTCAAAATAAAAAATTTTGTCTGTGTATTTATTTCAGCCATAATCATTTTACCAGGAAAAAATATTTTCTTGAAATCAAATTCTGCTTAACTACTGAATATGCTACTCTGCTTTTTCTGTTCAATTCTGTGTTTTGTTGTATGAATGTGCAGTATTATCTGAGAATTCTTAGAGAAGTTGTTTATATAAAAAGCACTTAGGATCTAGTATTGGAGTAGAAAGTCAAGGCAATTTCTGCCATGATTTTTATTTGCTTCTCTTTATGTTTTGTCTTTTTAGGCAGCTTTTACTCTGAGCTAAACATGCTTGCATGTGTGTCATCATGATTATGAATAAATTAAATCCAATACATCAGATGATTTCTCTTTTTTTATCCATATTTCCAGTTAAAAACCCAGGTTGTAAGCACTAATACTTAACCTGCTGACAGCCACTCTCCAAACTAGAAGTTTCTTCATTAGGATCTAATCCCAGTTCCCCTCATTCCTACCTCACAGGCATGATATGAGGTGTAACTGCAAGAAATGGCTTGTGGGTCTTGGTGCTCCAGTTCTTGAGAGATTTGTTTCATCTTTTTAAAAGCTTTATAAATGGTGGCTACTTCTGATCTTGATTTTATTGTTCTTCAGGTGGCTTCAATAAGGCAACATCTTGCATCAATCTATGAGAAAGAAGAAGACTGGAGAAATGCAGCACAAGTGCTGGTGGGGATCCCTTTGGAAACAGGGCAAAAGTATGTTACACCCAGTTCTGTGATCTTATCTGTACCTACTCTCTCTGTACTGAACTAGACCAGGAAGTGAGAATTTTGGGATTTGCTGCACCAGAAGTTACCCACTATTAATTATTCTTGTTGATAAACAAGTCTTCTTAATAGTACTTTGCAGAAATGTTTCTCAGGTTATTGGAAGGTCCTTGAAAGGTGGCAGTTTTTCAATGTGTTGAAAATTTGTTGCACTGCAAGGTTGATTCTTAATTCAAGTGGCTTACCACTGGTGGCAAACTTCCAAACCACAAAAAACAGATTATGAGAGTGCACATTTGTGTCTTGGTGGACAGCATTATTTCTATTGGTATTTGCAGGAGCCAGTTCTGTATTGGCATTCATTTCAAATTTGCTTACTCTGTACAGAAAGCACTGATTTGGTAGTAGGGAAGAAGAAACAGCATAAAGCAAATGTTGCCAAGTGCTTAAGAATCATAACAGATGTTTAGAGCAGCTAAGAGCAAAGTTAGTTCTGGAGCAACTCTGAGCACTTGCTTTTTTCTTTCCCCTACAGGCAGTACAATGTAGATTATAAACTGGAGACCTACCTGAAAATTGCCAGGCTGTATCTGGAGGATGATGACCCAGTTCAAGCAGAAGCTTACATCAATCGAGCTTCCCTGCTTCAGAATGAATCAACTAACGAGCAGCTGCAAATCCATTATAAGGTTGTCTAACCTGCTTTTTTGCTTTCTCTTTCTAAAGGGAGACGATTCCACATTGAGATGTTTTAATGCACTGCCTCTAAAACTTTCATCATGAGAAAAGAGGCAAAGGGAGAAGCTATAGGGTTTTGGGAGCTTGAAAGACACATCTTAGCAATAATTAAACAACTCATTCCTTACCATTTGGAGTTAAATCTGTAATGATTCCTTAAATGCCAGCTTTACTGATAGAAAATAAAAGCTAGGCTAAAAACCATCTGAAATATTGTTGAAAATATTGCCTCGACCTTTGTTTATAAATCTAAGAGCGGGAAAAAATTGCATCTTATATTAGAAACAGTAGAAGTCCTCCCACCCCCCAGAAATTAAATAATAAGTCCCATACATAAAAGTAGCTTAAAGTCTTAAGTAGTAAATTAACTGCTGACATTGCTGCTTTTTTGTGGGTTTCCTGTGTACATAGTTCATACACAAATTTCTCAAACCAGTTTAGTAACTGATGAGCAGTGATGACTACAATGTAACAGAACTGGTCAAGTGTGGTGGTGTTTAAAATACTGTGACACATGGCAGATGTGCCATGAGCAGTAACTCAGCATCTGGTGGTTTTCATTTATTGGTTTTCCTTTTCCTTTTTTTCTCATCCCGTGTTGCGTTTTGAAGTGTGCACTCAGTTGAAAGTTTAAATATTTTCTGTGAATCTTAGAAAAGCACAAAGGAAGGAAGAAATATCAGGTGGTGTTCCTGTGCTGAAAGGGGAAAACAAATACTTGAGACATAAATTGCTGTCTAAGTGGTAGCTGTCAGTGTCAGTAGTGAAGAGGAAACTCGCACAAGTACAGTATCAGCTGTACAAGATTTCAATTACTTAGGCTCAATACTTGGGTTTTAGACATTTGCAGTGCTTAACACATGAACAGTGGTGGGAAATGTCCTTTCAATTGATTTCCCTGATACTTTGGCAAGGACTTGTCAAGTCAAGCTAATTCTTTGAAGGCACACATTTCCCTGGGAAGCAGAAGAGCAATATTTATGGGAGCTATCAGTTGTAGTGTGCAATTTTTACACACCTGTATTATGCAGCCACTTCTGCTGCTTTTGTTTTTCTGAGATACCTTTCCTTTCTAGGTTTGCTATGCTCGAGTACTCGACTACAGAAGAAAGTTCATTGAGGCAGCCCAAAGGTACAACGAGCTGTCCTACAAGAGCATAGTTCATGAGACTGAGCGGCTGGAGGCATTGAAACATGCATTGCATTGTACTATTTTGGCATCAGCAGGTAAAAATGCACCTTACATTCTTGTGTAAAAGGTATTTCCCCTGAAGCAAGTCAGCTTGTGTATTACTTGTATTACTAAGATTTGGTGAGGAATCCAAAGTTGTGAGCACAATGTCAGAATTACATGTTGGCAAACTGTTAGCTCAGAGTTGGATTAATTCAGTGTCTTTGCATTTGAACTGAACACAACCAAATTCCTTCTTCAGTAGAGCTTTGTTGGCTGTTATTTGCATGCATTGGGGAAGAAAGCTTTTCCTTCCTGCTGTTTACCTCTAAGTACTCGGTGTTTTGGTGGTTAGTTATGAGAATTCCCCTTGACTTTCCTAGGACAACAGCGTTCCCGCATGCTTGCTACTCTCTTCAAGGATGAGAGATGCCAGCAGCTTGCAGCCTATGGGATCTTGGAGAAAATGTATCTCGACAGAATTATCCGTGGAAATCAACTGCAAGAGTTTGCAGCTATGCTAATGCCTCACCAGAAAGCGACTACAGCTGATGGTACACACTTCTCTAAAACCTTGTAATGCTAGGTGTTCTTCCATGGGAGTTAGACTTACCAAATCAGTTAAGAAGTACCACAGAAAATAATTTATTATTGCTTATATCATTATTAAGAAATATTTTTCAGCATGTATAGTTAGATAGTAAATCTTCTTAGATATAGGTCTGATCTGGCAAATCTTTCTGATTTGCCATTAAGGTTTCGAAATACTCTTCGGGAAGATAATTGTCACATTTTCTTTCTCTGTCCATATACAGTCCTCTTCACTGACAGCTTCCCAGTGTTTCTAACAGAGTCTCTGTTCTCGTGAGCTTCTCAGGCACTGTAGGTGCAGAGTAGGGTGCCTAGAAACCTGTGACATGCATGTAGGCCATAAATGGTCTGTACTGATGATACATTTATTGGAACTGCTTCCTAACTTGACAGGAAGGTGACATAGTGAGGGCATGCTTTGGACCTGACACATGTCTCCACTGACATGACACTAAGTCCTGAACCTCTGAACAGTCAGAAAAAATATCAAGTAATGACTTTACTTTTACCCTAAACATGCTGGTATCAATTTTCTAGATTGGAAGAATATAAAAGTGGAAAAATACATAAGCATGAAATACCTCTGAATCAGGAAAACCTTCCTAGTGAAGAGTATTTGTTGATTTAGGAAAAATAAGTAACCATGTACTTGCAGAAGTGAAAACTGGGTTAAAGGTACTTGCTAGCAATATGCTACATTCCTTCCCTTGGTCAATTTGTTGTTTATTTATAACCTGTACTGTTTGTCCTTAAAAATGCAGGTTAGCTGGTGTTTAATAACGTGCTTATCTTCAGCTAGAGGTTAAGGGGCAAATGAGTTAATACTGTTGAAAACTGTTCAGTCAAGAAGAGAGAAATCAGATAAGGGTTTATCACAAGCAGAGTAAGAGAGGTTAATTGTACCCCTAAGAGCCATAATGAATAATAAGAAAACCCCCGATGGTCTTTCCATTTGTCACACTAAGGTCACAGGAGGTCAAACCCTCTAAATTCAGACAATAAGTCTTGTAGCAAGGGCTCCACTTGCTTACTCTATAAATTAAATTAAAGGGTTTATCTGTTTTAAAGTCAGCCATGTGCCATCCATTTGTTTTTGTCCACTGTCTCTGCAGCTTGACAGAGATGCAAGGCAGATGCATCTGGACCTTCTGCACATGTAACAATTCTGAAAAAGAAAAAGAAAGTGTCTTTTCTTTTGCTCTGCTATATAAACCAATATTTCAATCTTACAGTAATGTTTTGGTTTTTGGTTTTTTTTTTTCATCTAACTCTATAGGTTCCAGTATTCTGGACAGAGCTGTTATTGAACACAACTTACTGTCTGCAAGCAAACTTTACAACAACATTACCTTTGAAGAGCTTGGAGCATTACTAGAGATCCCTGCAGCCAAGGTATCCATTTTCCTACCTTCTTTTTTTTTAAATAAGGATCATTAATGAGAAAATATCTGTGGTAAATGTTAGGAAAATGATATAAATATTAGGGAATAACTAAATATTCCATATTATGAGGAAGGTTAAATATCTAGCACATCTTACAAGAATGGGAGTGGCACAATGTGGAATGAACAACAGTGGAGTTGAATGCCACTGATAGTTTGTCTAATCATTTAATGAGTGCTGTCTGTAGGTTCCTTCCCCCCTGTGCGCAGACCTGGTTAAAAACTTGTAAGACTGTTAAGTCTGAATAATTTCTAACTTCTCTGAGAATGGACTAAGTTTCTGACATCCTTCCTTGTTATTCCAGGCAGAGAAGATCGCTTCTCAGATGATAACTGAGGGTCGCATGAACGGATTTATTGATCAGATTGATGGAATTGTTCACTTTGAGAGTAAGTGCAACCACAATGTAATTTATTTTTTTTAGCACCTTTCAGAGTGAGCTTTTTGAGGTGGTGCCTGCCAGGGTAGGGAAATAAGTTTATTAATAATCCCTTCTGCCTGAAGTGGGCTTGCTTGTCCTGCTGTGGCCAGGAGATGGCAGTTGGCCACAAGAGACAACCTTTGACACTTCAAACACTCCCTGCTCTGCATCCTCTTACCCACAGGAAGGTGTGAATTTATTCCATCAGTCTCCTTAGGAACAGGTTCACCAGGAAGTTCTCTATTCGAATCTGCTTTGGTGCAGGAGTTAGGCTTGTAACAGGCAGCCAAAATAAGTACAGCTTTTGAGTACAGAAGTGATCTGATGTCACTGCAAGGAAGGCTTCCTCTCTGAGTTAGGTGAGGGCAGTGGCAAAAGGAAAGGTTGCAGTTGACAAGGCAAGGGAATTGCTAAGACTTTGTTTAGTATGGGTTGTTTTTTCTTTTCTTTCCAGCTCGTGAAGCCTTGCCAACTTGGGACAAGCAGATCCAGTCACTGTGTTTCCAGGTGAACAACCTGCTGGAGAAGATCAGTCAGACAGCCCCGGAGTGGACAGCGCAGGCCATGGAGGCCCAGATGGCTCAGTGACTGTGCCCTGCTGTCCCAGTGGAGGCAGGAGGAGCTGAGCAGGACTAGGAAACAAACAGAAAACCATCTTCACTTCCCCATCTTCTGCTTCCACTATGGATTAGGACACAATTAGTTCATACCATGTGTGACAGGCTCCCAGTTCTCTGAGCTTGGATTGATGCTCTTGCTGCCTCTGCGTTGCACTCTGCTTGTCCTGAAAACTACGTTTTCCATTTAAAATAAGCTGTAATGTCTGCAGCAAGCTTTGGGTTTGGTTTATTTAATTTTATTTTTTTTCCCCACTGTATTGCTATAGCTTTGTAGCCCATTACTTCGTATGATGCACATCCTGCTGTGAAAATAGAAGCACCAAGTTTCTTTTAGTTGTAATTATTCTAATAAAGGCTGAGATAAGCTACTTGATTTAAGTGTTGTAAGGACCTGTGGTTTTGGGGTTTTTTTTTTTCTGTTTTGTTTTCGTTTTTTTCTTAAACAGTAACTTGAAATAAATCAGATTTTTGTAATTGCATTTTCAGCCCCTGAAAATGTTGAAGGAAAACCATTTTTTTCCTTCTTTGCTTATAAAAGGCACATCAAGTGTCATGTGATAAGCAGGACTAACTTGAAATGCTTATGCACAGCAATGAAGTATGAAAGTGGCCCTTCTGATGTTTATCAGTCTGGATTTGGGCACTCTTTACCCATCCTTGTGCTTTGCCAGATACACACATTTAAAAAGCATGACAAATATTTGGGTCTTCAGAGGCTTCTGCGCTTGGTTATCTCTAGTCTCTTGGAAACTCCATCCACTCACTTATCCACTCAATTGCATATCTAGCTGTATACCTTGGATCCATCATATTTTTCGGTTTTTTAATGGCTTAGAGAAACAAAACCAAGTTGGCTGATGAGGCAAACATCCCCAAAAAAAAGGAAAAGTTTCAGGATGTCAAGCACAGTAGAAACTAATTGCTATTAAATCAAAACCTTTAAACAGGAACGAGCAGCATGCACACTTGCTGTACTTGCACTTGTCATTGTTCGTAAAGAAGTGCCTTGTTTCAAGGTATGTTGACACTACTACTAGGTAATAAACTGTCAGGTGAGTACAGACCCAATTATAATGTTCTTTGCTGTGCACGGACTGTACATCTTAGTACAACAGCATCATAAAAGTAAGCAAAGTGATGACAAATGGTGAGAGTAGGCTGAAGGGTATTTTGACCACCTACTTCCAAGGGAAATTACATGTAACTTGTTTGAAGTGGTACTGGCTGAGAATTTTCTCTCCCTTCAAGAGAAATGCTGACAGTCACTATTAGTTTGGAGCCTGTTGATTTTCTTTTTGCTTGTGCTCTGACTTCTGTACAGAGCTCTTCTCCTGGAGCATGCCCTTTTGCAGATGGAGGTGTGCCATTCTTACACATTCCCATTTAGGTTATTTGCTGCTTCAATCTGGTACTCAAAGGACAATCCAGTCCTAAAAAGCCATACCAGTGTGTGTTCACAGCTGTTTTGAGGACCTTTTCTCCCTGTGGGCCAGGACTGACTTCTGGAAATCAGTAAACAGTTCTACTGAACCATTTCTGAAAGGACAGACCTCAAGTGGCCAACTCAAGCCTCAAAACCAACATGACCTTTGGTGATGCATATGTCAAGCCATAGAATGATTGATCTGATGGCCCCTGACATAACCCAGATTTAGCCTGGGAATGCTGTGGTGAGCCAGGGATAGGTGAGGGAAGCAGAGCCACTTCCAGCAAGGATGAACACACAAGGGACAGAAATTGTAGCCTTGACACATGCAGTATTTGGGGTATGTCATGTAACAGGAATGCTATGGGAAGAGAGTGCAATTGTTCACATCAGCAGGGATTATCTAATTTATTAGAGTAAGTACAGTTACCTGCAGAAATTGCTGTGATCCATTGCCCAGCCCACACTAGAGGCATTACAGAAACTGGTAAAGGGAATGGCTCAGAATAGCTGCTCCAATATGTTATATATGTGCAACGAGTTTGAAGAGTGGAGAAAGTGTGCTCAGTGGAATCAGCCCAGCCCACTGGAGATACAGGTACATGATATACAACCTGGACATGGAAGCGTTAATGAACATTTTCTCACAAAAATCCAAATAAGAACATAAACGGCAGGGGCTGTACACTGTCTTACTTTGTTCTTATGCTGCAGTTAACAGTTCTAGGTAAGGAAAACTGGATCCACCATTCTCACATTAGATGAGTAGTTAAATGACCTACCAGTTGATCATCAAGTGACTTTAGAGAAGCCTTCATGATTTTATTTTGATAATCATGGATGGAGCTCCCCACTAGATGGAGTGCTAAGCGCACATATCCTGCATGGAGCCCTCATTGCCTGTGGGAGACCAGCGCATTCCCACTTCTATCCTGTGATTCAGCTCTGAGCACAGAAGGACAAATTAATCAGCCTCTGGGCTCTGTAGATTCGTGAGCCTTTAGCTGTGCTCAGAGCAGGCTACAAAGCTTATTTCCCACATGCAGGGCTTAGGTTGAACTTCTTGGCTTCAACTCACAGTCCCCTGGTAGCAGAAAGTTTTCCCTTCACCGAAGGTAAAAATGACAAAAAGAGAACTTTGCTCAGAGTAAGGGAGTAAAAATTACCACAGGGCCTCACAGGATGGTTCAAAGCAATATATAATATGTTTTTAAGTATAATGTGGGACTGAGCTTGGGATTAATGAGGTCTTGGTAGTTTCACAACGTTTTTTAAAAAATAAAATCTTTGTACAATGAATACATTCATCTATCTTTCTATGAAGAAACCTGGAAACAATGTAATCTGTTAGGGGGACAACACCCATGCAAATCCATTTCCTTTTTTCTTGTTTAAGGCTTAAGGACTTTGCTTTACACATGATAAATGAGTTCTCTATAAATGATGGTTTTATTCTTTGTGGTAGTCACTATTCTAACTTTGTTATTCATTGCAAAAGATAATCCAAAAGCAAAGTAAAAAAGTTTACCAGACTAAGAACATCAGACTGAAAAATAGGGGGTCAGCCTAGGTTCATAGTGAGTGCACAGCATTCATTTTGTTGCAACAGTGTAAACTTGAAATTATGACTTTTGAGGGAAGGGATGCCATCCAGGGACACCTTGATAGGCTTCAAAGGTGGAGGGAGCTGTGTGAACCACCAACGTCAAATTCAACAAGACACAATGTGAGATCCTGCATGGGGAATGAGGCAATCCCAAATACAAACACAGGCTGGGCAGAGAATGCACTGAGAGCAGCCCTGAGGAGAAGGAATTGGGGGTGTCCATGGATAAGTGTTGGAACTCTGGAAACTGGGAGTTTTGAACTTTCTGTGCAGTCAGGCACTGACCCCCAGAAGAGCACTGCTTTTGACCTGAGGCCCTGGAGAAGGCTTCCAAAATTGAATGATAGGACTAGAATCACTGGTGTGTAGTTTGAATAGAAGTGTGTAATATCACATGGTGAAGGATGTGGGGTTTTAGAATGTAGTAATAGGTATGAGACAAGATGAAGCTTTCAGGGCAAAGGTTTCTTTTCTTCTTCACCTTCCTCTTCATGGGTTTAAGTGGTACTTTTTTAATTGGATAGCAAATGCAGCACTGCAGGTCAGAGATGTTTGGTCATTGGGTCAAAAGTAAAAATAACTTAGGTGTTAGTTTTTAATTGGGCGATTAGGCCTTAAAAGACTTTATAACAAGAAAGATACACCACTATTTCTTAATTTTTAGATTGTTAGCTAGAAGTGCTGTAGTACTCACTGTAACATAGATAAGAATTAATAAACAACTGAGTCCCAACATGAAATTCCATCTCTCGTTATTTCAATCCTGACTCTGACTGAAGAGAAAAAAGAAGATGAAAAGCAATAGACAAGCAGCTCAATATGACCTGGCAATATGTGCCCACAACCCAGAAAGCTAAATGTGTCCTGCATCCAAAGCAGCATGCCTAGCAGGGAGAGGGAGGGGATTCTGCCCCTCTGCTCTGCTCTGGTGAGACCCCATCTGGAATACTGTGTCCAGATCTGGGGTACCCCAGGGGTAATGTCTTTAAATTGAAAGAGAGCAGGCTTAGATTAGATATCAGGAAGAAATTCCTTACTGTGAGGGTAGTGAGGCACTGGCGCAGGTTGCCCAGAGAAGTTGGATGTTCCATCCCTAGCAGTGTTTAAGGCCAGCTTAGATGGGCTTTGAGCAACCTGGTCTGGGGGCAGGTGTTCCTGTCCTTGGCAGGGGGCTTGGAGCTAGATCAGTTACCATGCTGTAAATCAAGCAATTGGTACATGTTCACAGCATAGCATGTGTGGATTTTTTGAGGCAAGGATTGAGGAAAACATGTGTTATCAGTTACCTCACAGCTTTGGGTGAGTCTCAGCACGATTAATTTTTGTTGCCTTTCAAATGCTGCAATCGTCATTGTAACTTCTATATTTCGGGATATATAATGCTTCTATTATTGCCTGTATGATGCTTTATTTCTGGGTACAAAACACTTCTCAGCTGCTGTGATTTTGCTTTCTAAACATGCCTTTTTGTTGCACACCTGATTACCATTAAAGACTCATGTAACAATCGGTGCTGATTGTTTTGGAGGGTTTTTAAGAACCAGGGAGGGTAGAAACTGCTTTTTTTCAGCATGGTCTGTCTAGCTGGTCTCTACTAGGTATGAAGAATCCTAAGGTACTGCACTGGCCATAAAATTAGAGGAAAATGGTAAGGTGTATGTAGTATTTTGTAAGTATTTCACATGGTTTAAGTCCATGACTAGCTATAATATTCTCCTCGGAAGAATAGGGAATAGCCACTTTCTATAGTTTCTATTGCCTTGCCTTGTACATTTGTGTTGGATGTAGCATTTTGATGTGGCTCCACATAGCTCCTGATGTTATAGGCAGCAATACAACCAGGTTTTTGTCCTTTGAATTAGCATGTTTATTATCTGAACACAGATAATTGTCACGATGTATTTCAACTTTTCAGTACTGGATGAAACCAGAGAGGAATAGTCAGAGATTCTTTTAAATTCTCACAGTCTATGTAAGATGTCTTGTTACTTGAATGTGCTCCCAGTCTGTGATATTTCCATTGTTGTCGTCTTTCTGAAGGGCTGAAAATCCAGATCTGCTTTTGTAAGCCTCCTTTATCTGCAGCTTGTCAATAGCTTTGATCTGTGGGGTTTTGCTAATGGAGCTCAATACCTGTTCTCCTAACCTAAGGGCATCTTCTCTGATCAGATGCTTTCTCCTTCCATGCAGAATAAAGATTAGCAGAGAGGGTAAGATTATGAATTCCCTGAAGGCTGTTGGGGAATTCAGGATGCACACTCAGCCAGAGGGGCTGATAGAGCATGCATGACCAAAGAAGGTGTATTTGTACTGTAGAGGTAACTGAAGACCCAAGGCAGGATCAGAAGGATTTTTTTGTTGTTGCTTGCAAAAGTTGCTGCAACTTTCACAGGGAAAAAAACCTGAAGCCTTAATATCTACTCCAGATTTACACAGTTTTTTTTTAATGTGTGTTTTTTTTAACTGGAATTTGCCTTTGTATTGTAAGTACTGTTTCTTCTCTTTATGGCAAATGTGAAGAGATAAACAGATGGGAGTTGATCACTGGACTAGGGGCTTGCATTAGTTTAGGGCTCATCCAGTAGTCCCAGGGAAAATATGTCAAAACTGAAATGAGATTCACTCAATAAAGAATTACAGGATGGGAATGTATTAGTGCAAGTCAATATGGCTTAAAGGGAAACAGGTGCTGGCAAACAAGATAAGTAGGGTTATGAAAAAGGTAATTGTGCAGGGGACAAGAGGTACCCAACTTCACAGATGCTTGTTATTTGTAAGAATCAACCATTCAGAGCTGATAGGATGAGAGTTAACAAACTGATGTCATTCTAGCTGTTCATTAAGGAATCTTTATCAGCTGGGGGTTTTTGTTAGAGACAGCCTCAATTCAACATTTCTGTTTGCATTCTGCAAGTAGATAGCTAATAGAATGTTTGTGGGTGCTGTGTTACAGTGAAGACAGACTGGTAAGGCAAGATAGTCTGGGTGGAGGGGAGTCATTAATGCAAAATACAGCTTGAAATGGCTTCATGCAACTGAGACACAGATATGTCAGTATTTCATTGCTTTTTGTGATGCATGTTGGTACTGGATTAAGCCATTAAGAGAAATAAGCTTGAAATATTCATACATATTTTTAAAGCTGTGTTAAAACATATGAACAATACACTAAAGTGTGGTCAGACTGATTTTAAAAAGGTAAATACTTTTTAGGGAGGACCTGAAGAATTTAGGCTGTTCTCTCAGAAGTCCCTGGAGTGGCTAACTATCCATTTTCTTCCACACAAAGCATATTTACTGAACTAGGGTGAGAGAGGCAGTAACAAATGGGTAAAAATTGAAAATATGCAGCTGTAATGAGAAAACAAAGCAGCAGTTCCTCAGAGCCAAAATTAAGCTCTGGAACTAACTATCAAAGGATAGGTTTTCAATGTTTTGCTGTCTTGAAATCCAGAATAGCTGCCTTGCTGGAAAGTGGCTTAGTCAGTTCATACTGGCTGAGTTTAGGCCAAATGCAGCAGTGCAATTTAAGGGTCTGACCTAAAGGAGGTCACCATGACCTAATGGTCTGCTCGAGCCTTAGGCTTTTTCAATCTGTGAAGTGATTTGAAGGTGAAAAGACTTGTACCTTACCCAATTCTGCACAGCTGCCATCCTGTAGCCTGTAATTGTTTGTATTCTGTGATGCTTGTATTTGAAGCAGAACCACATCAGAAATTTATGGCCAGACAACAAAGCAATCAAATGCATCTAATAATAATTACACCAACTTCTGAGTCCAAGTGGAAGGTTACATTCTATTTTCCAATAAGGTAATCACATTTTATCTGGCAGTTATGACTTTAACTAATGAAATACATATTTAAATTCCTTGATCAGAAAGCATGCTGCTAGAGGATATATTGCTACATTGAGGCACACTGTTGTTGTTGTTGCTTGCCTTAGTTAAGTCAGGAGAACGTTTTCCAGGGAGTTATCAAACATGGGTGAAAAGCTAATAGCAGTTGTGCTTTGCCTTCTAGTGAGAGACCTTGGCATTAGTGCTGCTGAGCAGGCAGGTGGATGCTTGGGGAGAATCAAAGGGCAGGTGGGTGACTTTCAAATCAGTCTGCCCTACCTTGCAGGAGTGTGGGCTGCTGTTAGCAGAGTGGTGGGGCTGTTCCTGTGCCTTCTGCTGTCAACTAGAGCCTGTGGCACTTGGCTTGTTCTGAATATGATTTACAGACCGATGCTGGTCATGAAATCCCATCAGCGCACTGCCTCCTGGCATGAATGTGGGTAGCCTTTGGGAGACAGATGGGTAAGAGACCTCTAAAGGACACAGATTGGATTATCAGTTGTAATACTTCATCACACACTGGACTCTTGCATAATTTTTAATTGAAAAAAGATAACTGACAATTCAATTACATGTCCTGTTGTGCAGGCATTCAATTTCATAGCCAGTTGTTCCTCTCTGCCCATCTGGTTTTACCCTGATCTCAGTTTTGTGGCCTTATGACCATTAATCTCATTGCTAAGCTGTTGCATGCACCAGCCTGTGCAGAGAAATCCTATTGGAATCCTACTGGAAGCTGCAGCTGGTAGGAAGGGGAGGTATGGCAGAAAACTCTCTTTTATCAAAGAGTTTCTCATAAACCCACCTGTGCTGACAGCAGGCATTGGGGATGTTTAGGTGTGTTTATGCATGTTGTGGGAGCTGGGAACAAAGCAATGTGCTCATTACTGATGACTTATTTTTGCTCGAGTGTCTGACTAGGAGACAGATACCAGCCAGCTGCTACCTGCTCCTGAGGGTCTAAAACAATCCTGGTAGTTGAGAGAAGATGGTTAAAGGTGTTCTATGTGCTCCTCCAAGCTTGTTGTTTCCCACATCTGTAGAGCTGTCAGGCATTTTCTTCCATTGTTGGCATTGTGCAATTGCTTCTGGCTGCTGTCAGCATTAATTGTGGCATTAGTCTCTACTAAAACAGGAGAGAATCCATGCAAATGGTTGGCTTTTCCTCACCAGTACCTGGCAATCAATTCTTAAGCTGCTGGGCCTAGAACAAATCATTGCATTCTCACAAAATGAAGTGTATTCCATCTTGGTAGGAAGCCCTTTGTACTCAGCTGGATTGATTTTTCCCAAGAGCACCACGGAGCCAGCTTAGGATTTCTGTGAGTTAGATGCAGTACATGGGAAGGGAATCTGTTGCCTCACATTTTAAGCACTTCAGAAGTGAAACACTGATTCTGTCTCACAGTAAAGGTAACTAGGGTGTTCACCAGATGTTTTGTGTGCTAGGGATGCTGTTATAAACCTGTCCTGTGTCTTTCATGTGGCTGGGATATGGCCCTGCATGGGCTAGAGTTACAACCCTGGCAGCCCCGTGTACCTCATTTTCCTGTGTAACAGCTGTAAGGACGTCCCAAAGTGCTACAGATGTGCAAGATTAACGATGGTTGTTTCTAGTGGGGAGTCCCTGAGAAGGAGACCCCAGCTTGAATTAGCAGAACTGTACTTCTTTAAAGCTGGTGCTGCATGAGAAGGGGGCACATTTTGACCAGACTTCCACAGAAATATGCTGACATGGGCCTGATTCTGAGCAAGTGAGACATCTCTGAATGAGATTGGATCACAAGGCTAAAGCATGTGCAGCAGAAGTGAGTTAGGAAACCCAAGTGAAAATATCCTGTCAGGATACCTGATAGTAGAAATGGTCACTGTAAAAATGGCACCAGTTTTAGTACCTAAAATATTCTCTGAGCTATACCCCATTAAAAAGTTACCCTTTAAACTGTGTAGTTATTTCTGGGGCATGTCTTGAAGAATCAATTGTGTGGCATTGTTTCAGTTCGTGATAAGGGCTTTTCTTTATTGCCTTGCACAGGGTATGTTTTATTCATGTTTTCCACGCAGTTGGTTTTTTGTTTCCTGGAAATGGCTGCTGTGCATGGTGACCTGGAGAGCCACTGCATCCCCACACCTGTGAGGCTGAAATGGCTGAGTAGTTTCCCTGAATGAGCAGCTGAGTCCCAGAGTGGAAGTTTCCACTGCAAGGACCCAGCAGGCTGCTCTGGCACCTTGCTCAGTCCATCAGGCAGTGGCTCCCATGGGACCTGTGAGTGGAAGACAAGAGAGGAGGCTGTGCCAATCCTCCCTGCAGGACACACACTTCAGGTTTTGCCTTGTGACAGTCAGGTGGCAAAATGCAGATTTCTGTTTCAAACTGATGTTTTCCCACAGTGTCTGTGCTGCAAAGATTTTTGTTGTGCCATAGACATATTTAAGCCATGTAAAACAGGCTGTGCTGAATTCTGGGGTTTTGTACCTAACCTGTTATAGGCTCTTGGCTCGCCTCAATTAAGCTTTGCTTCCATATCTCTTAACTGTCCTATGTCTTAATTAGTTTTTGTGCATGGTTAATTAGGGGCTTTAGTTTCTTTGAAATGTACAAGCTGCTTTCTCCATGTGTGCTGGTTTTGGCTGGGGCAGAGTTAATTTTCTCCACAGTAGCAGGTATGGGGCAGTGTTTTGGATTTGTGCTGAGCACACTGTTGATAACACAGGGATGTTTTAGTTACTGCTGAGCAGGGCTTGTACAACATCAAGGCCTTTTCTGCCAGCAAGGATGCTGGGGGTGCAACAAGGATTGGGAGGGGACAGACAGGAAAACTGACCCAGGGATATTCCAGATCACATGGCATCATGCTTAGCCCATAAATCTGGGGGAAGGTGAAAGAAGCAAGGGGAATATATCTCCTGGAGATTACTCCCCTTGAACTGTCTTTTTGTGTTCTACAAAACTGAACAACCAATTTGCTGCCATGAAACCTGAGTCCTAGCCACAGAATATTTCATAGAACATTCTCAGACACTTGCTGCTTTGTCATATGGGTCATTCTTGATGTGCTCCTAAGGACATTTTAAGCTCCTAAGGACACTCAGTCGTTCAAAGTGGTGTCATAGTTTATTTCCAGTATTAACACAGAGAAAGCATCAGTTCACTGAACACAAGAGCCTCCTGCCTAGTACATTAGGGACTGTCAGTAAAAGCCTAGGGGCTGTTGAGCTGAGACTACAAGATCCTTTCTTATACATAGTAATGAATAATTTTTCTTGAAAACCTGATTTCTTCTCTATCAGAGGTCTCTTGGTGGTGGTTTGTGTAAAAAAGAAAAAGTTAACTCACCTGAATTAGGGTTCCCAAGTACCAGAGAGGAAAGCCAAACATGAGGTGTCCCAAATGAGCTTAGTGTGGCCTGCAATGTGGTCAGGGAGCAAGGATGCTTCTCACAGAGCATTGCCTGTTGCTCTGTGTTCATAACTAATTATCCAGTCTCCTGAAGTTGAGAAACACATAACAGGTTAGCCAGGGGTTATTTTTGTTAGATCAAAAATGCCCCACAGGGATTTCTCCACTATTGGAGGGCTAACAGTTGAATTATGTCCATGGTGATTTAAAATGCCTTAGAAGAAGGCTTGAGAGAAGGCTCAACCTGAGTGGTTTTGTTCCAATACCTGGATGTGGAAATGAGTCTTTGCTCTTCCACTGATTTCACTTTAGGAAAGAATAGGCAGCATTATGTTTCTAAGATCTCCTTAGACAAGAGGAATTACAAAATGCAGCCAAGATTATGTTAAAGTTAAGGATCCCTTGGGGAGGTTGAATTTTTCAGGCTCACTAGGTTTGGAAACAATTCTTGGGAGCAGTAGCCTGAAGCTGTGATGGGAGCCCACACAAAGCCTTTGCTTGTGCAGGCAAAGGAGTCCAAGAGTATTTCTCAAGGGGAAAATGCAACCTGATCCAACAGTCCCTTAATGCCTGTGGCTCAGATAAGGGAGGGCATGGACCCATGCCCTGTACCTTTAATTTACAAATGTGCTAATAGGAGCCCACCTGAATCAGGGTTTCTGAGAAAGAGAGAACAGCCAAATGTGAATTGTCCCAAACCATCTTAGCATGGCCTGCAGGGTGGTCAGGGAGCAAGGATGCTTCTCATACTGCATCACCCATTGCACTGCATGGATAATTAATCATCCACTCTGCTGAAGTTGAACCACAGAAGAGTGGCTCTCCTCTTAAGATGTGTGGGACACCAGGAGACTGTTGGTTATCCTGCTTGCCTATGGAGGGAGCCATCATGCCTGGGATGTTGTGTGCTTACACCCCCTTTAGACAGCATTCATTGGACAGGAGAAATGATATTCAGAGCCCTGTCCCTCATGCCATGACAGCCACATGACCCCAGGGGTTAACCCTTCCTCTGACAGTGATTCAGACCATGCCAATGGGATAACCTCTTGTCTGGAGATTGAAATGAGCCACAGATTGCTCACATGAATGGAAAATGTGGTGTTGATGGTAAAGGATCCAGTGTAACTAATATGTGACTGTACAAAAGGGCAAAAAAGATAGTTTATACTTGTCAGGGCTAATGGGACAAAAAAAAAAAGTTATTTCTTCTTGTATATGTTTCTGGGTATGATTTTTCTGGGGTTGTCCTTGGCTCCTGTCTGCAGTGAACACTTTACTGGTACTCAGTGATTCCCAAGACTGTGATTAATGCAAGTAAGTTTTGCTAAGGACTGTTGGTCTTTCCATATTATTTAAATATCCTTCCCCCCTTCCATTTTAGGTGATATAATTTGTCAGCAGCACTGACAATATCAGAATTCCTGTGAAGTCCTGGTTTGCAAGGAGATCTTTGAGGTAGCAATACAGAAAATCTACAAAACTTAGCCTGAAGCAGTTGTTTGTTTTCAGCTGAAACCTTCCCAGCAGCTCCTTGTCAAAGGCAAGGTGGAAGATATATAACAGGCTCTGAAGCCTGGCTGTGAACTGAGCTACCTTGGGATTGTGGCACAGCATTAGTACAAATATTGTCACACAGTAACAATAGGAAATTATCTTCTCTATCTACTGTAATACAGATTTTCCTGCAGTCATGGAGTAGCAAGTAATAAACAGTGCTGAGGGCTGTCATAAAGAAGATGGTGATTGCTTATCTTGGGATTTAGGTTTTGTTTTCCTTGCAGAAACTATCTCAAAGCTTTTAGCTGGAGAAACTGTTGTGTTACTTCTTCCAAATGTGCCACAATTAACATTGCTTATGACTGAGAAAAGAAGGATGCAGTTGTTCTGTCTATGATGGAGTGGGAGCCACAAAAAAGGGACAAGAATGTGCAGAGACTATTCCCCTTTTTCTTGCATCTTCCATCAAGTGTACAGGCTTAATTATGTAGCTATTGGAAAATGTATGGAATTGGCATTCCAGCTAAGGATGTACAGAATGATTCAGTGCACTTTCAACATCTATGCTGTATAAATGGGATGGCTGGAGCAGGGAAATGAACTGAGGAGAGCAGGAAATTAGCCAGATATTAGGGGTTTATCAAAAATTCTGTGAGTTTGAGGGTAGAATTTGTGTTGGCAGGGTGCATTCTCGAGACACACATCAGTGACTTTGCCTGGATATCCCACCCAGTACAAACCACTGTGTTTACAGAGGTCAGTGGGGTTGGGCTTGTCATTGGGATGCTAACTGTGAATTTTGTGCTGTCAATACCTCACTGGTTCTGAGCACAGGGGTCCTACAGACACAGGTTGGAATCCAAACAAGGTCAAGGCTATTTCTCAATGTGATGGTACTGATGGAGTGTCCTGCTGGTCTCTACTGTTCTGTTTACCCAAATGCCATTTATTACCGTGTTTTCCCAACTTGCCTGTGTGAAAGCTGAGTAGGGACTGTCTCTGCCCCTTAAAACTGTTACAAATCTGTTAGACTGTACACATCATGGATCTAAATATACATTTAGGTAAAATATATAACACAGCTGCTAGGCAGTTTATTTTCACCAGTGGAAAGACTATATTTCAAGAGAGTGGTGAAATGTCAAGTGAATTATGGGGTTTGTCTTCTTACTTGTAAAAATAAATTGTATATTCTATAATCTGAACCAGACTAGGTTTTAATTATGCACTGTTTTGCTTTGATTTACTAGGCAGGTTATCTAGAGGCCAAAACACTAGCAGATATATGGTAGTAAGTCTGGAATGACTTAAAGGGCAAACATTAGACTGAGTAATTCATTTTCAACAAGCTACCAAAGGTTTTTTTGCTAGGCTTTCTTTCATCTTTTGCCTTCAAGTTTAACTCTTTCATGGATTACTGTAACTTCATTTCTGCTTTATATTTTGATTGTTGGTTCTGCATATGGTTTATCCCCATGGGGTTCTGGAGAAATAGATGTAATTGAACTTGTCTCTGCAGGACTTTTAGCTAATTGAGTGCTTTTTCTTGTGGAAAGATAAGCCACAGGCACTGGTGTTTCAGTGAAACATGTGCAGCACATGATGGGAGATGGTCACTGACGTCTCACATTACTGCTAGCAACACTGATGTCCAGTCTTCCTAGACATATGATACTCCAGCCAGACTCCAGAGATTTTACCCTCTGGTTTTTGTATCATGCTTGAGTTTTGTGTTCAAATCAAGTGCCAGAAGTTTCTGCAGAGTGGGATGGATTTTTGAGTCAGACAAGCATTTCTTACCAGGGGATGGAGTGCTTGTGGTCAGTGATGAACAATTGAGTTTGACATTGTCCTGCATGCTGGTCATGGACTCTGACAGTGCACTGAGAGATGCTGTCAGGAAAATTTCAATGTTACAGTAACATTTCAGCCTTTTAAATGGTAATGGAAATGGTTCCTTTGGATTAGTAAAGATAAGAGCTGAGAAATGTTCAATGTAAAAATCACCTCTCAACATCCTCAATCTGGACATCAAATCTAATAGATTTGATGAAATCTATTAAGTACAAGGGCTGAAAAACTGATATTAGACCAGAATCTAAAGAATCCAGTCAACTTACCTAGTGTAAGGTAAAACAACAGCAACATAGGGATGGTCTGGGCTGATGTCTTGGAAGGTTTTTTTGATGGCAGATGTTTCAAACAAAAGCAAGGAGATGCTAACCTCCACTAGAAAGCATTTTAGAGACAATGCTACATCAATAACTGGGCAGCAGTGGTTCAAACTACAGACAGACCAGCTGTCCAAAGTTAGTGAGCACTGACAGTGTGCTTGGAAGAATGACTACTGTTTTCATATCAAGTGATGTTCTAGCCTGACCCTGCTTCCTTCTGAGATCTGAAGTATTTTTAGCCTGTTTGATGCCTCAGATAACTCAGCTGTAAAATGGACATATGGACATTCAACTTGTGTACTGGAAAGTGGTTTCTTGACATGTGATCAAGTGCTGCAAAGCAAGCTGGTATTTGTCAGTGAGCAGTGGGACTGGGTTTGTTTGCTTGGATTTGTAATATTACTTGCCTAAGGTAGATTTTTTTAGTTGCTTTTGTACTTCTCTTAGATCAGTACAAAGTTTATTAAAAGGCATCAGATCTATGTGAAGAATTATGTAAATAGAAAGCCAATTACTCAGGAGTAGTGCTCTGCAGTACTGGAACAGAACAGCATCTGCCTCACACCAGACCCTTGACTGTGATTTCTAAATTAAGTCAGGGAAGAAAATTTGGCCCTACTCCTCAAATAGCCTATTTGTATTTCACAGTCAAATATCCCCATTTTAAAGAAACTCCATAACCACCAAATCTGGGTGGAACTCTTAATTCACCCACTTTGCCTAACAGCAAGTGCCCCTGCTATAAACATTACCAGAGCCTACTCTGGCCAGCCCAAAGCAAAGGCCATGCTTTTTTCATTTATTCCTGTAGTTAGCATGCACTGGTTAGGTTGTGGAGAGCTAGATGAATTACCAGAATTTAGCAGAGCTAGAGCTGAACTTGGTTATTTTTTAGCAGTAAATTTTTTATTACCTTGTCACTTACACCAAATTTGCTGGCAGGCTTCAGTGAGCCTGTGCATTGCAGTATAGCTACTGAATGTAGCACAACATGGTAGGGCATGCTTTATCTTGTAGGTCTGTCAGAGGGGTTTTTATTATTTGTATTAATATCAAGTTATTGTATATGGGATCTTAGAAGCATGCATTGTAAATTTATTCTCTTGTTAAAAAGTAACCTGTTAGAGAGAAAACTCTACCAGTTGAGAAACACCTTTTGCCATCAAGAAGCAATGCTGTGTTCATTGCCTCAATGTCACAGGAGCTTCCTAGATTTTTTTTATTTTTATTTTTTTTTTTCTGTTGTGGTTCATGCTTGCTGTTAGAACTACATGATCAACTGCTGCTTAGGCAAATTATAGACAGGTGTAGAAGGAATGGTTGCACTTCTCAGAGAAGGAGGAAATAGTTCAAGTGATGTTAAGTTAAAAGGAGGGCTGATGAAAGATACTGAAATCATGAAGTATGGAAAATAGGAGGAGAGGAATACAGCCTTGTGCTGTATTTGGCCTCTGCCTGATGACTTAAAAATTAGCTGCAGTTGTCTGTGTAATACTATCCTGGCTGTGGCCTCACAATCACCATTTGTTACTTGGCAATCTGTATCTCTCACAGAATTTCTTCTCCTGAAGTAAAACTGGGTGAATATTTATATCTGGCTGCATCATACATTTATTTTCTTGCTGTAAACAAGTATCTAAGTCAAACCTGTAACCTGTGTCCAAGCACAACAATTAAACAGCAAGAAGGAAGTGACTCTGTAGAGAGAGCCATCTTGGAAAGAAGCAGAGGGTTTTTTAACTTGGGAATGCTTCAGCAGGACATAGGAGGCTGCAATTTGCACTTCCTTTATGGCTTCACATGTCTGTACCCACTCTGTTTTCCTGGGCATAATTGTATACAATAAAAAAATGGCATAAGGTTTTCACAGCAAATGGCATTACTTGTCTGAGGTTTTGCACTTGCTTAACTTTAAAGGTTAGTGAAGTTTCTCTGGGTCTTAGCAGAACCAGATGCTTCACACTACCCAGCCTGGTTTGCTCTTTGCTTGATACTAAATATGAGAGAGGAACCAGTGAGCACAAGGGGTAGTTCTGTGCTTCTGGAGGAACCCTGAGTATTGCTGGAATTTGTGAGGACAGGTGGCATGATCACATCTGTTTCTTTTAGATTTGAAATCAAGGAACCCATAAGTTGGAGGAAATAAGTGTTTTGCCTGCTCATCAAGACCGATATTTTAAATTTGCATATTCAAATGTAGCCATTGAAGTTCTCTGTTTTGTGGTCATGGTTTCAGAGGCTGAAATATTTAACATCTGTTAACATGAATGGAGCTTAAGCATTTGCACAGCTGGGGATCATGCCATACATGAAACTTGGGTGTAACCTTGAAGAAAAGAAAGCTGATAATTTCCACTTAGCTGCATTAAAAACAAGTCCTGCTTTCAAGACTTGCAGTGTTTTTCTAAATGAATGTTGCTGGGTTGTTGGATGTATGGCTGCTCTTTGTACCCTTTTATAAATGACTTATATGCTACCAAATACACCTATTAACCTGCATTTGATGGAATAACCAAATAAAGTTTAAGGAGCTGTATTACAAAGATTGATATCAATGTAGGCTGGTTGATTCATGTTCTGGTTTACTTGAACACTGTTGGATAATAGAAATGTGTTACTTGAGGCTTATCTGAGTAGGATTATCAGGGTTTTCCAGCAATTACTTCCAGCTGTTTCAAAGATAAGTGTGAGAAATAGAAAGCTGTGGAGAAGGGCTGGATGCAGATATGCAAACTCTTCAGACCCTGTGTAATAAATGCTGAGTGTGAAAGTAAGCAGTGCTGCTTTGAGGGTACATAACCAGGATTTTGGGGATGGTGCTGTGTGGCAAATATACTGAGTTGCAGGCAGGGAGAGGACTAATTATATCTGTAAAGGAAGCAATTGCAGTATCAAGGAAAAAAATAGCTCTAGCACTTTGTATTAGTGAGATTTCCTGACTATTTGGTAATGTATGGTAGAATGACACAAAATCCAATTTCTCATTTGCTGCTACAATTCCTGAGGGTAGAAAACCTTTTTGGTTTTGTTTTTCTTTTTGTGAGTAATACTTTCATATCTAAAGCAATACATTAAGCTGGTTGCTTCAGTGTGGCTGTGTTTTGATCCATGATAAATGGGAAACAAACCACAGATACTACCAGAAATTATATTAAGTGAAAATGAGCACCACTTAAACAACCAGCACTGCATCTTAAACTGTAGAGGGGAGTCTAAGGATTGTGCAGTGTCCTGTGTCATGGTTTTTTGTTATGCAAGAGTTAGAGGTGTGGAGTCCCAACTTGACTGCTGCTGGGGCCCCTGGAGGCAGGGAGCAGAGTTATTCTAGCTGAGCATCAGCTACAGAGCTGAAAGAGTGAAGGAAAAGTGCTGTTCCTGCATTTGCTGGTATTGATTATTATTGATCTAGCAGCATCCAGTGCCTCAATACCTCAGTAAATTAATGACACTTTATTTACAGGCACATCGTGCTGTGCTGCCTTTGCCAGTGGCCAAATGCAAATCATCTCTGGTCTCTTAGTCCCTTCAAAAGCTGGGCAAGGAATTCTCTCAATCTCCTGATTATCTCAGGAAATTTTCCAGAGCTGTCCAAATTGCAGTAGAAGCTGCTTCCAATCACACTGGGAAGGAAAGTGCAAGGACAATGGTCCAAGATCAGCTGATGTTCAACTGTCTCACCTTCCACAGACTTTATCTTGTGTCTAACTGTTTGTGAATATTCCTGTCAATATTCTAAATCTTAAGGATATAATTTTTTTTTAATTGGCAGACAGGGCAACATTCATCAAGGTTTTTACAAGAGAGGATAACAGTTTGGTCTTAAATCAGAAACTTAGCCCCCTTAATTGGTGTTTTCAGCTCTTGGAAAGGTTTCTAGAACAGAACCAATATGGTTGTACTACAAGTTGCAAATTTCCTTTGAAAGGGAATAACTGTTCTATAAAATTTTTTCACAATAGATTATAAAAACTAAAACAACAAAACCCAGGAAATTCAGAATATATACATATTATTGATACACTAATAGATAGCTAAGTTTTACCTCCTGTATGCTCATGTGCCAAATTACAAATGCTTTCACAAACAACTTAGCAGCAGAGACTTAAAATACCTCCTCTGCAGTCAAATTCACAAAATGTGGTAAGCAGAGAAAGTTCTTAGTTCTTGGTTAAATTAAATGAAAAACATTTGATGTCTAACAGGGTCATGACTAGACTCTGTGCTTCAAATTATTTTTTTTAAACTTTTTTGTTCTGCTTGACTGAGATGCCTGAAGCACAATTATGGTTTCCCACATTAAAATGAAAGCTCTGAGCAGCCTTTCTAGTGGTAATTTTCTGTGGGATGCTATAGTATAACAAAAAGATGCACCAGTCTGTAATATCATCTGCAGTTCTGATGCAACTTCAGCTGTAAGCTATGGATTATAAATTGCCAGGGCTTTAATGTCCATACTACTGATTCTAGGAAATGCTGATCAGTATTTTCCCCTTCCTTTCCCCAACAAAACACCCAAACAAATATTTGTGCTTCCCTTTCTTCTCCTGGAACACAAGGTCATTTCTGAGGTTTAAATGTCTGTAAGGGCAGGTATGAATACATGGATTTTCCATCAGAATGATTTATCTGCTTCCACTGGAGTGGTCAGGTGATCTAATAAATTATCATCTCTGCAAGGGGAGAGTTAGAAAGCTACTACATTACTGCCTCATTTTTAAAAGCAGTTGAGGAATGGTAAATAAGTGTTTTCATACTCTTTCATAGAATAGTTTGGGTTGTAAGGGACTATAAAGATCTCATTTGTGCACATTTAGTGGTGGATGGAATGAATGCTGAAGCATTTGTAAAATGGGCAGTCCTCAAGGATGCGCATGGTTTCTCCTGCAGAACCCATGGCTCCTGTGCGAGCACCTCAGCTGAGCTGCAGTCAGAAGGGAAAGGAGAAAGTGTTATTCATGAGAAGGGCTCGTGGCCTGCTTACTGCTGGGAGCAGGTGAGTCAGATGATTTTGGCAATTCAAGGTGTTTGCAAAGAGAACAGATGAGAAAAGGAGTATATTTTAGAAGGGAACAGTCACAGAGTTCATGTTCCTGCTAGGACAAGTTTGTATTGTTCTGTTAATATAAATCATTCCTTGAGAGGTATTGGGAATGCAGGCAGGTAAAAATGTTGACACCTTAGGATATTTGCCCAGAGTTTTTTCCTCAGAGGCTCTATCTTATGAGACTGATCTTGATAAGGGAAAATCTTTCCAAGTAGGAAATGACCTTGTAGTTAAACCGATTTTGACCTTTGTTATTCAGTCAGCTCTGTGTTGCAAGGTTGAGTATTTTAGAAAGTTCTTTTGGAAAGATGATCAACTGTAATACTTATGTAAGCTTGCTTTTGTCCTGTTCAGCTGTTCCTTCTGCTTGGAGGAACTTGTCATTTTCTCACTAAGTGTTGTCAGGAATACACTTCATTGTTCCTGAAGGAGTTTAATCAGTTTGGAACAAGATATCTATGAGACATGATTATATCCAACAGGAAGAGTAACAAAAAAAGTGTGTCTTGCGTGTATGTTCACAGCAATGCTCTGTGTGTGCCAGTTTTGCTGTTGGCATAATTGTGTATGGGACAGGGCTCCAGAGATGTAAGTTAATTTGACATCCTCTCATAGCTTAGGAGAGATTATTTTGCATGGAAATAGTGCTTCACACCTAAGGTTTTTCCTTTCAGCATGATCAGGAAAGGAAGTTTCTCAGGTGGTTGATATATACATAAACATTTCTCTAAGATTGTGTGGTCTGGTGACAGTGCCAGCTCTGCTACTGTGCAGCCACATCACCCAAACAAAGTTGTGGGCCAGGCCTATCTCAGTTCTGCTACCTGGAAAATAGGGAGAACCACTGACTGCCTTCTCCTAAACCTTTCTGCCCTGCTGGGAGGAGGAGAGAGAGCCTCCAACCCCTCTGGGAATGCTTGAGGAGCAAGTGAGCAGCCGTGTTTTACTTAATTGCCAGCTTGAGTAAAACCACAACACTTCCACATCTGTTGGGGAGAACACAACATAAATAGGAGCAAGAAATACTTTTTTCTTCAGTCCTACAACTGCTGTTGCCACAAGCCTCACTTGAAAGTGCTATCTGTAGAAACTTGCAGATCTTCACTCAGGTTAAAGTTCTGTCCTGTGCAAAGTAAACGTTACCACTAATCCTGTTTTGTCCTGGGGAGAAATTTTCTCCTGGAAACAAGAGAACACACATTTTCCTGTGAAGCAGGCTGCATTCACTTTTGGAGACAATGGACAATAAAGGCTGTGCTGTGGTGCTAAAACAAATTTGAAGTTTCAAATTATTTCCTTTCAGAGTTCGTATCTATTATTCGTCTGAGTGTAGCAGTTCTGAAATCAGAGATCTGCTCAGGGAGTGCCTGGCTTTGGCTCAAGAAATAATAAAAGAGAGGAAGAATAAAAAGAATGGTTTCTGCAATATATGGAGCAACAGCACTTTGAGATGCTTCAGTAGACTTCTGTATCTTGATTGCAGCCTTTTATGTTACCTCTGGCTGCACTCACTTATCTGCAGCCTCTCCCTCTTTGTCCTGGTTTGCTATTCTTCTCTTTGAAAGGACTTACTTTTTTTTTCCAGTATGAATTGTCTGGAATCCACTTCAAGGGCTTATTGATCTTGATGGAGTTTAGTTGCTTTGGAACAAGCCTCCGAAGAGGCATGATCTTAAGGTGCTTCCTACACTTGATGGTCTATAGATCATATTCTTTCATCTGCTTCCTCTGTCAACTTGCTATGGCCAGGTGTTCCCCAGTCTCAGCTTGCTCCTACACCTCCAGTGAAGTGAGAGGTGCAGTGAACCCCATCTCTGTCAAAGGTGAATGGAGAGCAAGGCTTGTTTTAAAAGGAGTTGTGCCAAGTTCCCCAAGATATGTGAGTTTTGGAAACTATGCAAAAATGCCTCTTGCCTCTTAGTACTGTGCCAGTAATAAGCTCAAATTTAAGCTTTTTTTTTCTGCTAAAGAATATAGAAAGACAAGTTCCTTCTCATTTGTTGCTTCTTACTGAATTTTCCAGAGATTTTTCTAACTTCATAATTAAGAGGAAGCTATCAAAGATTTAAAGAAATGTGACATGCAGTGGCAGATCCCAAACTTGGAGTCATGCAGTTTCTTGTTAAAAGGAAAACAGGTTTCGCATTAAATATTCAGAGGCCAATACATCCCAAATGGAAACCTCAGAGCTGCAATTCAAAATCATGCTCTGGCTGGGCTGTGGCAGGACCTTTGTGCCTTGGGGTGGGCAGGCAGGGCTGAGGGCAATGGAGCAGCTGTAGAAATTTCACAGCACAGAGCTGGATAAGGACAGAGTGGCCCCTCTGGAAGAGTTCTGTGGCTGCTTTGCCTACAGTGAGCATGTATTTTATACATTCAATGTTGGTATTAAACTCCTTTTGGAAGATATAATTAATGTATGTGTATGATAAGCATACAAGTGTAGTTTACAGGTAGTTAAGCAAGAGGAAATAACATTATTGTGTCCTAATTTCAATTTTACAATAGAGTAAGCAGTTATTTGGGATATTTTAATTAAGCAGAATTTCCTTGCACCGATACATAAGATGCTACTGTATAGTAGTGCACAGATAAGTGTGGGCATGCTGACTAACCTTGCAACAAGGTCCTACTTAAACTTTTGTTCTTTGGAAGTAACAAAGTTTGCTTCTTCGAGGTGAAAATAATCAGTTCTTTGGTTGTGATTTGCAGTGGATGACTCATTTGTGACTAGTGAAGAAGGCATGTGCAAATGTGTATTCTGCTGTGTTGCACTGCTGAGATCTTATCTGACATGTGATGTGCCCAAGTGGCACATGCTGGATGGAAAAATGTGGTGCTGTTAGAGATGAGCTCATCCTTTTCTTGCCCTGGCTCACATCTTGTTGCTGAAATAGAGTATTCAGTGCTTTTCTCATCTACAGCTTTTCTTTCCTTCCCTCACTTTACAAATTGAAGACTAGCAGATACCTGGAAAATGTCTTTTCAATATCTCTGCTTCTTAAATATTTGATTTTTTTTGTTTACTTTTTCCACTGCTACTGAGCTGTTCAGTTGGAATTCAAGAATTTCTATACCATTCTTAAAATTAAATTTCTCTGGTTAACCAGAACTGAGCTTTGAGGAGAAACTTTAATGTTAGTCTGCAACTCCCTGAAAGGAGGCTGTAGCAAGGAGGGAGTAATTTTTCCCAGGTAACAAGGGACAGGATGAGAGGAAGTAGCCTCAAGCTGCACCACGGGGTTTAGATTGGATATTAGGAAAAATGTTTTTGCTGAAAGGGGTGGTCAGGCATTGGAATAGGCTGCCCAGGGAAGCAGTGGAGTTTTAGACATTTATATTAACGTTGTAGCTAGAAAGATGAGTTATTAACTGTGCTTTTTACAGTAAACAGACAGTTGACTTCATAGTTAAATTATAGATTATTTCATTGATGAAAAATCGGCTATTGTCTAGTTCACAGATCAAGGCAAGTGTTCAATGCCTTCTTGTTTTTCACACAGCAGAACATCAAGTTGCATGTAAGCTGGCCAGTGAGAGGCTGCAAGTCCCATCGAACTCTGACAGGTTTCATGTGTGCCTCTCATGAATGGCAGTGAGAGATCAAGAGTAATCCTACAATTACACATTTCTTGCAGTAGGCAAATTGATGGGGGGAGGACTGTTTTGTCTTGCTGACAATCACTTCTTAAGTTTTTACAAATGTGTGAATTATGAGAAAAGTGGGGATTTAGCTACATTTAAATCTCCTTAGTGCTGTGCAGTGGTCATAGCAGTAGAGGAAATCCCAAGAAGCAGAACTCTGTGACATCCAGAATGATCTTAAAGCCCCAACTTGGCCAGAGGGTCTCTGCTAAGTCTTTCACCTACATGGGAAATGAGTTACCATATCAGGCAGGTGTTAAAAGTGCAGAATCACGACTGAACTGTTTTCAGAGGAAGTGCAGTTGTTGTGTGCCTAACATCTATGTGACAGTTTAGACTTCCCCAGTATCAATCTTTATTCATCCTCTAAAAGCATGTATTCAGGTGGACATGTGGAATTTGAGGGACCAAATTTGTGCTAAGGCATCAGAACTGGACATTTGCTTTGCACAAAGCAGTACATTCACTTAACACAGCTTTAAATTCTCACTGGGATTTTTTTTTTTGGCCACATGTTAATATATATTCAACCATCCTGTCAGAAAGTGACCAGTAGCTTTGGGGGGGCCAGGGATTTTGTACTTAAACAGTCACACAGAAGAACAAAGGATGTAGATTGAGGAGTGAAAGAATTAGTTCTAGAAAACAGTATGTGAAATAGTATCTTTAAATATATATTTTAAGAGGGCGTGAGAAGCTAGAGTACCCATAGCTGTAGCAAATCCTCTGCAAGTGCTGGAAGTAAATGGAGCTGGTTATGACCTCCTGCTCTAATATTTGGATGAGTAAGAAAGCATTATAATCAAGTGAATACTTTTAGATTGAGAGTTTGAAGTACTTTTAGAATTGCAACTAATCTTCTAAATTGGAATCTTCACATATAAACTGCAATATTTGACTGGTTTGGACTGTGAGGACTGCTGAAATGCAAGAGTGTCATAAAGTTCAAGTGTGGGATTTTTGTGAGGACAGAAGCCTTTCTCTTCATAGTTAGAAACAAGTTAAAAAAACCCTGCTCCAAACAGTTTAAAGACAAACGTGAATTTGGAGCACACCTACAGCTAAAAATGCAGTTTTACTCAGTACAGCATTTTATGAATTTATTAAGCGTCAATCTTATTTCCCTTGACATTTTGAAAATTATCTTAACATTGTAATGTTGCTAGACTTGTTTGCTTGAAGAAATTAATTTTAATTGGAAAAGACCCAGCTGTATCCTGTGGGGCTTCTCCCTGGTGGAGACTCTGTGGATTGTTCTTTGTAGCTGCAGAGAGATCTATCAGTTATTAACCTCTGAGAAATAGAGGTTATGATAAGGGAAAGGCTGGCACGTCGTCTTTAGGGCCACAAGGAGTGCTGCTGCAATAACAAGGTCTTTTTTTTGCTCTGAATATTTTGAAAAGAGACCTCCAGCTACTCTGCTCCTTTTGAAAAACAAATTAAATTTAGTACTTTGGGATGGACAGCCCTTAAAGTGGCATACTGGGTTTATTCATAGAAGAGATGTGATGTGGACAATAGAGTTGTGGGTTTCTTAAGGCTTATAAGCTGTGAATTTTTAAGGTTAGTTCCAGGGTATCACAGAATCACTTGGCCTGGGAAGAAGACTTGGTAAATCATAGATTGTGTCATGTCCTTTTAATAAAAGAAATATCTTGGTTTTAAACAAAAATGTTTTATTTTCAATTAAAATGCAGTGTAGCTTCTCACTAGAAGTTATGCTTATGGTCTGGTGCTGCAGAATGTAAAGTGAAAAACAAAGAATGTAAATTGATGACAAAATAAGGTTATATAGCATGAGAGAGGACTGCAAAAACAGAAGGGAGTGTGGTACACTAAAATGCAGCATAAACGAGTTTAGTTTCAATTTTTGCTGGTAATGGAACTTTCATTTTTTGGGAATTATGAGTCTCCTTTAAGTATACTTACCATGAAAATTCCACAATTGCTTTTAATAGCACAAGTTCATATGGATGTATAAAAGTCTATTGCTAATACCAAGAAAACCTTTCCTTTTAGCCTAACTCTATTAAGTTTTTGTCATCATAGAGGAGCAATAAATGCCTTCTGAACCTGAACAAAAGACTTTTGTCTTTTGCTCTGGAGTGAGCATGTGCTGGCACTCCCTTTGAATTTCTCCTCTAAAAAAGAAGGGAGGGTGGAGTAGCTGTATTTATAAAAGTTCACTAGAAACAGTGTGTGTGTTAGTGCCACAAAACTGTCTCATGGTAGTTCTAGCTGAGATGTCTCTCCATGTTTTAAATTAGTAGACTTTCATGGAATGTTTCTGTGATAAATGCAGCTTTTCAGTGCATCTTGTTTTCCCACCACTTTTTTTTTCTGCTGGATCAAAAGTAGATCAAAGGGGGAGACTTCTGGGGAGAAATAACATGGAAATTTAAGACAGTAGAACAAGGATCAGAAAAAAAGAGGAGGGCTGAGAACTGCCTTGGGGATGATGTCTGGACAGCAAGCTGTAGCAAATGTTTTGGGGTTGGAAGTGAATGTGAAGAATGGGGATCATGGTATTTTTGTCTTCCAGCTACTCCAGGCAGCAGAAGAGGAGGCATTTAGGGTGCACAGTACAGCAACCCCAAGCAGAAAACAAAGTGGCTCCAGGCAGAAACAGGATGGAGATGGAAAAGCTCTCTCTCCATGGGCTTCCCTTGCTGCTTGGGGAGATCAGGCCCAGGAGAACACAGAAGGGCTTTTGGAGGGAAAGCAGTTTCTCCAGCAAAAATGGGAAAGGAGCACTTTAACTTCACACCCCAAGAAACAGCCCAGGAGGGCTTGGAGGAACCTGAGCCAGGCAGCCCCAGATCCCTGAGGTTTTGTGTATTTTCAGAAAATGGATCTTTCTGCTAGACCAGAATACCAGAGCTCTGGACATTAAGCTGATGAAGTCAATTCCACAGCTAAAGCTTTCACAAATTAGCAGTTTTAAACGTTTTTATGCACCTAAAGGTGAAATATAATTTTCCTGAAGGAAGTGGGCAACAGGAGTTTAAAAATAGGCTTGCAAGATTATCAGCAATGTTATAATTGCTTCAGTTGTCTGCTTTGGGGAGTGCAGGACACTGACAAGTGAGTTGCAGACATCCTCCAAAGTGTTCAGATTCTGACTTAGACTAAAAGAGCTTGTCACTTTAATAGTGTGTGCTCATAATTATCAACATAAACGGCATGAATTAGTAAAAAAAAATTAGAGATGCACTATTTAAATGAGAGTCTGGCCAAAGAAGGGTGGTTTTCTATGAATATTTAAATAGTATCGGAACATTTTTAACAGAAAAAAGGGTCAATTGCATTTCAGTCAAGTGCATGCAGTTATTTTCACCTTGCTCTCTGGTGTGCTGTTTTGGTGTTGGGCTGAGGGTCCAAACTATGAGACTCAATCTGAATTTTATATCCTGCATTTCTGGGGCACTGAAGTTTGAGACTTGGCTGCTCAGCAAATAGTAGATAGCACCAACTTCTCCTTTAATCATTCTTGGAATGGAACTCATGTTTCTGTCCAGTTTAATGTTTTGGCCCTGACTTTTCCTTCCCACTGATACTTTTGATGGCTCTGTTAACTCCAGAATGTCATATGTGAACCATCTAAGAGTGAGGACCAGGGGCACTGTGCTACAAGGCTGTCTGGACTGAATGGAAGTCTCTTAAAATCCCAGTGGGCACATGATCTCAGTTCAGTGGTTCCACCCAGTTGATCACAAATGAAAGCTGGTCTGTCTTGCTTTAAAGTGGAGGGACAGGGTAGGGAAGAAGGAAATAAACCTGTTAGGTAAAAAATAGCTTGACTTTTAATCTTCAGGCTGTACTGAGGCAAAGGCAGCTTCTGCAGTAATGAATTTCACAAGTACCTGAGTTCCATTAATCCTTCTCTCTAAGTTACATAATTGGCTTTCATTGACTTGTTTCCTGAGTCCTTGCTGGCTGCTGCTCTGAGATTTATGGAAATGTCCATTCTTTCCAAGTAAGATTCAGGGTAAAAGCTGAGGTAAAAGGCAGAGCTTTTAATGCAGGTAGGTCCTGTAGCCTGTATTTGCTCTGTATTCAAGCAAATCTACTGTTAAAATCCTAGATTTGCTGAAATAAACATCCAGTTTTGGTATTGCAGATACCAAATTAAAGAAATATGAAAAATATTAAAGGGTATGATCAAGGGAGTAATGTTTTCTTTGAAAATGTGAGAAGAAATGTTCTGTCCAGTAGGGATTGCTAATTATTTTAGAGGGAAGTAGAAACTGCTCAGCTCAGCAGGGCAGGGAGAAGGAAGTTTGTTAGAAGTTGCTACGAACATCAAGCTGAAGCTTATTTAGGTAGCTACCTGTCCTACACAGTCATAACATCTGCAGGAAAACACTAACATAATTAGGTGATTTAATGGAGTTTATATCTAATCCTTTCATCCTATCATGTCCTTCCCTTTGCCAGACCAGAAATGAGTATTAGTCAATGTTTTCTTGAGCTTATTGAGTCTAGTTTTAAACACTCTAGTTTTAAAGGTGCAGTGTGAACTTACCTGCAGGTAGCATCTGGTGAGTGTGTAAGAAAATTAAGTCCTTTATCTCTTCTTTAATTTTATTTAGTGGTATGGTAAAATAATTGTGCTTGCTGAATATGAGCACAGCTTAAACAGTTGAATTATGCCCATTTTTGTCTTTTTTTCATAAAAAAAGCTTTTACTCTCTTTCAAGGGAAAAATTTGGCTTTAGCAGTGGAGTAGGGAAGCTGCTAATTGGACACAACCATCTCAAGTTTATCCTGTCTCCAGATCAGAGTAGTGGTTAGTTTTATTAGTGTGTCTAAGTAAAGACTATTCAAATTTATAGTGCAAGAAAGTTTGAAAAAAGAAAAACCCAAACCATTTCTTTGTTGCCTGGATAGTCTGTGAGGCAGACTGCCCTCCCCTATGAATTCACTAAGCTCATATTTGTTTCAAGCCTAAATCAGAATTTTGGAGCTCCAGGCTGTTTTCATACCTGCTGCTCAGTCTGTGCAATTGTACACCCCTTCACCTTTGTATCTACTGAGTCAATTGTGCAGGTCTTGAAAAGAGGCTGAAAGTGTCTCTTACTTGCCTGTGCAAAAACTGTGGGAGCTGAGACTTTCAGAGGTTGGATCATCTCTTTTATTCTGATGGGTTTTTAATCTACAAGCTTCCTTACCAAGCTTGACTTCAAATTTAAGAGTAACTGTTTTTTATTTAGGTAATTCAACTTAGGTTTTACGGGATGTCTTCTGAGTAATAGAAAATGTCATCATTTACAGGCTCTAAAGGTGACAGAGCTAAATTGCTCTGCCTTACTCCAGTGGAAGGGCAAAAGGCAATAGGTAAGAAATCTTTCTCCTGTGAAAGTGGTCAGGAAGGATCACAGATTGCTCAATGAGACTGTGAAATTTCCATTCTTGGGCTATTCAAACCCCAGAAGAACCTAGTCCAGGACAGTCTGTTGTAGATGGCCTATGTTAAATTGGGGCATTGGACCAGATTATCTCCAGATGTCTCTTCCAGCTCAGTCCTCTGCTGTTTTGAGCAGGCTGTAACCATTCCCCCTGTAAGCATCTATGTGAGGTTGAAAGCTCATCTTTTTGTTACGGTTGGAGAAAAGGTTTTTGTTCAGCCGTGTTCAGTCCATCGGACTCAGAAATGCTGTCAGAAACTCACAGTAAGTAATTTCCTGTTCTTGGCTATAAAATGTGTTGAGGAATTCTAGGCTTTATAGTGTTACCTGTAAAAATAGGCTGATTTGGTAAGATTCTGTACCTGCATGAAAAAACCTATTAAGCACTGTTATGATTTGCCACAGCCTGATTCATGGCACATTTAACAGGTCTCCAGTTTTAAACTTGTGTGTTTTCAGTATCTTCTTACACTGACAGTCCTGTTAAAATATGTGCAGAAAAGCAGATCCAACACTTGATTTGATAAAAGGGGCTTTTTATAGGTATTACTTTGAAATGGCAACCTCGTCTAAAACCATACCAGCCAAGCTTGGAGTTAATGCCTTTTTACCTGAAAATTCATCTCATAGATTTAAAATTCCCGTAGTACTGACTTGCAGCCTGCTTAACTTGATCTATCGCTAGGCTTTAACTCCAGAGTTGAAAATTAGGGATGGGTCTTTTTTGCTTCATTTGCAACATGTGTAGGTATTAGAAATACTTTAAATTATTTCTTTTTTAGTGCTAATAGGAGAATGTGTGTTGTAACAATGATTTTTTTTTTTTTTGTCCTGAAAAGGATGAATTGAGGAGCATTAGTTTAGTTTAGCTTACAGAAGCATCAAGCATACACAAGTTCACTGTGGCATTGAATTTAAAATACATTGGAATTCCATTAA
>VXBI01008664.1:460771-556050 GCA_013397375.1 Toxostoma redivivum
GTGTTGTTTGTATAAAAGATTTTTTTTTTTTTTTTTTTGTCCTGAAAAGGATGAATTGAGGAGCATTAGTTTAGTTTAGCTTACAGAAGCATCAAGCATACACAAGTTCACTGTGGCATTGAATTTAAAATACATTGGAATTCCATTAACCTCAAAATAGAAGCCACTCTGTCTTCTGCTATGTGACACTATTATTGGATGAGTACAACTGTGATGTTCCCATATCCTATAGACAGTTTTCCTGCTGCTCTGCTAGGGTTTGAGAACACTACAGGCAGAGAAATGAATGCTTTTAAGAGTTTGCAATTGTGTGCCTACTGCATGAAACACTAATACTGTCTGTGATGCCAAGTCCAAGTCAGGGGTCTGCATGGTTTCTTTTTTTTAAATCACTGAGAAGGACAAGGTGATACTTTTCCATCTCTAATGCTTCTCCCTGTGAGGTGGGGTGGAGGTTAAGGTCTGCATTTTTAACAGACTTGGTAAAATAATGCAATAAACAAGTACAAATAATTATTTTCATATGCTTTCTGTTAAGGGACCAAGCTATTTGAAACAATGCTAGTGTCGAGGCTTGAATTTGATTTGTAGCATGGCAAAAGAAAGCACTTACCTTTACAGAACACAGTGCAGGGCTGTCCATTTCTACATCAATGCCTATGAGCTCTGCTTTGGCAGAGAACTTCTAATTTATAATGTTAATTTTAGTTAATATAAATAATATCTGACTATGGCAGGGTTCAGTTAAAGCTGATCTGGCAACACTGGCACAAAATTATCTGTTTCTCTTAGTTTATTTTGTGACTACATGGGAAGAGACCTCCAGGACCAAGCACAACCTTTGACCAAACACCANCCCCTGAGCTTCTCTTCCCAGGACTTGCCCTTTAGACCCTTCTCCAGGTCCGTTGCCCTTCTCTGGATTAACTCCATTGTGGTCCCTTCAAAAGCTCTCTATCTTGTTATTTTAAAGCTTGTTGCCTTTGGTATTAAATTGCTATGCTAAAGCTGAGTATTTGGGAACATTTTTTAGTAGCCAGCTGCAAGATGAAATATGTCATCAAAAGCACTCTTCAGCTACTTAGTTTTTAGAAGTCAGTAGACAACTTTTTTTGGGGAAATAGATGAGCTTTACTTTTCTTAGGAAAGCAGCAGAAAGTTGTCACAAACCTTGCTATAAACAGTGAGAGAGGTATGTGTATACAGCCAAATTATCATGAATTCTGAAGAAAAAACTTGTGGAATGATTTGTAAACATTTTTAAGAGAAACTCAGGACTCAGAATTTTATTTTGAAATAAACAAGAGTAAATATCTTCAGCAAATTTTAATTCCTAATGGTGAGTAATTTCTGCATTGACTCAAAATTGTAAACACAAAGTATGCATGCAGGGAAGCTGACTATATGGCATGAGAGAGGTGGAACAAAATGCAAATTAGGCAGGGATAAGATGAGAAAACTGGAACCAGCTGAGCGTATTTACTGCTGTTTTGTTTGTTATAGCTGCTTCATTCTGTTACTAATAGTCTTCAAGGTATCTGGTCTGATGTTTGCAGTGCTACAGATGTTATGAGGAAACATGCAGCTGATGAAGGCCTGGACTTGTGCAGTTCCCCACAAAAGCAAACTGCAGAAAGCATCATGCTGGGTTTCAAAGGATGTCATCTGGATCAATTTTCTGAAGGTCGACATTAAGTGTTTGTAGTTCCGTAAGATAAGACAGAAAGTGAAACTGGATCCCAGCTGTTGCAGCTGGTCCATGTTTTCCTAGGGCCTGCATAACAAAACCCACAAGGACTGGCAGTGAAAGGAGCTGGAAGAATGGTTCGAATGAAATTTAGAATTAGGAAATTCCCTAGTAAGCAGAACCATTACACTTTCTTCACTAAATGCAAGAGTGCCAGTTGTTCTTAACAGGCTATAAGTGTATGTGTCTCTATACATAAGTTCGGTTTTACTGATCTTTTGCTTCAGTGATATTTTAATTTTGTGATGGATACAGAAGTTCCTGGCATTGGCTGAAATGAATTATCCTTTTAGCTTTCTCAATTACTTACTGGTTTTGATACAGAGTCAGAAGATAAGATGTTGCTTGAGCTGATTATTAAAAAAAAGGCACTGAGAAAATTGATAAATGCCTCTTTGTTTCTCTTAATCCATGATTACATTATTATTTAGTTATTATATTAATAGTTAGTTATATTGCATCATTAGATAGAATATGGAATAATGCTAAGGTGGAAAGAAAATTTTGCATGCTTTTTTAGATCTGATATTGTTCACAACCTTTTAGGTCAGTAATGAATGAGAAGCCTTTTCATGTTCTGAAGGCTTGTTTAGCAGCTTGTGCCAGGCACAGGTGAAGATGTCAGAGGAGGTGTCTTTGAACTTTTTGTGGGCAAAATAACAGAGCTTTCCTGAAGTGATACAACAAAGCAGGCAGGACTTTGCTCCTTCTGTCAAGTAATTCTTCCCAAGCTGCTGTTGTGGAACATGTTTGTATTTCCATGCTTTCCTTTAGAAGATAAGGTTAGTATCTTGCACATCTGCCCTCCTCTGGGATTAAAGTGGGAGAGTTAAGGAAACAGTGAGCCAGGGTTCACTGGTGCAGAGTGTGTGAGCAGCTGCCTGCTTTGAGTGACAGAAAATAAACAGGGCTTGTGTTTACAAACCAAACACATGCAGGTGCTCTGGAATTCATGGTGCCATGGGTGATGGATTTCAAGGGGATGGAGAAGACTCTTAGGATTACAAGAAGACTATATATATTTTTTTGAGATACAAAAAAAACCCAAAAACTTGAGAAATTAAACTTGTGTACTACTTACTGTGATGTACTCTCCCAGGAACATATTTCTCATTTTAAGAATTTGGCATCTGTAGCTCTAGATTGATTTTGAGGCTGTAAAATTCACATCTTAAAACACAACTTAATCCAGGTCCAGCTCTTAATCAGTTTCTGTTGTTTTAAGTTTCTTGCATAAGATTCGGTCAATTGAATGCCCAGGAAAATCAACAGTTCTACATACAGTTATTTGCTCATTAAATGTGCTACTCAGTGACCAGGGGTTTTTTTATCTGCTTTTTGGGCTGATATTTTAGCCCTGATGTTACTGTAAGAAATAAAAAAATCAGGCTCCAATAGTTCTGGCAGAGGACTAGTAGCAAGACTTGCTTCGTTCTGGGCTGCAGTGCAGGTGTTACCATGGTAACTTCTTAAATATCAAAAGTACCATGTGGGTGTGATGCCTATTGATTTTTGCCTTTTTTTGTTTTATATATTCTCTGCATTCTTTACACATATATTTGTGACTCTGTAGTCTATGTGTGTGTGTGAAAATATATATATATTGCCCCCTCCCAGGGCCCTCCAAAATCCATTGAGGGCCCTCCAAAATTGCCCCAAGGTGCTCCAACCACAAATTCCAAAATTTATAAAAAGTTCAGGAAAGTGACATTGAGGGGGAATGTGGGGATCACAGGGTGGGATTTGGAAATCCCAGTGGAGTCAGGGGAATGGGGACCCCATTTTTTGTTCCCCTTGACCTTGAGAAACTTGGCCATGCTAGAGAAATATTCCTGGTTGACCTCGGCCACTTCCTTCTTGGCCACCTGCAGGTTCACGATCTCCAATCCCTGCAGGGGGATGAAGGCCATGCTTGAGGCCATGCCTGAGCTGCAGTCCAGGATTGTGGACTGGCCCCCATAGATGACACTCTGCCTCTGCAGGGTTTTGCTGATCTGGGCCTTGGTGGCCTCATTGACTTGGGCCTTGCCCAGGAGGCCCGGGCTGAACCCAAGGGCCTCCTTGTAGGCATCCTCCTGGATCTCTCCAAAGCTCATCCTGGTGCCTGTTTGGGGATCCCCATCAGTCCCAAGAGCTCCTTCATCTTCCAATACCACCCTCTTCTCCCTCAGCCCTTCCAGCAGTGCTGGCAGCAGTGGTTTCACTGGAATAGGCTCCTGCTGCTTGTTGACCTTGTGCTCCATCTCCTCCTTCAGCTCGTAGCCTGCCTTCCCCTCCTGGCTCTCATGGAAGTTCTCCCCCTTGGCTGCCATAAGCTGTGCTGTTTTTCTCCTCAAATCCAGCAGCAGGATGGATGATGTCTGTGGTAGGTGAAGCTGGTGTGGGGCAGGATGGAGGTGGCGAATCCGGACAGTGTCTGGCGCTGGCCCCAGCAGGAGGAGGCTGCAGGCCGGCAGCTTGGATGGGGGTCAGGCCCCTGACACCACCCCCATGATCTTGGCAGCTGTGGAGGCCCCGAGGATGAGGGAGAGGTTGGGGAAGATGAAGGATGTGCAGGACTCCATGTTCTTGTAGATGCACAGCTTGGCCCTGCTCAGTGCCATGTCACATGTGTCCTTGATCCTGCCCAGCTCCTGACAGCTGCTGCCATGCTGACCACCATGATGGTTGGCCAAGATCTGCTGCACATTCTTGTTGTTCTTGCTTTTATCCAGGGAAATCCCCAATTCCTTGACGTTCAGATGTAGTCCAGGGTGTTGGGCACCAGTGACTCCAGCTCCAAGAACTGTGTGGAATATTTGTCCTGTATGAACTTGTGGATGATATTGAGCTTGCTCTCAGTCTCCACCATGAGGATGTTGGTGTCCAGGATCAGCTGGTACTCAGGGGCTGCCTCCACTGGCCCCAAATCTTTGGCTACCCTGGGGTGTTGCCCAATGTGTTCCTCAGTTTTCTGTGTGATCTTGGCAAATGCCTGGGATCCCCAGAGCTTCGTGATGCTCTGCACCACTCTGTGGCCTTATGCAGCTCCAGCTCCTCCCTAACATCCTCCATCAGGAGCGCCTCCTCTCCCTTGGAGCCTTCAGCCTCGTCCTCCTCCAGGTCTGCCAGCAGCTCATCTGCCAGTGACCCGGCTGAACTGGGAGTACTGGGAGCACTTCTGTTCCTGTTCTTCCTGTCACAGCCATGCTGGTGTCACTTCTGCCAGGAAAATTCACAAACACCTGAGGTTTATGTCCCAAAAGGTGATAGAGGAGTCTTGCACTTTAATACAAATAAAGGGAGAGAGTCTACCCAGACACTGTGGGTTTTTCTGTGAGATTTCAGAGGGTGCAGCCTCCTTTTATCCTAAACTCCCAGCTGCACCTTGGCCTCTTCCTCTTCCTTTTCCCATTGGCTACTACATTGGCAACTACTGTTGGAGATAGGATATTTAACATGCTCACAGAATGAACTACATTGGAAAAGACCTTTGATGTCATCGAGTCCAACCATCATGCCTTTTAGCCCAGGGCCAAGGAATTTGTTTCTTTCCAGGGCATTGTTCCACCAGGTCAAGTCCTGATGAGTTTAACAGTCTCAACAGGCTGGGAGTAGCACAGGAGATACACAAAAGGATAATGCTCATCAGCTCCAAACAATAAACCTGCAACAGCTGGAGAAACCTGGTCTGGGAAAGGGGAGGTAAGAATGAGGACCTAATTAGAAGAGAACTGTAATCAACAGGAAACCAAATACTGAGAACTAAGTAACTTGGAACCAATGAACATTGAACCAATGAATCTCTATGGGTTTTGACTGTATGAAATTTGTGAAAAATCAGGTAAAATTAATGTGTCATGGAATGATTTTCTCAGTGCATCTGGGCTATGTGTGGATGAAACGATTTCTGTTGCACGTCCTAAAAAAACTAATGCCTTGATTCTCTAATACTAAAAATATTATTGGAGGGCTTTTGTTTTTCCTTCAGTTTCAGTGACACTAGGAAGGTACAGCCTTCCAGAACCTCCTTCCTCATATTCTTCCCCTTGAACCTATTTTTTTACCCTGAAGTTTAGGAGTTCAGGCTGGTCCAGACCCTTGTCTGTTTCAGGAGCTGAGCTGTCTGGGGTCTGCAAGAAACCTGCTGCCAAAATTAGTGGAAACATTAAGACCCATTTCAAAGATCCACATCACACCCACACCTTCACACATCAAATTGTTTGTAAAGACATGAGCTTTCCTCTCACTTCTGGCTGCATCACCCCTTGTGCTCCTAATTGGTGGTTTTTGACAATTATGCTAATTTATGAAACTTGTACAACTGTGTGCACCCCTGTGGGGGGTGGACTTTTGTGGACATTTCTCCATAACTGCCTCTAGAGGCCTCCAATGAAGACCTGCTTTTATATTGCCTCCTATGCTAATATTATCTTGAAAGTGTGTGTTGTTTCATTTTTAGGTTGAAAAAGGCATCAGGTGCAGAAACATTCCCGACAGAGACCTGGGAGACACTTGGTTCTGTCCATTTGAGATACAGGCTCTGAGATGCATCACAGCTGGGCATCTTACTGAAATCTAGTGGAATTAGGTGCTAAATGAGCTTTTGACATGTTAATTCATTACTTACATGTTTTCTGAGCAGCTAATGCGAGTGGATTGAAGAGTATGTGTAAGGGTGTCAGGATTGGCCCTTAACTAAAATAGCAGTGGGGAAAATAAATATTTATAGCCATGATCTGAGAGTTTCATTGTTCAAGTGCCTCTGTATTCCAAATTATTCCTTGAAGACCTTCTGAAGGCAGCTGTTGAGGGAAGGATGAATGTTTCCAAGCCTGTGCTATGCAAGAGATTCACAGGCTGCCTCAGCTGACTTCCAGTTAGTTGTCATCCACGATCTCAAGCAGGCTTGGCACAGGATATGAGTGGCTGATGGGAAAAGGCAGCACATCTGTCTTCTGCTAACTTTAACCCTTGAAGCTGTTTGTTTTTGGTGAAATATGAGACCCCTGGCACATCAAATCTGTCTTTGCCTTCCCAGAACACAGGAAAGCTGGCTCCCTGGCAACTGTTATGGTTTCATTAAGATCTGAGGTTTTTATGGGGCAGAACGTTTTGTGCCTGTTTTGCTGCCACTTGACACCCTGGTGATGGGACCGAAAAAAACCCTTATCTGTTTGTGTGTACACATGTCCTGTCCTAAACGGGGATTGCAAGGATTATTTGCTTCAATGTGGTAACTGGCTACTAAGGAACACCTGCCAAAAGGAGAACTGTAAGTGTTCCCTCTCAAATGCTCTACCTGTGCAGCTCTCTGAAGGTTCTCCTTAAAGTAGGCAGAGCTGGTGTTGGAATTACACCCAGGCTTTTCCCTGGTCCTTAAAGGGGATTTACTGTAGTCTCCCTCCTAAACAGAGGTCAGACCAAGTGAAATCCACAAAAGGATTATTAATGACACCTGCCAGCACAGAGCAGAAGAACAGAACGGAGACAAAAGGCCACAAAATCCCCTCACATGAACTTGTCAGGCTCATGAATGAAACAGCTCAGCCTCCTGACTCTTCTCTGACCAAATGTCATTTTTTCAGTTGTTCCAGCTTTCTGGAATAGCTTCACAACACAGTGACCATGGAGATGACCTCTGTCTGGATACCCAGAGGGCCCACAAAAAAAATTATCCACAAATCAGAGGCTACCTCTGTGGACTTGGGGAGATAGTTTATAGGACTTTTGGGTGGTGAGCTCATCAGGTGAAGAGCTGGAGGACTGGAGGTGGCTGCCCCTCACTGTTTGCTGGTCATTCTCCAACCCTTCATCTTCCCCCTGAATATTTCCATATCAGATGTCATGGAAGCACTCTAAAGCTCAGAGCTTTTTTTTTTTTTTTTACTGTGCTAATACAAAATTGTTTGACCACTGTATATTGTGTATTGAAAACTGATGTATACCTGTTCAGGGACTTGTTTTTTGGCTTGGGTTCCAGGTCCATTTGCTCGCAAGTGATACAAATTCTGAAATAAAGAATATGAAATGATGCATAGTGCCCTTCAGGCACAGATACCTTCTTACTGTAGGTAAGAGCAGGATATAGAAGGGAAGGAGACTTAAGTCTAGGATATTTCAGGTTATACAACCAGCTCTAGGTTAAGTATTTTATGCATATTTTGTCAAAAAATTCAAGCGCTGCTGCTCCTTTATTAACTAGTATCTGAGTTCTCTGTACCAGTTATGTGGACATTATTTCAAGTGTCAGTTCACAGATAAGGTTTGTTTGCATTCATTCTCATACTTGCTCTGTGTCATAATTTTCATACAGTTATAGGAATGAACTTGTTTGAACATTCCTAGTTGAGCATAAAAAAATATTTTCCCATGAGTATCATCTTTTTGGCAAACACTTATGTGAAAAGGAGCTGTTGTGGTGTCTGTTCTGTGTGCTTGGGAAGATGTTACTTTGAAATCCCTTCATAATGCAGAAAAAAGCAATTCAGTATCAGTCATGACACAGAAATACGGACTTCACCCCACTGTCTGGGGTATTGATAAATAGCACTGTATTTTTCAAGATTCTTGGGAGTGAGGCTGAAGTTAAGGGCCATCTTTTTCAACAATATCTGAGGAAACCTTGTGACCTATTTGAACAACCAGAATATGCTTCTTGGTTTTGTATGGGCCAATCACGTCTTGTTTTGTGATGATTAAGTAACTGGTTTATTGGGATGGAAAGAGTTCTGCCAAGTTAAATTGTTATATGCTAATAATATAAGCACTATCTTAATGACACTGTCAGCTTGAGATGCTGTGATTGTAGCTGGAATCTGGTGTGCTTTTAGTTTTGGTTTGTCTGGTAACATCATACTGAGGGAAAGCTGTGTTTTGTCTGGGATCCTGAATGCAGTTTCCCCAGCTTTGTTTTTGATCTGAGGTCTGTAGGAGGTCAGTGGGGATGATGGCTGGGAACAAATGAAAGTGTGCCAGTACAGAAAGCTGCAGTGCCATAACTGAGCATCTGTTGCTGTAATGTGTGAATGCCTGGCATTCTGGGAGCTGGGACACAGATTGTTGCTAGCTCCTTCCCAAGGTTGTTTCGGAAGTGCACAGAGCAGCTGGCAAGGTCTGGGGCAGGTTTAACTCTCTCGTGACTTCCAAGTGCACGCTGCATCAAAAGCTAACTGCACATCAAGAAGCAGTTGTTCTCAGCATAAGATTTTTTTTTTTTTCTGTAACTTATGTTTGACCTTAACACTAAATCCCTTCTGGATGAATTACATAGTGTGAGACATGCAAAACCAGAAAACAGAGAAGTGCAATAAGTTTTGATGGAGTTGGGTGATTGTTTTTGAATGGGGATTGTTGAGCAGAACTGAGCAAAATAATGAGATGCTTATTGGGAGCTAACATTACAGTATAGCCAGACATTAACTGCCCTGGAAACAACCTGTAGGATGCAAGGAAAAAAGCATTCATCAGTCACCACTGTGCTATCCAACTAGGTAACTGAAGATACAGCTTGCCATTCTTCCTACAAAAGGCTTACTCTACAGCTGCACACTCTCTGCCAATAAAATGTAGACTGTAACATTTTTCCCTTACATTTGATCTGAGTTGTTTAGCTGTTTGGTAAATAGACTTGGTATAAAGAGATATTAATAGGCAGGAGAAAGTATAATTCATATGGGAAATGAAATGCCATTGCTACTTAATATGCTATTAGACATATCTTGTTCCTCTACGATTCAAATGTAGGATTAATTTTTGAAAAGCTACAATGTGAAGTCATGGAGACAGATGAGTAAGTCAAGTGAAATACAAAAGTGAACAGTGACAGCATTTTACATGGCCTCTTAAGACTTTATACTTAGCACCTTTGAAACTTGAATTTTCCTTGAAAATTTTTAGTGGCATGTTTTTATTCAGGTAGAGAAAAATGGATGAGTGTGGTGAGTCACATGTTTGTTATGCTTAAAGAAGTTGCTCATGGATGTCCCCCTTTGTTGCACTTTCAGATGGTTTGAGATGATTATGTAATAAAAAAACTTAGAGATGAGCGAATCAAGGTGTATAGGTGTATAGAGAAGCTGAGAGTCATTGCATAAAAGAGATGAGGCTGTCTTTGAGCACTCATGTGCTGGGTGCCTTTTATTAGTTGCTCATTACACAGCATCTTCTGCTGCCCAGTTTGCTTTGAGGCACAGCTGCAGTATGCTGTCTTATTCACAAAAGGCTATTCATGCTGCTCATCCTTTAATGTCGAATATGATCTTATTTACAATGTGATTTTTTTTTTTTTTTTAATCTTTAGGTATGTTTCCTGTCTTCTGACAGTATCTGTCTGAAGTGTTGTTTGAGGGAAGGGAATGCATCTTGGCTGGTAATTACTCTACAGTAATCAAAAGTGGTTTTTGCTGTAGGTGTTAGACAAACACAATGCTGGCCACAGCAGAGCTCAATTTCTCCATGACCTGGTCCTGTAGGCGTTCCTGTATCTGATGGAAGGCCTTACATCCCACAGCTCTCCATTCCCTTGTGTCTCCATTGACATCTGTGATGACTGATAAGCATGAGAATAGTGTGGTGCTGCAAATATTTTTGCAGTAGAGCTGTTTATTTTTCACTTTTTCTGTCACTAGAAAATTCCTTTCAGTGCTGTATATAGAAACCTCATATATTCGTTTTGTGCCAAGGGCTTATTTTCTCCTAGGTACTTGTATTTAACTTGAGATGTGAGAACTGGATCCCCGCATAAGGAGTAAGTTGAAAATATAAACCCAATTGTTCAGTCAGTGCAGGCTTTGGTTTCTAAACCAAATTGAAACATGGTGGTGGTTCTCTGGTGGTTGATGCACTTAGTTTCTTTTTTTTCTGCTTTAGGCTCTATATCTCCCTGTTCTCAAACCTTACAGATTGCCTGCAAGTATTTTTGTATGAATAAATTGTAGGTTTTGTAAAAAGAAAAAAAGATGAAACACAGTTTATTTTTCATCTTGCCTTTGCTGTAAGGGAAGTATAAGCAAAATACACATTTTCAGGTCAGTAATAGTAATTGTCCACATATGTTGTCTAGAACCTCCTATAATGAGCAACTCTTTGTCTATTCTTTTTTTCTCAGGGAGTCTCAAGTCTACCTTGCCCATTAAGTACATGTGTGATGTGTAAACATTTTGTATTGATATTCTTTCATAAACTGGAACTAAAAGAAATGCTGAGGACAAGTCTCAGAAAAACATCCTGTGTTGACTTAATGCCATGCTCAGTGATACAGAAACATTTCCAGTGTACTTTCCATGAAATGATGTACTGGATTTCTTTCTGTATGAATATGACAGGAAAGAAGAGGTTTTGTTTGCTAAAGGTCAGATTATATAAAAAAAGATGCACTGTTTTGGGGGGGATTCTTCTTGCACATGTGTGCTTTTACTGGGTCAGATGTGGGTGGCCTGCATCGATAAAATCAAATATCTGAGTAGGCTGCTTGTGGACTGCTCAGTAAACAGCTCAAGTACTGTGTCTAGAAGTGCCTTAAAACACAGTCATGTAATATTTTTGGCTCAGTATATTGCAAAATCTTTGGTAGTTTCTCTAAAATAATCTGTTTTCCCTAACCATAGTGTTAGATCTCTGTAGCATTATTGGAAAAAAGTCTCTCTGGTAACACGGAAAGTGGTTTATTCTCTCTTGATCAACTTTTCCTTTCATCTTGTGTATCAAAACCCCTTAAAGGGCTATAATGGGCCAGATTATCAGCATATTAATGCAGTGCTCTCCTTTGTAACAGCCTTCATGTTATTTGCTTCACTTACATTATTTTTCCTCTCCCCGTTCCCTGTGTGTGCACAGGATGTTGCAAACAACAGGAAGCTCTATTTTCAGACACTGAAAAGTTTCACAGTTTACACATCTTGTTTTCATGATTGATGTGATGATAACTTGATGGTTTCAGGATAGGTCAAAATACAGGTAACTTGGTAAGCACCTTTTTTTTGAGGGAAGAAAGTACAAAATGGTGTTTCAGGAAACTGTGAGAACACCTGGAATTACTTTTATATGTATTGGGCATGTCTCTTGTATTTTTTTCTTTTGGCTTTATGGGTTGTTCTTTGTTTGGAGGGTTTTTGTGGTTTTAGTTGTTGCTATTGTTGGTTGTCTGATTTCAGGCACATGGATTTTATAAAGCAGGCTGAAATTTGACTTTGAGCTCTGTATTTGATGAGCTGCTCCTTGACAGTGATATTAACATATTGGTGATGAAAGGAAGCATAAATTTTCCTTCCTAGTACATCAGCCAAGTACACTGGGCTACCAAATTAAATATTTTAAAATATAACTCAGCAGCTCGCCTACTTTTACACCTACCTACAGGTGAGATGTTTGATTATCAACATCTGATTACCACAACTAAAATATTCATATATAGTCAGTGAAGAATAATCTTGTTGTCTTTCACTGCATGCTTCCTTGCCACAACTTTTTTGGGGTGGATATTCTGTCTGGCACAGTGGTAGAAGCAGAAAGTCAAGACTGGAAACTAAGTTTGGTATTCCAGTAGAGTGAACGATGTTACAGAAGAAAACAGGCACACTTCGTGTCTGTTTAGTGGCAGCAGCTGGAATTTGTTTTAAACTGATGCGGTTTAAACTGATCCAAAGTGGATTTAGGCACACTGATCTTAAGTGAAGATCAAAACTCCTTATGTCACACAATAGTAAAGCTGGAACCATTTATCTAGGTTCTTGCTTGTTTTGTCAGCATGGTGTTTGCAGCTGTTCTTGTTTTTCTTCATTTTATAATAGAGTTCATGTTCAGCTGTAACAAACTTGACTCAGTGTGGTTGCTGTCTTTCAAATTTTCTTCCCCTTGCACCCATTCTTAGGCTGCCTCAGAAGCCTGGGTTAGCCGGGGCTGTCTGCAAGGAAGGTACTGGGTGCTGTGAGCTTGAACAGGCAGGGGGAGCCTCCAAGAGGCAGGTGAAAAACAAAACTTGATTTTAATAAGCTCACAGAAGGCAAAAGTTTGGGCTGAGCCAGTATAAAGCTCTGTCTGGGCCAGGATCACATCACAAGAGATCTGAACACGTTTTAACTTGTAATTTAATGAAAACTCAAAGAGGAAAAGGAAGTTTAAAAAACATCTTTCTATTAATAAAATCAAGTGTTTTGGAAGATGTACCCTGGATGTACCCTGCTGCCCTGGAGGTAGAAGCCACTGTGAATTAGAGATTTAAAAACCAACCAACCAAACAAAAATCAATTTACCGGTGTTTTTAGAATAAAAGCAATGAAACTAACCCAAAACCCATTCTCTTAGGTACGACATGGCTTAGTGTTGTCCATGGAAGTAAATAGGAAGTATACATGTTTTCATCATTTGAGAAATGGATGTTATCAGCTCTGATTTTTTTCAGATTTCTATTCATCAAGCACTGAGGCAGGAGCCAGGATGAAAATCCAGCTTACTGGTTAAAGCAGCAATAACCCTCCGCATAGCTGTAATAATAAAGTTCTTTTCTGATTTAAAAGAACAGCATGTTGAAGCATTAAATTTTCCAGATGAAGAAAAGACATTAAAATAAATGAAATTAACTTGGAAGCTTCTGATTTATAGTATCAATGGATATAAAGCTTTAGAAGAACATCTTGTTCAGAAGCTTAGAATTGGAGTATGAGTTTTATTGTGGGAAACTGTTTCTTTGTACAACCGAGAAGACAAATTCCTTGCTAGTTTTATCATCTATTTATTTTTCCTGCTATGATTCAGACAAATCAAAGGTTAAAAAGTCAGCCTTTCATATTTGACAAGCTGTGACTCAGCTCAATTAAAAAAAAATCATACATTAATGAGAAATAGCACTTGACTGCCTTTGTTACACAGAAGTCTTAAGAACTGCTGATTCTCTTCATGCACACATGTGAAATTTATCAGCTGGTATTTACTGTCCTTTCCTTTAGGGCTTACTGCCCTTCCTGTGGGTGCCAAACAAGAGGACTCAGTTTAACTTTTCCCATAAAAAAAATAAAGTTGTGGAGCAGTAAGGTCAGCTGGACTGCTTGATGACTCCTCCTTCCAGTTTTTTATGAAGTATATGTGTCTTTAAACTTTACTGCCTTCACAAAGAGCTTCATAGGAAATGTACAGCACCAATTAGTTTAGCAACTATTGCTCTCTGAAGAAAATGTCCTGATTTATTTTCCTCTGCAATCACTTTCTCCATTGTACTTTTTAGTAGTCTGATTGCTTCGAATGAAACAGTAATCATGTTTTCTTCCATTTACTATGCAGAGTTGAGAGTATTTTATGAGCATGTAACTTATTATTTCCCTGTCCCTTTATTTATGTGTATGTGTTACAATAGGAAAACCCAACAAAAATTATGTATATTAAATTTAAATATATTTTTTGTGCTGGATTCCCTGGCATGCAAATTTCTGTGTAATCGAAATAGGGTTAAATATTTTCTTTAGTAAAGGAATCTGTGTAGTTGCATGTGTTTTACAAGCAAACCTATTCCGTTCCACTGATGTAGAGATTATACTGCTGCAGCACAATTTTCCAGTGTTAAACATTGCTGACATTTAGCCTATATAGATTTTAGTGGGATTTCAGATCCCACTTAAATCTATTTTTTTTCAAATGTCAAAATAATGTGCAATTTTAAAATCTAAAAGTGGTAGTTAGGGCCCAAAAAGCCGGTTTTCATTTCTAAAAGGATTTACATCTCTGAGTTCTTTTGGTTTTTTCTTATTTTCCATTTGTACAGGTAAAATGACTACATTAATGAAAAAACCTTGATAGGTTTTTGTTGTGTAAATGTGAAATTACTCCAGTAATTGGAAAACAGAAAAAAAAGAAATATTCTAAATACCTAGTTTATGATTAGTCCAAGTGTACATCTTAACTGTTTAAAACTCAGTTGATGACAGTGATGTGTATTTGCCAAGCCTGCTTCCCTCTTAGAAATAATGTTGTAGTGCTCTTCATATACTTTCTAAGTTGTTTCAGAAACTGAGAAGACTCTGGTATCACAGTATAACTCAGGTTGTGGATTAGCATCTACTGTAACTATAGTTGAAATGTTTCCCTGGATTAAGTAGAGCATGAATATTGTCCCATATTGGCATTCCCAGAGAACGTTCCTGAGTTGTGTGCTCCAGTACCTGAGGGCTGCTTGGTTAGGAGGTGCAGGAGAAGTTTTTCATGTGTAGAAATGCAAATTTTGGGCGTTGTCAGCTTTATTTGTGATCCTTTATCTTCTGCACTCTTTCTGTTTTTATACCTGGAGAGTGCTCTGTTTGTGCTCAGCTGGATGTCTGATTTGGTGCAGGTGCTTCATGCCTGAAAGTCAATTTTGTATATGAGTTTAACTGAGAAAAGGGTAAGGAGAGGCTGCTTGAGTTTACACCCGATTTAGGTCAGCTGTCCCACATTTGGGAGCACAAGGACCAGCCCAGGGGAGCCTGTTGTGTGCAGTTCAAGTTTTTTTTTTTTTTTGCTACCTTCCCACTCTGATAAACTGAAGTAGCTTTGACTGAACTTAACTTTTGCATCTTGCTCATATGCCTCTGTAGTTTGGCTCATTCAAGATAGCCCTTTTTAAAAGAGTTCATGATTTAAGCTCCAGATACTTCAGTAAAAAGAAAAACAACTGAACAAGCGAGTGATGGATCCTGAGATGAGATCATTGGGCAAGATAATGAACAACTCCTTTCAGAGATGAAATACTACTGTAATTCTGGCAATGTTCTGGCTATCACAGTTGAGTTACTATTGCCTTGGAGGTTTTGTAATCAGCCTGCTGGAGCACAGCCTCAGTGCAGCCTCTTGCCTGCTAAAACACTCCAGTTAAGTGACTGTCCTGGTGCAGTTATGCTCCTTTATCAGACACTTGCATTCACTGTAGGCAGAGACATGAGGGCAATGTTCTGTGAGGGGATAATCACAACTGCACAGCCAAGTCAGCATTCATAGAGAAGGACAGCAAATGTGGAAGGGTGAAAAAGACTCTCATGAGTCTGGCTGAGTGACAAGTTTGTTGCCTGTCTCTGGACCTGCTCCAGAACCTCAGTTTTCCTTCCTGAACTGAGAGGCCCAGAACTGGACACGGCACTCCAGGTCTGGCCTCACCAGTGCCCAGTATAGGGGGACAATCCCTGCCCTGATCCTGCTGGCTGCACTGTTTCTGAAACAGCCCAGGGTGCTGTTGCCCATCTTGGCCACCTGGGCACTTTTGGCTCGTGTTTGATTGTGTCAACCAGCACCCCCAGGTCCCCTTCCACTGGACCATTTCCCAGCCATTAATCCCTCAGACCATGGTGCTGCCTGGAGGTGTTGTGACCCAGCTGCAACCTGGCACTTGGTCTTATGTAACCTCATGCTGTTGGCCTCAGCCTATTGATCCAGCCTGTCCACATCCCTCTGCAAAGCCTTCCTACCCTACATTGACACTCCCATCCAGCTTGGTGTCATCTGCAAACTTGCTAATGGTAGACTCAATCCCCTCACCCAGATCATCATTAAAGATATTAAACAGGACAAGAAACACTGGATACTTCTCTGGTCTTATGCAATCTGTTGAAGCTGCAGGTTCATCAGGAAAATCTGTGCTTGGAATGCTCATTTTTCCTCACCCAAAGAACCAGTTCTTTACCTACTTATGCTTTGTGCTTGTACTTTGGTGCTGTGGGATCCTGTAACTTTAGCCCTCATTAACTCTAGAGTAGCAACCATTTGCTGTGTATGTGGTGAAGTAAGATTGACAAAGACTACTCATCTAGACAAGGTTGAGGAAAAAAGGTTATTCTCAAGTATTCTAACTAGTGAAGCTGCTGCTTTTGTCTGTATGCTTTGGATGAAGGACAAACAGTAGTTGGTGGGGCCAGACCAGTCCTGTAATAGTCATGGAATATTTCAGGTTGGAAGGGTCCCGTAAGGATCATCAAGTCCAATGCCCTGCTCCTTGCAGGACTATTTAAAACTAAACCATGTGACTAAGTGCATTATCCAGACATTCCTTGAACTGTCAGGCTTGGTGCCATGATCACTTCTCTGGGGAGCCTGTTCCATTGACCACTCACTTTCCCACTGGGCCACTCTGTCAGAATCTTTTCCTGATGTCCAGTCTGAACTCCCAGGATGCAGATTCAGCAAATGTTTGAGCAAAACAACTGTTAAGACATACATTTAACCTAATTTAAAACCCTCCTGTGGGAAGCAGGCACACCTGCTGGGTCTCAAATTTGTCTAGTTATACTTGTTCATGTCTGTCTTGTCTTCACCAAGTATTGTCAGTTGCTGTATTTTCTTTTAAAACAAGCTTATTGGTAAATATTTCCTTTCTGATGAAATAGTTTAGTGATGACTGGATGTTGCTTAGTTTTTCTTCTCAGTATGCCTTACCAAATGTTTCAGCTCCATGTTGTTTCCATTGTACTCTACTGCTAATATACTTGTGCAAGATGGTATTTTTTCCCTAGCAATTTGCTGACCCGTTTTCCAGTATCTCCTAATTTTTCTCATGGACCATACTTCAGAGACTGCAGGAAATTCCTAATTATGGTTAGACATAGCACTGAGTAGTTCCTTAGAAGCTTCCAGGGTCAGCTCAGATAGTTTTTCTATCATGCTCTGAAACATTTTTAACATTTTCAGGCTTCAATTTTTCAGCCAGTTACTTATGCTTGCTTCATTATATAGATTTAATCTGAAGAGATTAGCATGAATGCAAGAGCACTTATGATTTCTGTAGTAGAGATGGGACAAGTAATTTTGAAAATGAAGTGAGCAGTTCAGGTATCTGTGATGCAGGTCTACCTAAAGCCATTTGCTTGTGTGAATACCAGTCTTGGAGTGGCACTTTGTAGAGGAAAAATCAGAAGACAACAATTCAGCATACTTCAGTAAATTCTAATATCTATGTTTTACTACATCTTTTCAGGATTATGGATGATCTTGTCTCCAGCTTGCTGAGGCACAAAGGTACTACTAATTACTGAGGAAAATGAATGTCAGTGTGGTGTTGTGAGCTAGGGAGGCTTTTAGCAGTCATGTTTGAACTGTAAATTCTTTTAAAAAGATTTGGTTTACCCTTCTCTTTCTTTAAAGCTGAGGTAAACCTTTACCTCCTTTGAGACACTGATATGAAGCAGATTCAGGCTGTGGCTCAGATGTTGGTATTCTGTCAGTTTTCTTACAGTGAAAATTGCAATGTGGATAATAGTAAGGATGAAAAGAGAATTTCCAAAATTTTACAAAACAATCATCGAATGGTGGTTTGCAGAACACAGCTTAAGATGTGCTTTGTAGTCTCTCTGTGTGAGTTTCCTGGTCTGACCGTTCTGAAGTCACTCAGCTCAAAATGGCCAGTGGATGGATTCTGCTGGTAAAGTCAAGCAGAGGAATGGCACTATTGCATTCATATGTGTGCCAGCAGCTCAGCTGAACTACCAGGCATCACTATCAGCACCTCTGGAGGTGCTCTATATGATGGAGGGAGCCTTTTGTGCTGTAGAAGAAGTGGATCATAAAAATTACATGTGACAGCTAGTAGGGAAACTCAGCTATTGCAGAGGCCCTGTGCAAGGCTGAGTAATGCTAAATAACACTGGTGAAATATTGCTGCTGATACAAACAAGAGACCTGGAGGCTGGTCTTGTAGATACTTGTCTGTATATTCTTTTTAATACAAAGAAGTAATTTATCTATAGGAGTAGACTCAAATGTGGCTGGGAGAGATTTGCAACAAATGGTCCAGAATCCGTGTGTTGATGTGAATGTGTGCATGGAGTTTAGTCTAATTAGCAAATGCACAGTGTAGCATGTTAGGGCAATTATTGCCTGTAAAGGAAACTATGGCCACTGAATGATATTTTTTTTCGCCATCTGGAAGGTGAGGACATAACTTGAGCTATTGTTTTGCTAATACGTGTGAAAGTTAAGACAGAGCACATAATAAATGAAAAAGATTTTGTGGGAATCTTGCCAGTGTTGTCTGTTTCTTGGAAAATAGTAAAGAAGGAGTGTGTTTACCTTTTGTTTGGTAAGGGACTTTGGGCTGGCAGAGAAATTAGCTGTAATTTTCCATTAAATGTTGCTTGAAGTTGGAGGAGGAAAGAAAATGGATAGTCCCAATATCAAGGAATGCCCAGATTGCATCATGCAGACTGCAAAGCTCTTAGGTTATTTTAGGTCATAAAGGGTTATTAAAGCTACATATAATTATGTTCTAGTTAAACCCCCTAAAATCAGCTATTGGAATAGGCTTACTGCTGTGTTACCACTGATAAGGCAATTTCCATTGCAGGAATCTGTACTAATTAAAGGTTAAAGGTACTGAGCTTTTAGGAGAGCTTAAATGTGATCAAGATCACTTACAGAAGAACTTCAAATAAGATGGTAATGATGGATCTAGAAACATGGAGATGAAGAATAGGTGGAAACACTTTTGACAGATATCTGAAATATTAGATCATTGTTGTAAAGAAAAAAGGGGGGAGGAGTGTCTGTGGGAGAAAGATTCTTCTGTATTTAACAAATAACAATTTGTATGGCATGCTGAGTATTGGATTTTCATCCTAGCTAAGGCCAACTTTTAAATTGCTGTCAGTACTATCAGAAATATGAATTTTTGTCTCCTCAGTGAAAAGTTGTGTCAGATGTTCTTCTTGACCACAACAGCCATGCTTTGGTGCTTGGCAAAGCAGAGCTTGTGTACTGTTCCGGTTGCACTGCACCCCTGGTCTCCAAGATCCTGTTTGCATTTTCTTCCAGCAGCACTGGATGTTCAGAGTGAACAGGATGATGAACTCATTGTCATTGAGTAAATGGACAACCAAATTATGTCCAGAACATAATTACATTGCTGTAACATATGCTTTTACTTTAAGAATAGCCTTTTACCTGTGCTGCTCTTGTCAAGACACAGGCAGAAGAGAACCTTATCTGAAAGTCTACATGATGCACTGAATTGTTTAATCCATTTTAGAGTAAGGGCAGAACTGCTGTGCAGAGCAGTGCTTTAGCATGTGGCACAGAACGTATGTATTGTCTTTACAGCTTCTCTTGTAAGCGTTTTGCTTGTTTGTGCATGGTCCCAGGGTGGCATGTGGCTAAGAGAGCAATATACCTGTCTAGGAGATAACTGTTTCCTATTTCCCAAAGCCCAAAAGCAGAAAAATGAAGTTTTTTCCTGAAGAATCATGGCTGCATTTGTACTGGCTTTTCAAGTTGACTTTTCTGTGTGTCTGTAGCAAAAGAATACACTGCCTGTGTTGACAGGGGAGCTATAGCATTCAGGAGGAATGCTGAGCTGTTAAGTTGTATAAATGAATAATATCTTGCAACAGTTGGCCTTGACAGCCTTACACTTTCTTAAGCGGATTTACAATCATCTAATATTTGCACACCTCCTTTCAACACTTAAAGCATCAGCTTCTCTTTAGTCACCATAAATCTAGGGCTACTCTTTCAGGAGGAAGTTCCCCCCCAGTGATTTCAGTGACCTGAAATGCTAAGTGAGATGGCTGCACCTTTAATGAGAGGGATATTTCTTAGTTCATCACCAGCTCTGTCATAAGAGAACATTTGTGCTCTTATTTGTCAACAAGAGTCTCATAATAGTAATTTCAGATAGAAAAGAGCTGAATGCTGAAGCTCAGCTTTAATTAAGTGTGCTACATCTAGCTTAGCTTCTCTAACAGGCTTAGATGAAAAAAATACCAAATAATTAAAGGGATAAAGTAGAGTAATGACTAGGAATTATAACAAAGAACCAAGTCTGGTTTCTTTTAATCATTAAATGTTTTTCTTTTTTTGTGTGTAGAACATTTCAGTCCTTGTGGCTCAATTCACTCAGCTGAAGAAAAAAAAAATGTTATAATGCTTCTGAAGAAGTGAAAAATAGTTGACAGAAACCTTAGAAGACCTTTTATTTTTTATGTTGCCACAGAGGAAAGCATGATTTGCTGATGGGCATGGATGAATTTTTGAAAGCTTAGCACTTAGATGGTTGCTGCAAGGACAATTACAGTTGCTGTGGGTTTGATCACAAAGAAATCTGGAAATTTGTTATGGTTCTGTGACAATGCAAATTGTGATAATTTGTTACCAGAACTCTCTTACACTGTAGTTTTCACATTCACTCCTTCATAGTGCAGCTGAAAATTGCAAAAAAAATGTCCAACAAAAAGCCTCCAAATCAATATCAGTTGTAGCTAAAAGGTACAATTGAATTTCAGCTACGTTGAAATGCTACAATTCCCAAGAATTTAGAGACCATGGAGCAACACCATGATTTGATTCAGGCATTTTCAGACTCTGGACAGTGGACTGCTTCCAATCTTTCCTCTTTGTTATCCAAATTTTAATTTCATGCTTTGTAAAGTTGCTGCAAGATGCTAATTATTACCTCATGGTCAGCTTTGGACCAGCTCTGATAGTGCTGTGGTCCCAAGAGTTTGTAGGAGCATAAAATGTACTCTAGTGATTTTTTCCATCAAACTAAGCTCTTGCAAGGAACACATCTATATGCTAGTGCTCCCACTGCATTACTGTATTCTAAGTAAAAAATTCCCAAAGGAAAGGCACACTTCAAAGAAGCTGAGCAAGGGGTGATGAAACACAGATGCTATTGTAGGGCAAGATTCCATTTAAAAAAAGGGAGAACACCACCATCAAGAGAAGCTCAGCAGCATGGATTCAGCCTTTTTCTTATTTTTCCATTCTCCTAGTAGTCACATAATTGCAGTAGCTATTTAAATATGTACTATGTCTTTCTATTATGTCCTGAGGAAATTGGAGAAGGCTAAGAAACAGAGAGGGATAGTCCAGAGGAAAATGAACAATGGAATAGCACAGAGGGAAGTCACTGTCTATTTAATTTCACTCTGCTGCAAACTGTTGAGGGCTTAATAGTTTGACAGCAATGACAGAGCTGTCATCAGTCTCTACTGTCAAACCTTTGACTTGTGCTTTAACTAGTTTACCAGTCGCAAAATAAACAGGAGGTTGTGATCAAGTAATGTGTTATGTCTTGTGAAAAAGCTGAGGTACACAGAACACTGTGCAGTTGTACAAAGAATCATGAAAATATAAAGAAAAGGATCCCAGGTGAAATTGAGGACGCTTTTTATTTGCTTCAGAGTTAATTGTAGTTTTTTACCTTTTTTGCCTTGTGTGTGGCTGAATTTAAATGCCCTTATGCACCAGCAATTTGCTCAATTTATGGAGCTGAAAAAGTTATGTGTGGAGCTTGGTGTGGCCTATTTCCAGTGATAAAGGGGAAGCTCTAGCGTGAGGTTTTTCAGCACCTCAGGCTGTAATTGTCACCGGTGTGTGTTTTCATTTAATGAGGCATTCAGTACTTTATCACAGAAATGGGAGATTTGTGCACAGTTTGTACCATTGAAATAATTGTCAGACGAGTTCATGCTTGGCGGCTGAATGTTAACTAGTGGTGACCTGTCCTGATGAAGCAAACAGCTGTCTTTGCTTGACATGTTGGAAAAGAATATGTTTTATTTTTGTTACAGGTTCAGAAATATCAATTAAGTGTTGGAAATGTGCTTGAGGCTATGAAATGCCCACTTTCATCTAGGATTCCTTGTTGTTTGGACTTGTTCAAGTGGTGAAGTTTGGTATGGTCCCTTGTGGGGATAGCCTCAATAGAAATAACTGTATTTTAGACAACAATTACTGTTGTCATCAATACACCTGATCATTGAGACATAGGTTTTCACTTAGATCCGTTTCAGTGTTCTTGTCCTTTTTGCTTTGTCAGTGGATTTATTTCACAAGGTTAGAAATGATAGAATAGTTATGGAAGTGATGCTACACACTGGAACTGTGAGTTGTGTGGAAAGAGGCAGGAACCAACTGCCCTGAACATCTCAGATTCGCCTGGGAATCTTGGGTTTGGTGAAAGGAGAGTGAGAAGAGTTGGGAAATCCTGAGTCCTAGAAAAAATGGTGCGTAATTAAGATTTTGAGAGACCATAGGTATGTAGGTTGTATCAGTGACTTATGTGGTTTCTTGGGATTGCTGCTTTAATGCAGCAATTTTTAAATTTTAGGAAAGAAAGTGGGATATACAGAGAAAAGACTGAAGAGGGGTGTGAAGGAAAAAACATTGAAAGGGTCCCGGTGACATTGTAAACCATCAGGCCGTGTCTAAGTGCTTTATCATGTCACTAAAAATTCCCCTTTCTAGTTTAGTTTATATGCTTCATGGAAATTGAAAATCTGGTCTTGAAATATATTTAGAAATCTCTCAGGATTTATGATCTGATATTACAGTAATATTTTTTCCCTGGGCTTGACGAACACCTCCCAAAAAACCCCTCAACTGCCTCAAACCACTGGAGTCTTTCCATCCTATTCTTGCCAGTGAAATAAAAATCTTTTTATTTGATAGGAAAGCTGCTAAGTAAAAGTACCCAAAGCAAATCAATCCTTCCTAAAAAATCTGTAAACAAAATGGAATTAGATATTGAATTGTGGCCGTCCAGCCCATATTAGGAAATCAATTGCAGCTTTTCAGAAGCTAATCTATTTAAAGCAATTAAATTGTTTACTTTTCTATCCACGACATCTCTTTCCTGTCTATTGCATTCTGTCACAGTTATCACTGGTGGAATCTCACCCCATGCTCATAACAAAATGTATTGTACATCATCTCATACACAAAATATTTGGATTTTCCATTAAAGGTGAACAGTCAATATAAAATAAATGCTCGCTTTCAGCCTGGAAAGAATATAAACAGTTATTATTGGACAATAATATTCACAAAAGCAACTCAGAGAATTACTGACATCTCAGCCTGAACTGTCAAGTATTTTACATTTTACAAGTATTTACAAAATACTGGTAAAATGAGATTGCAGACTAAAATTCTGTGACAGTATATTACAAAGAAAAGACCTGGTGAGTTTGCCTTACAATTCGTAAAGTTTTCCTGTGGACTGCTCCTGATAATGTGAATGCTAATGGCTATCTTTTCAGCTTTGAGTGATGAAGGTTAAGCAAGGACAAAAAGCTCTTCATTCTGCTAAAAAGATTTTCATGCTCTGTGATGTCACTGTAGTTTAGTTTGCTTTTTCTTCCCCAGGAAATGTCCAACTGATTAATGTAATTACATTTTACTAAAATCAACTGTGATTCACTAATATTAGATTTTTGCTTTGCTACTTCATCTTATGAAGCCAAAGCTTATAATTCACCCTCCCAGTTCTTCCCTTTACCTGTCCTGTATTTCTTATCCTGATGATGACACATGTTCAGTGTAATTAATAGAAATGCTTCCTGGTACAGAGAAAGGTCTGCAGGTGGTGTGCAAGAGCATTTAACCTTTGAGTTCATTGGAGACAGGGTGATGGATAAAGTGATTCAAAATATTTGTAAAGTAGTATTAAAGCAGCAGCAGTGCAGTACATTTTGGCAGGAGATACCAGGTCTATCTAGCAGTACATGTCTGACTGAGCAGATATAATTCTGTTCAGTCAATGATTCTGCTTTCTCCTCTGAACCCTGTGTTCTGGATATCCATTTCCTCTTTGGGAGCCTCTTCCTATGTCCCTTTTCATGCCAGTATCATTTTAATAATCAGGGAGTTGCTGCAGGTAGATGCCCACAGATAGGTCAGTGAAGCACTCTGGTGTATTTTAGTAGGGTTTTTCTTGCCCTCCTGCAGCATGCAGCTGGTTCACAGGCTTTGATGGAGTTAAGTTACTGAGTCCACTTCTCATTTGCTCTTTTGTGACTGTTCACCCTTACAAAGTGGGACCAATACTGCACTTCTTTTTACTTCCCTTTTCCAGACCATCTACGTAACACCAAATATGGAAAAAAATGAGTTGTCTCTGATTTTTTATGGTCTGGGTAAAAGTTGGCAAGGCATTATTTACTTGTGCTCTATACAGTTACTTGAAGATGTGTTTCCTGATCTGTCGAGATGGGATTCACAGTCCAAATTCCTCTTTACTTTGCTTCCAGTGCAATAAGTGGGTGACTTCATCCTGTTTCCCTGCAGCAGAAAATACAGAAAATAAAATCCTGTGCCAGAATCTTTGAGAACTAAGCCTGGGTATCCTAGACGCATATAAGGTTTTTGTTGCTTCCTAATGGAAGCACGACATGATAGGCATTGTAGCAACAGAGAGTTATTGTCCTGGAGAGCTTAAGTTGAAACAGATGTGTTAGAAGTGGGGGAGGAAGAAGAAAGACACAGAATAGCAGCATGGGTTTCCCAGATTTGCTTGGCTGGCAGAAACTTGGACTAGACCTTAAATCTCAAGGCCCCTAGCTCATTGCTTTTTTTGGGCTGGATCCTGCTCTCTGTTTATACCACTCATGACATCTCATTTTTGAGATTTGCCAGGTAGGTTGAAGAAAAGAAATTAACGGGATGTTAAGACTGCAATATCCCTAAGTTCCCAAAACCACAATTACATTTTTTTTTGAAGGGGGAGAAGTAACAGTGGTTTTTTGGTGTTTTTTTTTTTTTTTTAGCATCCAGTTTTGCTGAAATATTCCAGTTACAGGATTGACTATGCATGACTTGTAGGCAAGCATCAGGTGGGAATGGTTTTACAGTCTGGGATGCATTTTCCTACTCTGAATTTTTCAGCTCTGTTATCATGTTAGCAGTACAGCAAATTGCTGGGAGTGGCAGGGAAGCCAGTCACAAGAGTATTGCATTTTCTCTTGCTTCTGGTCCCCAAAGTCTGGCAAGCAGGAAGCCTCTGGTTGCTACAAAGCCCTTGTCTGTGTTTGACTGCTTGGTTCTGCTGAGAGCTGGCAAGGGTTTTGGCAGCCTCTCTGAAAGGGATTTGAATCCCACTGTGGGCTTAATGGTAGATGCAGTGTGATCTGGTTCCACAGAAAGTTTCTTTCCTTGTGTAACCAAATAGATTTTCTTCCTGCTCCTCAGTCTGTATTGTTTGATCACAATCAGATGGGTGATGGGAGCTTGGGTGAAATCGGGCTCAGTAAGTATTATCATCACACAGCTCCTCTGTCACTTACAGGGACTAGTCTGGCATTTATTTTTGGCTGACGACAAGAGTTTTACCTCAGAGAATCACAAAATGCAACCTCATGGGCATTTATTGTAACATCCTAGCCTGGGGCAGGGGGAAGTGACTTTACCAGGAAAAAGGGTTTAAAAGAGAAGCTTTTAACTTGCTAGTGCTTGGAATTTCCTGTGAAAGGCTTGGTGTAGATGATGCATATGATGCTATTCCTCTATCAGCCATTGTTTGCATGGAAAATGCTCCTTGCAGGTCTCCTTGTAAGTGGACAATTTGTTTGCTGCTGCCTAAAAGTCTTTCAGAACTGCTTCTCTCTAAATGGAGATAACCAGATCTCTAGTAGTAAAGAGAGGATTGGAAGAGACACGTGAGGCTGCAGAGGTGGTCAGACACATAAAGAAAGGAAACCTGAAGGTACTTTCTGAAATGTAATTTCTGCTTAGTATTATTTATCTGGTTGTTTAGTCTCACTTGCTAGCTGTTGGGATTTAGTATGCAATCTTATCCATTAGTTACTGTTTCCCCATACCTGATGCAGACAGTGGTGCACAGTGCAAGGCAAGTGTGAATCAGTGGGAGCCTCTGCCAGACCACTGCCTTGTTTTTCAGCATTTCCTGTAGAGCCTAAATGCTGGAGTTGTGTATTGGCTTAGAAATGCTCCTGTCTTCAAAGAGTGAAAGGTGTCAGCTTCCCTCACAATGAGAAAAACTGCATGACCAAGGCCTTCTGGAAGCAGCTGTGAGTTTATTAATTTTGGAGATACCAGCTGTGATCTCAGTTTTGCTATTTTTGGATCTGGATGTCTGCCACAGGAGCCTTCTTCCACAGCACTGAAGAAGCTGGGGGGCAGCAAGTGTTTGACTTGTAGCTTGCCTTGTGAGGGGCAAACAATAGCCTTGGTGCTTGTGGCATGTACTGTAAAAATGAGATTAAATTAAAAATAAAAAACCCAAAAACCCAATATAACCTGTATGCCAGGCCCTTTATGTATGTACTTACTACAAAATTCACGAGCTCTGGTTAAATTGCATGATGAAATAGTGGGGCCAAAAAATGAGGGGTGTGTTTGTCATCTGTCCTGGATTATACTGCATTGAAGTAGTAATCCTCACTCTTTTTGTGACTCTAAAGCATTATTCTGAGTAGTTAAGGAAGGGAAGCATTTTTTCTTCTAGAAGAAATAGCCTTAATTACCTCATTGTTACAAGAAGTGACCCGTTTCGTTTCTGTGGCTGCTTGCCTAGAGGAGGAGGTCGTTTGCCATGACACTTTGATAAAATCTCTGAAATTAAAAACTTTGAGTACACAGGTCATCAGGCATACATTAGGTTCTGGAAAATACTCATAAAACTAAATGAGGCATGTGGAGATGAGTGCAGCAGCCTTTATTGCCATGATTAGGTATCCAGTTATGTTGCTTCATTTGTCTCTGATTTCACGTAGCCTCTGCTCATGGCATCACCTCCACTCTCACTGCATCTATTTTGTGTCATGTTGAGGGAATTGTGACAGGGGCTTAAGATAGACCTCTGTGGCAAGTAGAATATTACACTTTAAAACACTGAAATGTAAAAATCCTGCTCTTGTTGGCAGGGTTATTCTTGGGTAAAAGGTCTTGATGAAGAGGGGAGTATCCATAGGGAGCTCTAAAGGGAAAAAGAACAGATGACAATGGTACTGCGAGAGAAACCTAAGAGCTAGTTGAGGGTTTTTTTTTTTTGCTGAAAGGTTTTTATTAAGCACCTGGAAGGCATAAAATACATCTCAAGTACCCGGAATCAATTGACTAGCCTTGAAAACAGCTTGTATGTGGGAGAAGAATGGACAGTTACTAGAATGGCTTTTATGTATAGGATAGCTGAAAGAGGTTCCTATTTATGCTTGATGCCAAGGGAGCGTGCTGAGTGGCAAATGGGGCTTTTTGACTCTAAAGGTAAAAGCCTTTTGTTATTAAAATCAAATGGCTCAAGAACTCTCCCTAGTATTTTGAAGTAAATGCCACTGTTTGAGATAGAAGTCTCTATCAGTCATGCCTCAGGATGCATCCATAAAAAAGGAAGAGAAATTAGTTTGGACTGCTGTGTTTTCTGTTAGCTTAGTCTGTTGGTGGAGCCATCTGTTGCTTGAATCACCAGTTGGAATTTGAAGGCTTTAATTGGGAGATCCTCAGGCTTTCCTTACCTGTAGTTCCTGTGAAATGCATGATGAGGAATGGCAAGCACTGCTGCAGCTTTTAGTGCTCAGCTTCCCAGTACTCCAGGGGTAACCAAGTTTACCATGAAAATGTGATGAAACTAATTGGGATCAGCAATCCACAGATATGAATAGGATTGCATCCTATCTTTTCTGATGAGATAGATCTCCTCTTTTGCCTTTACTCTGTAAGTCTCTGGTCTTAGTAAGACTGGATTTACAGTACTGCAAAACAATTCATCACACATTAAAGATGAAGTAGCAGCAAGGACTGCTAGTGAAACTTCAGAAGCAAACAGCCCACTGCAAAAGGCATCTGAGCTGTAACCATTGGAACTTTTATTGCTGTTTCTTCTAGTCAGGACCACAGAGGAATGGAAGCAGTAGTTAACCAAGTCCAAGTGATTCATATTTTGGTAAGGCACTGAACAATTCTTAACCATTTTTTCCCCTGGATGCCTAACTAGCCTTACTGCAGAGATACGTCTTAATATATGGTTGAAAGAAGTCCAGACATGTACTGATATCACCAATAAAATAAAACTTTAAAAAGCAAAAAGAAAGAAAGCAACAACAGCCTTAATAAAAGCATTTCCAGTGCTAGGGTAATAAGAGAATGCATCATAACACTAACAGAAAGATGGTGAGTCTCCTGGAAGGACTAAGATGAAATTAATGTTGTGCACTGCAGATGCCAATCAGTAATGTTAATACATCATGATATATCAGTCAATGGCACACAGATGGGGTGAGTTTCAGAGGGGTAGGAAATGATAACTTATCTGGAAACATTGGTTGCAGTAGGAGGATGCTGGATGTTATTCAGCCACTGACGCAGCCTAATTGCATCTGTCCTTGAAGGAAGTGCTGATGGATATTCCAGGATCATGGATAATAAATTATTGTGGAACATAGTTATTGCAGGCCATGCCCTGCAAGAAAATAATCTGTGGATTTACCAAAGGACTGAGGTTCCTCTGATGTACAATGTGTTGGTGATAGGAGGTCCAGATTTTGTGCAAATATCGTATATTCGAGACACCCAGTTGGTGACAACTGGTATCGTGATGATGCAGTCATGCTAGAAAGCATACTTGCACTTGGAAGAATGTTTGAGAAAAGGTGAGATTTCCATGATCTGGGAAATGGTATGCTCCATTTGTAAGGCATTGTGCAAGTCCTGATAGTAGCAATCTTGACACAGTAACTTTATTGGATGAATTCAAGATATCTTAGCGCTCCTTTTTGACTCACTTTTCAAAATAATACTTGGGTAATATGGAACAGATAATTTGTTTCCATCACTCTTGATTTTGCTCACTAATGAAAGCTGACCCAAAAAAAGCTATTTGTGAGGTTTTTTTAAAAAAACTGCCTTATACAAGTCTTCAAGAGCAAAATTTTTAATATCTCCCTGGTGACTAAGCCTATTGTCTTGTGCAGGAAAGTGTTTCATGGGTGAATTGGGTAATAATTGTCTTAATTTTTTATTTTTTTTGGGTGTTGTTGTCATGTTCAACTTACCTTCATTCCCCTTTGCACCTTAAATGATGTAGTTCATGCAGTGGAGCTTGTCACTTCAGAGCTTAAGTCTAAGAGGTTGGGACTGACCTCTGGGAATCTGTGTTGGGGTTAAACATGCGTTTTGTTAGACCCCTCCTCCTCAAATGCCACCAGGGTAAAATATTATGCAATAGTTGCATTGGTTTTCTCAAAAAAAAAAAATACAAACATTTCCTAGTGCAAATTGTTTGAGACACTGCCTTCCTATCCCTCTGTGCTTGTCCTTTACTGATCTAATGTAGCAGTGACTGACTCAGAGATGATGTCTGGCTGCAGATGTCAGCAGAAATAATTGCTGTGATAGACTTGAGCATTTTTAAACAGACAAAAATTGTGCCTTGTGCAATAACTGTACCTGTACATTTTATAAGAACTTTTTGTTATAAGAAAGCATAGCAAGGAGAACAAGGTCACCTGAGGAGGATGTGCTCTGTGGTATTTCAATATTTCCCCTCAGAGGTGAGTCTTGACAGGTGAATGAGTGTCCTCTGCACAGGCTATGCAGACAGCATGTTAGAAATCATGGGAATTGCAAAGCACAGACACAGTGGCACATAATTTCATTGTTTTGGGTTTTCTGAATTCTTTACCTGCTGCCTTAACTGTTAAATTCATCACATTTGATGTGGTTATCCCTGTGTATTATTCCAAGTTCACTGTGGTCTGCTGCTCTTCCCTTGTAAATTTATTGCTGCTTTATGGGATGGCTGTTTCTGGCTTTCCATCCAGCTATTGAGAGGCCATGTAAACCAGAGCTCCTGTTTACTGTTGATGGGAAACATTCACTTCTTAGTGACTTGAGAAGATTGCTTGGCCAATGGTGAACTCATCTAAGTTCTTAGGGCTTGGGTTTTTTTCCCTACTACTTACTTTCTACTGCTTTTTTCCTACTAGTTTTCTACTTCAGCTACTGCTATGCTCATAAGCTGCTGCTTATGAGAGAGAAGTTGCTCAGAGTCTGCATCTGTTTGCATTCTTGTGCATATACATTTTAAGCGTATCACCAAAATTTAACCCTGACACCCAGTATTTTTGGGTTTGCTAATTTTGTCTTGGCTGCTCCAGCTGCTAAATAGACAACCAATGAGTTTTCTGTAATGTATTGCAGAATATAAGTGTAGATGTTAATTTTTAAGGGGAAGAAATCTTGTTTTGCAATGTCAGTGTTCCGTGAGGTAAAGGCAAAAACCCCTTTATTTCCATGAGAATTTCATCTTCTAGGAAGATCCCATTATTTGGGTTTTTTTAACTTATTTTGTAAATACTCAACATTATTTTTGCATGGCAACAATTTATTCTGCAAAATGCCCATTATCAAATTTGCAAGAAAACACGTTATATTTGTATATTTGAGAGTTCTACTCTCTGTATAGAAAGGAACAGAAGTAAAACTTTCAGTTCTAAACTGTCCTGTGCAAACAGGATTCAGAATTTGCTGTTTTGAGCTGTGCCCTATAATAGTAAATCAAGATTCACTGATGGAATGACTGCATTAGGAAGGGTTTTTAATTTTTTTTTTTCCTACAAGGGATGGCAGCAGGTAAGGATACATTTGCTTGTGTTCTGTGATACTGACCAAAGGTCAGTTACCTTCTGCCTGTCCTATGAGTCCAAATTAAATTTATTTTATAGCTGGGAAGGAATAGTATGTTTATACTAGTAAGGGCTAATTCCAAAGTAACCTTGGAGAAAAACTGGAAGATGTTTAGGAAATCAAAGCCAAGTGGTGTAATCTAATCTGAGATCCTGGCAACAGCCCTGTGAAAGAGTCAAGTCTTGTAGTGAGTGAGTGCTTTAACAAAAACATTAGTTTTAAAGCCTTGTGTTGATGTTCCTGATCTTGGTTGTCTTGTTTCTACATTTCTGCATCCATTTGCCACACTTTATCATCACTTTATCTACTGAAGCTCTATTCTGTGCCTTCTAATGCTTTCTCAGTTCTAAGGAATTTGTATAACTTGAAGCACATTCTACATGGGTGACTGTCTTTTCCTCAGTCAGGGCACAGTGGAATCAGCTTCCTTCTGTGTGTTCAGAATAACCTTGTTTTGTTTCTCATAATAATTTTAGTACAACTCTAGACTCAACAATCTGAACTTGAAGGAAGTAGACCAGATAAAATTGTTTGGACTCTCTTATAAGAGGAGGAGAAATACTCTGCTGAATACTGACATCCAACCTAAACAAGAGGTTACTCTGAGCACTTGCACAGAAAGAAAGAGAGAAGTGATGAAAAGCCTTTTTTTAAAAAAAAAAATCAGTATTATCAGAGTTTCTTGGGATTTGATGTATGGCACACATATCTTAAGAGTCCTACATTTGTCTCAGTTATCCAGACTGGAAAACAGAACATGTAGCTAGGAATTATGATACTGAGTGCAACTGTTGTATGTGAGGTTCAGTTGCCAAGCACAGGGATGGAGCAAGTTATAAGGCAGGGAAAGCAGAAAAGTCCACCAACTGGTAAGGAATAGTTTGCTGCAGTTGGGGGAAGTGGATGTGTAAATGGCAGGATGCCCAGGGGTTATTTGAGATAAAATAATTCCCAGCTGGACAGCTAGATTTTTGGTAGATTTGAAGACCCAGTAATAATTCAAAGTTATTCTTGATGATGTTGAGTAGAAATTTTCTCTATGTGGAAGGAAGAACTTAACACTTTTAAAACCATTTTCAACATGTCAGGTTTTGGCCCTGTCTCTGAGCACTTGCATGCCTGTGCTTTATGGCTTTTAAGTGTCAGCAGCTTTACTCATTTTTGAAACATCTTGCAGAATCTGTCCCTAGGGAAACAATACAGATTTAAGCCACTATTCTGGGTGCTGTCTCTTAATTTTGAGTGTGGCTTGTCCTTTTCTTGCTGAAGACTCAAGATACAGGAGTATATTTATTCAGTGAACTATAGTTGTTTTCTACCTTGTGGCCTTAAATATTGATGACATTTGCTATTTGAAATTCCAGTTCTTTCCTTATTGTCAGCTGTACTACTGGATAAACAAAGGAAATAGTGGTGAGCCAGTACCACAAAAATATCCAACAAAAGTTAAAACACTAGTGTTAAAAAAATACTGCCTCTTCCAAAATAATCCAGTCACTGGGGGGATATGACAGAGTTTGTCTCTGAGTTAATGATAAGATGAATTGATTTCCATGAAAATGAGAATAGGAGATGACTGTCCAGCATGTTCTATTGAAGAACATAACCAGTGAGAAGAGATGAGAAGATATTTCCTGAAGTGTAAAGTGAATATAGTACAGTCTTCTCTGTTGGTATTAGACAAGAGAATCTGCAGTTATGGTTTAGTTACATTAAAAAAAAAAAAAAATGGTGTTTTTTCCTGCTTCCTTAGACTTTTGCCCACTTTGCTCACCAGACTGCATAGGTGCCTGCAGAGAAGTTGTGTTCCAAAGACTGTATGTTTATATGGATACTTGCCTTAGGAATATATTTGCCCAGAGCAGAGGGACTATCTTTGGAAATGCTTGCACTTGGCCAACAGTATTCTATGCCTGAGCAGGGCCAAACTGTCTGTGGCAAATGCAGATTTCCTGCTTCCTCTTTGATTGTTTGGTAAAGTGTGTCTAGTTTTTGTCATTAAATGTTCTGGCAAAAAACATGTGTTGTTGTTCTTCCAGAGGCAAAGATTGAAAATCTTAGTTCCCTGCCATGCAAGGGTCAAGTATTTAAAGTGTCTCAGTCTTAGGTTTGGTATTTAAGATGTTAGATAGAAGCAGTTCTGACATGAGCTGGTACCTACTGACTCAAAACCAGGCTTTTCTTTGCCTTAATTGTGCATTGCATGGAGTTGGATAAGCTGTTTCCAGCTATAGGCCTGCTCCTACTGTTGTTGTTGTTTTTTTTTTTTTTTTTTTCTAATGTAGCTAATGAATTACTGGCTATTGATGATGCACATGTAAAAAAGGCAGCTCAGGCTGAAGGACTTCAGTGCTCATAAAATTGCAAATATGAACTGGTTTATGCTCTAAACCTCAACTTTAGAAGAGTATTAACTAGCAAACCATAAATAGGGAGAAAGAACAAGAGCAAGTGACCATCCATAAGCCAAGTAAGGAAGGAAAACTGATTTCAAAGGGTCTCCTCATCCATTATTGTTTGTAATTTTGTATTGATAGCCTGACTTCACATGTGCAGTTGTTCAAGGACATGAGTGGCTTTGCATCTCAGCTTTTGAAAGCACCTGCATTGTGGGCACAAGGCTGTGAGCTGCCTGTTGTGTATGAGCAGGTCTGGCACAGCACCAAGGGGTCTGTGTTTACCGGCTGCTGCAGCCAGCAGTTCCAGTTTGCCCTGCAGCTTGCTTCCTGTGTGTCCCTGTGCTTAGGAAGTGCATTGTACCACTCTCCTTTGCCTACGGTAGCTGGAAATTTCCCTGGGGTTACTTCTCTCTAAAGAGAGCAGCACAGTAACAGAACAGTAATTTCCTATAATTTAAACAAAAGGTCTTGTGTCTTAATATGGCTGTTGTTCGGATAAAGGCACAGAACTGCAGAGACAAAAGTTGCAGAAGTGCCTGGGTTAAATTTTTAAATAATGTTGATAACTATGATGCATCAAATGAGGCAGCCATATGTACAGGCGCCTCAACAGAGCAGGCATGGTCCTTGATGGTGGAAGGCTTTCCAGCCCACTAAAAAATGTTTTTTCTAGTGTGTCATTCTGGCTGTTCTCCCTCTGAGCCTGAATTTGGCAACCAAGCAAACTGAAGGCCAGCATAGGTATCCTGCTGTGCATATGTTTAATTCTGTCCTCATCACCATCTAAAGTTTGTGACATTTATTTTCTCTTTCTGAGCAGCCTTGTGTGATAGACCCTGTTTATTCTTAAAAAATCACATTGGCAGAGAGTCAGCAAGACTCAGTGGTTACTTCAAACTGGTATGGCTCCTGGGAGAAGCTGAATTTGGTGGGGTGTAGCATGCTGTTCCAGATGCTGAGGACCTCTGTTGGCCAAATCTCTCAATTTGGCAGAGAGATCACAGGAATGAGTTTGCTCTGCCTCTTCCTTGCTTTATCTCTGTGGATTTCTTTTACAGAGGCAGAAGCAGGGACCAGCCCTCATGCTTAATGGCTTGCTTAGTTCTGTTTTCTGGCTGGCTGTCTCACAAAAAGCTGGGAAGCTGAGGAAAGTGCCTTGGGTATTCTTCTTTAAAAATGTACAGCTATCTGGGCTGACTGCTGCAGGCCCCAACCCTTCCTGCATCATTAGTGAGAGGCAGAGCTCAGAGGTTTGATTCAGTATGGATAACCAGGTACATGAATTATTTTGTTTCTGTTAAAAGTAGACGCTTCTCCAGTGCACTGATATCCCATTTATCACTGCTGCAAGCTATGACATGTTTGTCACCTGCTACTAAGTAAATATTCTTCAGACCTCATCTATTGAAAAACCTCATAAATCTAAGGAATAAACTAGAAAACTGATTGCTTTCGAAAGGTTTTACCTATTCTTGTGTTACTGGGGATTTTTTAGTGCTTTCCCTTTGGGTGGAGCTGGAACCAGCAAACACAGAATTGTGAGAAATTGGTATGGGAGGGAAATCAGTGGGAGTGTGTCTACATCTGTCCAAGCTGCACTCATCAGATGCTGCGATTCTTAGGCAAAATGTTTTTGTAGCTTCTACAGATCTTCCAGCTCCAGTCATTAGAGGAACACCATGTGCCTGGTATGTGCAGCTGAAAATGTGCACAATTTTGTTGTTTGTGTGTACAGTAGGCTGAACCCTGCTCGGGCTTCAAAATGCGACATTGTGCCATCTTCAACTACCATTATTAGTGCTTTTCTTTCTTATGACCTCATTGTGGTATTGAGTTAGAAACTGGTTTTTGTCTCAAGACGGGGACCTGAAAGAAGAAACGAGGAAACACAACATCTAGTATTTTCCGAGAAAGGCTGTTTCCACCAAAAACCAATACTGCGGTGTGGTGGAAGGGAGGACAGGATGTTACATGTCATTCTCTGAGTATAGAGAAAAGCAGAGTGCAGCCTCATGATTCCCGAGACACCCATCACTCCTGCCATTCCGCGAGCGGACAGCAGCTCCTGAAACTGAAACACGGCTGCAGCTTCCATCCTAATTCCCTGATTTCTCTGTGCACTTGAGTCAGAGCTTGGCCTTTGGGAGCCTCGTTGTGCGGGCCCATGGATGGGTAAAATCCCGAGTCCTTAAAGGGAGCTAAGCCGTGCTGAGTTGCAGAGGTGATGGGTAAAACCCCGAGTCCTTAAGGAGAGCTAAGCCGTAGGAAGTTGGAGAGGTGCTGCTGGAAGCGAATGAGGCCGGGCTGCTCGCAGTGCGTTCAGCCGGCTAAAGCCGCATCACAGGCACCAAGGAGAAAGCAGAGGGGGCGGCAAAACTCTGCGTAGTATGTCGGGCTGCCCTTGGAGCGTGGCGGGGTTAGGGACAGCAGGGAGCCCGGCACGGTGTCCCGGCGCTGGCATTCCCAGGGGTGTGGGAAGGGCAGGCGCGTTCCTCCAGCAGCGCGGCCGGCGGCGCGCCCCGGGGCTGCCAGCTGCCCGTGAAACCCGAAACCCGGGGGCCGGCCCGGCCCCTCGGCCGGCGCACACACACACAACACATCGCACATTATCCATCACCCTCACACGCCGGCGCGGCTCCCGGGGCACCGCCGCAGCCCCCGTGGGATGGTGGCGGCCCCGCCCGCGCACAGGTCGCCGGAGCGGCGGAGGGAGGGGGCAGGAGGAGAAACTTGTGAGCCGTGTGGCAGCGAGCGCAGGCGGGCTGCAGTCAGCTGGCGGCGGCGCGGAGCGTGCCCGCGTGCATGGGGGAGCGGGGCGGCCCGGCGTGAGGGCGGGCGGAGCGGGCAGCGCCGGGTGAGTTCGGCGGGGCACGGCTGGGGCTGGGCGGGTGCGTGGTCCCTCACTTACCTGGCAAACGTGAGACAGCTGCTCTTCTCCTCTCTCGGGCTCTGTGCAGGCGTCTTTCCGTGTTCTGCTGTGCTGCCGCTCCTTAGCAGCGCTAAACGCTGCCTAGCAGGACCCGCGTTGGTTGGTTTCAGGGGTGCGGGCTGAGTGTGGGTCATCGGACTACTTGTTGACTTGAATATTAGTCAAAGCCCTTTGTGCTTTCTGCAGCCTTGGGTTTGTGATGGTCGGCTTTAAATCTTCCTCCTTCTATGTGTCTGTAGCAGGATTTGAGAGATAAGGTACTCATCGGACAGATTTTGAAATGACGACTTTCCCTAACTCTTCTGTGATTAGTCTTCCATGGATTTTTGAGTGGAACTCTTTTTAACATAAAGGAGTAGTTGTCTTTTTCCTTCTCTGAAAAGGAAATTGAAGGTAATATTTGTCTCTATCTTCCTTAGCAGTAATATGCATGTATGTTGTCAGTTTGGGAGTTTTCTTCTTCCAGCAGGGTGGAGAGTACTAAATAATTCATGTTTGGTGATGTTAGAAAAATTTTTGAAACAGATGACTGGAAGCAAACAGAAGTTTTTTTGGGTTGGTTTTTTTTTTATAATTTTTTTATAGGTACGTTTGTCCTGAACAGGCAGAAATAAGAAAACAAATTTCCTGTGTAGTACAGTGACTTCATAACAGAGAATTTATCTAATATTAGTCTGAATCCTGTTTGTCTGTGAAGTAGCATGGTTGCTGGGAGAGGATGATGATAACTCTTAGATCATCAGGTATTAAGATGCTCTTGAGTTCCTCTGTTGCACAGCAGTTCTGTACCTAGGAGGTGTCAGTAACTTCTGTACATTCAGGATTCCTCCTGAGGTAAGAATTAAGGGAGTGTGACTGAGCAGTACAAGGAGCAAAGTATCTTGTCCTAGCTAAAAGTCATTTCAGTGGTATCTCGTGGTCACAGAAGATGTGCAGAGTTACAGGAAGAGGTAGAGAGAAGGAAGGATTGAGAGTCAGGTGACTGTTTCCAGTCCCATGAAATTTTCATGTCGTGGCAGGCTTTGTTACTGCAAAAGGCATCTTCCTAGTATGTGATAAAACTACTTAACGTTAAAAATAAATGTATTTAGAGCTTGTTGCTTTGTGCATGGTATCTAAAGTTACTAGATTGCCTATTCTTTGATTGTTGTCCTGTCTGCCAGCTGCATTCTTCTCCTGTTCTTTATCTGACTTTCAGTCTTTAATGAAACTATCTAGGTTTAGTTTGGTGTAAATGGGGTACCCGTCCCAAAAATAACAAATAAAACAAGAACAAAGAAACCCTCAGAAAACAACATGGTAATTAAGTAAAAAAATATAAAGCCATGTAGAAAATTCAACTGAAAACATGATTCTGTGTGGAAGGCATGACTTCTTTGTGCTGTAAGATGATGTGCTGCTGGGGCCAGGTGAGAGGAGGCTGTGGATTGTTCCTTTGACGTGTACCTCTCCTGTGTTTGCAGACTGGTTCATGAAGATCACTTTTATTAGTGGCTCTAAAACTTGGTTTATTTTTCTGAAGATGTAGTTTAGAAAGACAGAGATCAGGATCCCTTTAAGAAATGGACCAGGTAATAGTTTGAAGTCTTGATAAGGTCATGTCTTCAGAATCAGAACCCTCTCTGACCTCCATGTGCAGCACACAAATATGTCTTGCTGCTTGATTCAAAATCTTGGTGGTTTTTTTTAAACACCCCAGGTGGAAGGAAAAAAAAAAGGACTTGAAATTCATGGTGGGTAGTTTGAAGTGATTTGCATCTGCTAATTTTAACTGTCTTCTGTGTAGACTTTTTTGTGTTTATTGTGATCTGATGGCCTTTGGAAGTATGTTTAATTCCTGGAGCTATTAACTGGCTTTCTCTATATTGGACAGAAGGAATGCTTGATACAATTTCTATTTCAAAATAATCTCCTGGAACAGGAGGTGGCATTTGTGTTGTACACTGTGTTTGAGGGTGAATGTATGTTAGCTTTCAGCCAGCAGAAAAACAAAAGGTTGTCTTCCCTTGATGTTGTAAACCAAGAAGAACATGGCAGGAGTGTATCTGGTACAGTTCCAAGTCTGGAACTTAGTGTTCTGTTATGTTGAGGACTCCAGCTAAGGTGAGTGGCTGATAGTGTTAGATGATAAAGAAACACACAGCTTTTAATGACATTTGCTACTCTGCTGCCAGTCTTGAGAGAGATAAAAGTTTAAAAAGGCAGTAGAGGCCACATTTCCAGTTTAGATTCTCTTCCTTCATGTAAAGCTGTGGAAAGTGCAAGAGGTAGGGTTTGGTTTCTATTATTGTGCTAAAGGAACGATTTCAAGTTAGAATTGTTTTTTATAGTTGTTGCATGCATTTGTTTAGAAAAGTCTTGATTAAGTTGCATTTTTAAAATTGAAAGCACTCAAAAATACATGAAAATATCAAGCATCTCAAAGATGGATGTACTTCAGCTTCAGCAGCATAGCAGCTTCTTGTATATTTCCTGACTCCTCTTGCTTCACCATTTTGCCGGTTACATTTGGGTGATCAAAGTGGGTATGGCAAGGACTGGAGTGAAGCTGTAAATTGATTTTGTATTTAATTGATTATGGATCCAGAATAAACCATAATGGTCCTTGATTAGCTTCCATTATAAGGTGGATCATTTAGTTGTGAAGAATACCCTGTTTTGCCAGCAAAGTCATTTGATAGACTCTCCAGTATATTCATTTGGTGTAATTATCTTCAGTCAGCTTTACTGTGTGTTTTTGACTACCAGCTTTGTTAGCTCTGGTTTTTATTAATTTAATAACCTTCTCTATCCAAATTTCTACTTTCTCTAGAGTTACTATTTTATTCTTTTTCTTCTCTTTTTAAAAGTGGAAAATACAGTTTCTTTAGTCTCTCTTCCTCTATTCCAACATTTTTTAAGATGGTTTCCAGAGAAGATGCTGTCGGGTACCATCAGTTCTTTCCAACTTGAGCACCTGCTGAACAAGGAGACACAGACTTGTGCACAGACAGACAGACGGCTGTCAGTGGACTTTCCTCTTTGTAATTAACATCTTCTTTGGTGTTTGTCACCTGACATCTTCTTTGGTGTTTGTCACCTGCACAACTTTGCAGTCATGATCTTTTTTTTCTTCTTCGTCTTCCAAGTTGTTGGTTACACTGCAGAATAAGATAGTTGCTTGGAGACTGGAAGCCACCTGCAGTGTGGTGCCTTTTTTTGTTTACGGTCATGGTCTTTGACTTATCTGTTAAATGTTTGAATTAATTTTGTCTGCTTGGCTCAGCTCTAGTTTCATTGGGCTTTTCTAATGAAAATGTCATGCACCATCAAGCCAGAGGTCTTGCAGGAACACAGGAGCCCATTGCTTTTAACTTCAGCAAGCTTCTGTTGTGTACTGTTGTAGTAGACAAACCTCAGCACATGTGGAATTCCTTGGCAATGTGTATAGTTTCTTGTCATTAAATACCTTTCATTTTCCTATATTAAGTTTTGTGTGATTTTTGTGTAATGGCAATTATGATTAATAGCTTCTTAGCAAAGACATTTTTCAAGTGTGTTACTTCCAAGAAGTAGTTGGTCTTCCCATGTTTTTTTTTCCCACATTTACCTTTGCTTTTAGAACAGCAATTAGTCAAAAAAGAAAAGAAAATAGAACTTAAAGTGGACTGGGGTTCTTGGGCTATCAAATTGAACAGTCATGAAGCATTGCTAAAACCCAGCAATTTGCCTCCTTGCAAAACAGGGAAATAGCTCAGAATAAGGAAACAGCCAACGTATTTTGGCCCAGACCACAAATAAAAAAAAAAGCATGTTTGGTTCTCCCGGTTAGTGATATCTAGAGGGATCTTACAGCCTTCAGGTACAGGCAGAGTGTTCCTGCAGCAGGCAGAGAAAGTAGCCTTCCAGTTAATCCTTGCTTGGTTGACTCGACCTCAGCTCTGGCAACAGCATCCTGGATTTTCCATAAGCTGCCTTTGCAGCTGTATCTTTGACCTCCCCCAGCTACCACATGAGTGCTGTGAGAAGAAAAACGTGAAGGAGGATATAGGTGGCATCAGGGGAGGAAGGTTCTAGTAATTGGCAGCTGAAGCTGGAAAAGATCTTAAGAAGATTGAGAAGAATGGTCAAGGGCAGCACAGCTTCTCTGCAAAAACAGTGCTGCAGGAAGGAACTTTTCAGCCTGGAGATGAGATGACTGAGAAAACTTCACTAACTAGTGGCAGGAGAAGGGTGAACAGAGACTACTTCTTCCCAACTTATTTTTCAGAAGTCCCAGGGTGTGTCCAGGAGTGATGGTGGCAGGTTCAAAACAAATGAAAGGAGGTAATATTGTACTCAAGATGTAAATAAGCTGTAATTAATTAGTACTTGCAGTGTAGGGGTTAGTAAAAGCAAAACCCACTTTTAAGGGATAGTGAGCCCAAAGTATTGCTGCTTGCTTGTCTTAGCTATTCTGTTTCCCTGAGATTCTACTTCAATCACAATTGGAGATGGGATGCTGGGCAGGATGGGCTCTTTCTTGTCCCATTTGTAGCTTCCATTTGTTCAGTTCTGACCCTCTGTCGTTTTAGTATTACTTATATGGGGAGGAAAAAGATCTGATATTCTGTTTGTGACTTGATGAAAAGGAGCTGAATGACCACAGCATATCATGAAAGCCTGCCTTCTTCAGCTAGGAATGTGTTGGATACAAGGAAGGATAAGAGCTGCTAGTGCCAAGCAAGTTGTGATGTTTAAAAATCAAAAGATTTATCACCATTTTGTTTCCAGGCAGTGCTGCAGGAATATGTAGGCAGCTCTTACAGGCTGACTCTTTAGAGAATGAATAACAATGGTCACATCAATTCAAGTGGAGCAGAGACCCCCTGAAGCCTGCTGGAGCTTGGTCAAATAAGGCTTCCTCTATGTACCCAGCTTGACAGCTGACTGTGTAGAGGTGGAAGATGAAGAAGCTCAAGTGCTGCTGTGCTGCAGCAATCCCAGCATGCTAAATGACTGTTTAGCAAATGGGAGAGTGCTACAGTCAAGGGTGACTTAAAGTATGCTTAAGGCCCCTCTCGAGTTTCTTGAGAAAGAAGAATGATGCAGAGGCTACAGGCAATTAACTTTGTTTCTCATTCTTCAAACCCTGCTCTGTGGATCAGCTGGATGAGGTGACTTCCCTCCATGGCCATATTGGTTGATAATTCTTTCAGTATTTTGGAGGGGAAAAAAGTTTCAGTAATTACCAAATGAAACTGCATTGTACAGTAGCTTCAAGATGTTGCTGCTGTGTGTATTTAGAACTATTGACTTTAATTTAGTGGATTATTACTGTAATGGAGTTTTGATCATATTCGCCTTACGTACTTGAGCGTGGACTGAGAAATAAGAATCATGCAATTATCAATATATAGCACAGAACATGATAAAACTCATTTTTAATCCTTCCTGTTGGAGCATAACAGATTGCTGCAGTTCAAAGACAAGTATGTGAACACAGACATGTATCTAGGAGATGAAGACAGACTTCTGGAAATCTTATTTATTTAATGATGTCATTGCCTTATTTCAGAGTGTTGTCTTGGAAAGTGTTCTGAGTAATTTGGGGTCTTTGTGTTGTTGTTAAAGGTGAGATCATGATGAAGGGAAAAGCTGTGCTGTACATTTGCTTGTAATTATAAACTAGCTACCATGGAATTTTCATTGTCCAGAAGCTGAAGCAAGCAGCCTACTTGCTGTATAAGCTTTTTTTTCTGGAGCCTCTAGACAATTCCTTCAAGAGTTTGGGTTTCTGGTTGTTTTCTCTGTGTGTTTGTATGTTTGTGGTGGGCTGGTGTTGAGCTCTTGCCTCTTATCCGTGACTGAGATCAAAATCGTGTGTGAGATGCATGAATAGTCAGTGTGGTTATCCACTACTAAGTGTTCTTGCAACACACAAACCCAGAAATCCTGGATGCTAGAAAGAAATAATTCCTCTGGCAGTTGCAGTATTTGTGCAGCTGTTCCCACAGATGTTTCTTCTTTCTTGTTTTTTTTTTTTTTTCCTTTTTTTTTAATTTCTCCTAAGAAGTAAGCAAACCGAGGCAGAAATGTTAAAGGGCCTGCCTGGAGAAGGAGACAGAAATTACCTTTTAGTTTGGACATAGTAATTTACGTTCTTTCAAAATCACTTTGAATTCTTACTTTGTTTGCCAAGTCCAAAGCCTGCTTAGGCTTTGCAGAGCTGAATGGAAGTGTCCTAAAATGAGAGCTTTGCAAATAGACTTTGAGAGTAAGAATCTGCTTGGGGTAATTTGGGATCTTAATAGCATTGCTGGAGCCCAGATGGACACAACTTCAATGTCTAGTTTGCTCATTTTAGAAGAGAGTAGGAAACATACTGGTCAGAAAACTTGCTGTGACAGAGCTTTGCCCTGTGGCTAGAAGTGAAATTTTGGAATGAAAACATGGTAGCAAACACCCCCACCCCTCAACCAATAACTGATTGCAAGATCGAGGACTAACTATATTCATATGTAAGATGCATTTGTTCACTATTTTAAAAGAAGCAAATACAGTTCTGTTATATGACAGGGGTAGGTCTTGAAGGTGCTATTTTAAATACAGCTCAAGTAAAAATTCTTTAAAAGTAAATGAAATAATTGAAATGTAAAACATTATTAACATTTGATGCATGACGGTGAAACCCCTTCTCCTCCTAGGAGAATACAGGGCTCAAACTGGAATCAGTTAATCTCATCCCCCAGAAATGTTTAATAAATGATATTTAGGAAAACATACATTTGTATAAATAGAAATATATGTCTCTTGATGCCAGCAGCTTTCTTAGGTAGGGTTTTTCTCTCGGGGGTCACAACTGAGTGAGCAGGAAGAAACTCTAAGAAGGCACACGTTGTAAGGAATGTTTTTGAGTAATGAAAGCCTAAGAAAAACAATAAATACATGTCTGTAAGCAAATGAGACCTGGTGCTTTTGGGTTGTTTAGTTTTCCACGTAACCTGGTATGTATGTGATGTCTGCTGCCTAGACTTAACCAGCCATGCTTGAGGCCTCTTTCTTCAGAGAAATTTGGATCTGGCTTTGTATATTCTGTGAAAATGAGAAAGTAGCCTTAGAGTCTATACATAAATATATCAGGTGTGTAAACATGAGGGAGAGAGCAGAACTATTTTTGGGTGATAAGGAGTAAATTGGTGTAGCTTGTCCATGAGTGTGCTGCGATGAAAGAAAAAAAATTCTAGCAGGGTAAGGAGTTCCTGGGAAGCCTTGGAACTGCTGAGTTGAGGGTGAGGGGAAATATTAAAATAGCTGTTTTGATGATGTGTTTTCTGTCAGAAAGTAACTATATTGCTGGCTTCCATGAGGTTTTAGAAGTTGGACTTCATGAGTAAGGAGTGCCTTTCCTATTCTGCCTGTTTGTCATGTCGGCAGCTGGGAAAAATAAGTATAGTTCTGAACCATGGGAATATTTTACAAGTATTGTAGGATGTGCCAGACAAAAATATAATTGACATCAACATCAATAGTAGGGCCCTTATTATTTTTCACTGTGATGATTCTGTCCTGCAGTGAGTCAACTATTAATTAATTTAATAGAATCATGGAGCTGTTTAGGTTGGAACAGACCTCCGAGATAATTTGAGTCCAATTTTTTAACACCATCCACTGTGCTGATTAAACCACAGCACTGAGTGCCATATCCAGCCACTACTTGAATGCTTTCAGGGATAGTCATGTCACTTCTTTCTTTCTTGACAGCTTCACTGCTTTTGAAGAATTTCCTAGGTTTTAGCACTGATGTTTACAAGTATGGCCATTTGCCGTGGTGATTCAGCTCCTGAATTGGTCAGCTGGTACTGCTGGTAGGATTTACCACACTGGGAAAGGGTTGTTGGCTCTGCCCTTTGCAGTGGTCAATGGCTCTTTGTATGGGAGTAGTTGTTCCCTGCATATGCTGCCTTCTGCCAGGCATGAGGGGAGAGGGACACTTCTGGGAAGGAGCAGGGACAGCTGTGATGATGATGATGTAAGCTGGGGAGCTTGGTGGTTTCTCATGCACACTCTTAAGTCTTGTGTTTGGCTGTTCTCCTGTTTAGTATGTGCTGAATTCCCATGTGTTGAATTCCTGCCTCTTGCTGTCACTGGGCTCACAGAGCTCATAGTGCACTCAGCTGACACCAGGAAAGGACTAAAGCAGCCAGTTGAGCGTGCAGCACGTGGCACATTCAGTGACAAGACTGTTTATCACGTAACAAGATTAAGCCTCTGCAGCACTGCTGTACAGTGCAGTTTCACGTAGCTCTGACACCTTTCCTTGGCAACTGGGAAAGTGCAGAAGGCAAGTTGGGCATAGCCGTGATCCTCTGCCAGCTTTGGAAATAAAATCCTAAATTCTCTCTGACTCACTTCAGACATTTGTGTCATGTTTGATGGTGTCACTCCTGGGACACTGCTTTGGAGATGTTCATCTCCCAGCATCCACAGGAAGGCTCTGAAACGTGAGTTTTACCATTTCTTACTTTCATAGGGACTGCTAGAAAAAATGGTAGGTTAGCCAAAACAACATGATAGGTATTGTTAGTCCACATATGACTACTCAGTATTTTGTGCATTATTTAGGTGTCCAGTGAGCAATGAAAAAATATTGTGCATTACCTGGTGGAAATATCCAGGAAAGGAAATAATTTCTAGTCTGGCAAGGGCTGTGCACCAAGCCCACAGTGTTTCAGGAGGGGAAAGGAAGGGTTCATAGTTCAGAAGAGATATTTTGTAGGAGGTTACACTGCTCAAAATGCATACCTGGGTCAAACCTCTGATGTCCTATGAGCTTAGACTTCTGAGGAAAAGTTAGCTCCAGTAACTGAGCTCACCATTGTGGCACTATGATGTACCTCATTAAGAAGCTGAATACCCTCCTATGCCTTGATGCTGAGTGTCTTAGGCTGGAGGGATTATATAGCCTGTGAGACCACTCAGTTGTGAAGATAAGTTAATTCATACTTATTTTCTAATACCATAAAATATCCAACAGCTTTCCGTACAAGGTGGCTCTTGGGGGGTAAATATGGTAACTCTAAGTGTATTCAATGAGTGGTTTGGTTTTGAGCAGCAAGAACGTTGCTATTCTTCTTGTACTTTCTCCTTAGAGAAAAAGTTTAGAATTTTTCTTCTGAATAGTGTAGGTGCCACATGCTGGACTACTGTGTGTGTAACAAGTTTCCCTGTCATATACCTGAGAAAGAGAGTAATGTGTGTACATGTCATGGTCTGTGCTGACTCATATGGTTCATTCTTCTCTAGCTGAGGATCAGATGTCCATAGTGAGAGATGGTTTGTATGCATTTTATGCAAAGCAGTCTTGTACTCAAAAAATTCGTGTGATACTTCTTGTTAAATTTACATCTTTCTCTCATGGAACGCTTTTTACTGTGTTACTGAGGAAGGGAATTTCCTAGAAACTGAAAATCAAATAGCAGATTTGCATGGGGAGATTGCTGACAGTTTCAGACAGTGTATGTTGAGTGTTGTCCATGACTTGACAGTACAGCAGTCTTGGATGCTAACTTGGAAAATATTTAGTGTGGAGCTGGTGGTAGGAAGGTCCTCTGTACATTAATGTGAAGTTAGTATCTGTGCTTAAAAATAGGATGAGAACTTGAGCTCAGAAACAAGCTGTATATGCTGTTGGAGGTCTAGAAAAATTAGGTGTTTGTGTATTTTCAGAGGCACTAAAAACACAGCTTTCTTTGGCATCTGCTATATAGATTGCAAGCAATGAAGGGTTGAAAACTTATGACAAAACTAGAAAGATGATTTATTGGAAATGTCAAGAAATCAATCACAGAGCCTAATAAGCTAGTTAAATAAGCTTTTCAGTTTGGGTATGTTTAAAAGCAAGGAGACTTGAATGGTTCTTGTTGATAAACCTGGATGCCTAGACAGATCGCTTGGAAACTGATATGAGCAAATAGTTTGTTCTGAGACTCATTGAAAGTAGAACAAAAAGAAAGTGTTTTTTGGCTAGTCTGTCATTTGCAGGTTTTTTTTTTTTTTGAGGCTAATAAGGTAGGAAAAAATAAAGTAGTGTGGAAGTTGGGACGCGATCTTGTGATTTTTCCCGCCTTTAACGAGCCATTAAAATTCAACAGAGCTCTTTGGAAAATGTTTTTAAGCTCTAACTTGTCATATTTTTGGTGGTGGTAGTGCTGAAACACCTCTACAGAACAAATGGGTGTTTAGTTGAAAGCTTGTGTGAAAATATGTTAGTATTGACCAAGTTGTCATGAAAAGGTTACAGAATTCTAAGATAAAAGATACTCATTTGCCATCCTGGGACAAAAGAGCACAGGCTAAAATTGCTGACAGCTTGGAGTGGTCCAAGTATTATTTTTTGCTGGCACTGTTTAATATACTGTATGACATAGCATATATATGGTAATAGAATTGTCAGTTTAATTGGTTTAAATTACCTTTGGAATAATAATAAAAAAGCTTTACAATTAATTAGCATCTCTCATTAAGACCTTTGGGCTCCTTTGTAACATTAGAATGGTTTTTTATTTTTCATCATAAACATGAATTCTGTGAATTGGTAAATAAGGGATGGAAAAATTTCTCATAGTGGGTGTTCTAGAGATGGGGGAATGATACTAAAGTACTTTTCTTTGAAGGGGGGAATGGGGCAGAAGGCCTTGGTTTTAGACATTTGCACAGGGCAGCATTGAATAATCTTGATAAAGTGTTCTTGTTCAGATAAGAAGTCCATGGACAAGGTGACAGGGATTTTCGTTGCATGTCTTGTATATTTGTAGATGCATCAGGGCTACTTTGGCTTAGAGATCCTCAAAACAGTCCAAGATCTGTTGTTGCCAGTTCCTGCTAGTTGCATCTAGGCTTAAATTTGGCTTTGTGAGTAAGCTATAACTTCTTTGTTTGACTTGGCACCATTTCATCAGCTAACAAATGACTTTCAGATGTTTGTGATTGATTCTTGTTGCCATATCACTGTATTTTTTAGCATTATGTATTTCCTTATGTGCAGTCTAAAAGTGTTTAATTTTCTAGTTGTAATGTTGTTCTACCAATTTATCTTTTGTCACCCATTGGTCTGCCATAGGCAATGCTAGTTTACTCTGGGAAAATCTTTTAAAATTACCTTGATTTGCAGAGAGATAAGTAAAGTGGCTGTCTGCAAAATATGTAAGAATAGGGTTCTACAAAACTCTCTGCTGAAAATGAATTGAGGAGTCTTAAATATATTACAGGAAAAATAAGAGACTTCGAGTTGCTTCCTCGGAAAGTGTCATTTTTGAGCTGTTTTAAAAATTGTTACTCTGGTTGTCCATACAGATGAAAAATTTAGATGGAATTATAAATCATGTCAGTTGCAGGGCTGAAGGTGGGCAGGAATCTCCTTGGTAGTAGAAAATCATTAATTTTGTGTCTTGCTCAGCTTTTGTACCACTTCACTTTACTCAAGCTGGCACTTCCTCCATTTGCTTCTTAATTGTCATGCTCAGTGTCATTTAGCAGCATGAATGTGTGACTCCATACTGCTTTTAAACTTTTTAAGGCATTTGTGGAAAGGAAATACTAAATGTGGACAGTTTGTAAGTGTTCCCTTGAAGGAAAATAAATTCTCTACAGTAAGCAGACACTGTAGTGGAGTGTTATTTATCACAAACACCAAACACAACACTGTATTTTGTCTTGCTGTAGAACTTGGGAAAACACTGCACGGTTCAGGGTGGTATTTTACAGAAATACTTCATTAATTTGAGCATGTGGGATGGGGGAATGGAAAGTTAAATAAAGTGATTATAAATGATCTTAAGTGTTTTAGTGCCTTGAGAATTTTCTTACATGTTATGGTGAACTTGAAACTGCTGCTTTTTCTTGAGCAATGATGAAAATGGGTCCCCCATTGTTTCAATTAACCATCCATAATTTCCTGTTATCAGTTAGGATATGGTGGAAAGTTTTAAAAGCCACATAAGCAGGCTTAAGCCTAAAAAAAAATTGTAAAGTATGTTATGAATGGTTCAGTCATTTCTCAATTATTAATTTATAACTAAGATCTTCAGGATAATTTAGCCTTTTTTTGCAGAGCTGTGCTAGTTTTGTGATGGGTTTTTTGCAGCTAAAATGGACGAACTGTATGAGGAAAGTTTTAGTTGCTGTCAAAATACAAAAAACTCTTGTAAGCTGACGGTTTAATAAAATATACTGTAATAGGAGCAGATTTTTATCATTCTTGACTGGCCCATTTGTGAGTGTGAAGGGCTGGCAAATGAAAGAAGTCTTCTGCAGATGAGAGAGGACAAGCTTCCAAGAGCCTTTGTGTTTGTAACTACCTGAGAGCTGGTTGTAATTGCAGACTCCACGTGTGATGGAGCAGAAGAAATAATATTTCATGACTGTGTGTGTTCAGTCAGGTGATGGACTGGGCATGGTTTAACACAGGGGAGGGCTCTGAGAATTTCATTAGCAAGTTTAGGATATGTTTTCATGTGTGGTAAAATTTTCCACTGAGTACCTTCTGTCCTCTCTCCGTAGCAGGATTTGCTATTGCTTTCACACAGGTTCTTAAAAATTGCTAGAGACCCGGTGGCTGCTGTGCAGAAAACTGGGGATAGTTAGGTGTGGATACTTACATGCCTCCAGCACTTTTTTTGGACTTAGTGTTATTCATGTTGTCCTGCTGTAGAGGTTGGTGGCAGCAGCTCCACGAGCCATATTATTTTACCAATATATATTAACACATCTTTCTTTCAAAAGAAAGTATCAGCATTGGACTTAGTATTGATGTTGTTACCTGAAATGTTGCTGACACTGTCTTGGTGTTCTGTTTGCATGAGGGATGTGGTTCATTACCAGAAGATCCATCTGCTCTGGGCTTTTGATAGCTGAGGTGATTTTTCCCTAAAGAAAACTTCTGTTTATATTGTGTTCAATATCTACTGAAACCAAATAAAAAGGGCAGAAAAAGTATTACTGAGGAAAAAAAGCAACACATACCAATAAAAGAAGAATTAGATGAACAGAGTAAAATAATATCAGTAGAGTATTGAGTCAGTAGCGAGTTGAAAAATGTGCAACACAGTTTTATGGTAATTCTACTTGTTTGTGACAATCTGCAGACTAAAAGAGGAAAACTTCCTGCAAATAAAGTCATGCAGTTCATGGAATAAAAATTCTTTTAATTGTTCACAGGTAAAATGCTTTTTGTTACTGCTGTTTTGTCTATCACCCATCCACAAGTTTCTTCATATGTGTAAATCTCTTGGTTTGACCAGCACAGGGTAGGTGATGTCATAATACAAAACAGTATAAAAATGGAATGGTTTCTTTCCATAGAGTGGATTTAATTAGTGAGATGGCTTGTAGAATTATTAGTACCAGCTTTGGGTTTATGGAATTGTTATCTGGATGACAAAAATGTTTGAGTACTATCCAGAGCACCTTTTAATAATACAAATTTGAGTGCAGGTGTTGAGCATGGACAAGCTGAATTTGTGTTGAATGGTGTACATCAATTTCTGGCTCTGAAGAAATTATGTGATGCAGGAGTAGTCCTCACTGAACTCTTGGAGGCTTTTGCTGCACAGCAGAAAGGTGATGCTTGTTCTCTGAACAAGGGGCTATTTGCTCACTCAGGCTTCTTGTGGGAAGGTAAATTTGGTTTATATTGCTCCCAGTGATACTCCCGATGTATTTCTTGAGCCACTGATTTGTGTGCCTTAGTGAGCTGATATCTGCCGTCCCTACTTCGAAGTTGTTTTTACTATTTGCACCTTTCCAACATTTGTGGAATGTTTTGTGTTCTTTGCTGTCAGGGTGTCAGTCCAACCAAATGCTCATCTCCGTTCTCCTGCCCTGAATGCCTGCAGAGCTGTCTTTGTTTCCAGTGGAGAAAAATGGAACTTGGTGAACAAGATGTTGGTGCATTTATATGGTCTGTTATTTTCCATATTGAATTGGAACCAAGTTTGCAAATAGCTTGTTATGTATTACCACTGTTAGGGAATTTAGGACAGAAAAAAGATTTATATTTATTCTGTATTCCTTCCAGGCTATTTTTATCAGAGAAGGCAAATAGTATTTTTCAAATATGAATCTTGCAAGAAATAGCTAAGAATTGCAGTGTTTTCTCTGTTTATTCTGTCCTTCAAGTGTGATTTTTGTAGTTCTCATGAGGATCAGATTGTCTTATAAATCTTAAAGGCAAGCTGTCTATCCAAGAGCAATCACCTCACTGCCTCAGGATAGGAAGGAAAAATTCATATTAGTTTTGACATAATCTGAGTTTTTGCAAATTGCTCCATCACTTCCAAATTAGCACTATCTGAGCCTTCTTTTTTTTTCTTCAAGGACACTAGTACAGGTTGTTACGGTTTTGCTTTCCAGATGTAAGCTTGAATGGGCTGCTTGAATGGTAGGGTTCTTCTGGAAATCTGGACCATGAGGTGAATTATGCCAGGATGTTCCCTAGGTCCCAAGCTTGAGATATCTTTTGGGAAACCCCAGATTCCTTGGCAGTCTCTCAGGAAATGTCATGGTGCTGTGAGAGCTACTTATATCCTTCCTTCCTTACAGGAAAAAATAAAATAAAATTCTCCAGTGAACCATAATAAAGATGATAAAACCAGCTTTGTTCTGGAAAGCTATGTTGAAATCTTAGAAGTCTTTCTGAATTTTTTTTTTCATTCCATTGTGTGCTGTGCTGCTTATCATGGGATTTTTTCCAGCAGACATTTGTTCCCCTCCCCCCCTTTTTTTCCCCTGATGGTTGTGTTTTTTTGGTGTGTATTTCTAAACTAATTCAAATAACTTGGGATTAGAGTTTAGGACATCTAATGCGTATTTGTCAGAGAGAAGAACTGGAAGTAATATTAAAAATATTTGGCTTTCATGATATCCAGATGTATCTAGACCTTCCTTTCTCTATCAGCTGTGGTGACAACATCTGTTTTCTCCTTTTCCTTTCACTTTGTGTTCTTCACAGTTGAGTAATTCAAAGGATAAATTGTGGCTTAGTCCACATAAACTGTGGCACAGGGACATGGTCGGGTTCCTCACAGCATCTGCTCTGAGCTGAAGTTGAGTGCTGCCTGCACAGAGGAGCTGTGCAGTTAAGTGTGTCACTTTTTCATGCTGTTGGGTTCCTATTTGTGCAATCATTGCTTGATTTTGAGAGCATGCTGTAAATTAATGTAATAAATAATATGGCTATATTCACTTTGAGGATAATGGAATGTATCTGAAATGGTTTAAATGAAAAGTAGGACTCAAATTCAAGTTTGAGAGGAGAAAAGCCTGAGAAAGGTGAGGGGGGTTCTTGCCAATGTGCTAAGGCTCAGTAGGAGTGCAGTCATAATTGTGCTTTTAACAGTCTTAAAATGATGCTTCTCATCTTCTCAGGAGCTCTTATGTGTACCTGGATTTGGCAGTAATTCAATACGGAAATTTACTTCTAGGTGATTGCCACGAAAAATATATCCACTTCTATTTTATATATTGTTATTCAATTTCTATCGTGCCATTTTCTGCAAAAAATTGTATACCCATGACTGTGGTAGATCTTGTCACTCTTATTACAGGACTAGCAAATAAAATTGTCCTCTTGGGACAGGAGGAATTTTTTTTTTGTGTTTTTTTTTCTCTCTTTTGGTTACCAAAAACGTGCATTGTTAGCTATTACCCTTCCTGGAGAAATGAACCACTTAGCATGGACAGGAGAATTTTCTTACACTATTCTTTCTGGTGTAGAGGTCTGTTAGGAAGTGGGGACAGAAGGTGGACTGGTTTTCGCTTCCCTGCCACTGTTTGAGAGGGGCAGGTGGAGTTTTATCCCAACCTCCCTTGCATTTCTGCAGTGTTGAACCAGGTGTGGAGCTGGGAAGGACTGAGCACAGCTGTGCCAGTGTTATGCTTGGATCCTCCACGTGGGTGTTTGTGCAGGAAAAGCTGTGTGGCTGAGTGGGATAAAAGAGTAGTAACCAAATAATTGCCTAGTAGGTTCCTGGGAATGTATTTATTTCCCTTGTACAAAATATTTACAAAGGGTATGTTCATTTGCCAGTTTCGAGCAGAAGAAAATAAATTGAGGTGAAATTACAAAAGAGCAGTTTAAGAGAGGCCATAGCAAAAGGAGATGCTTTGAAGTCAGTCTCACACATTCCTCTTCCACCTGCAGTTTCTTGAATCCAGAAAATGAACCTGGGCCTCATTTCCACTCATAATAGTTTTTCAAAATGGTTTTAGAATAGCTAAAAAAAACCCCTCCCAAAACAAACCTACCGAAACACTCTATTAAACTATTAAGAATAGTTAAAGCTCGAATAGCTTATTTTTTTATAGATTGTTCAACAAGCTTTAAATAACAGTGTGGATTATTGCAAATGTGATTTTTCAATTATTTGCTTAGGGAGTAAAAGACGTCTTTTTTTTTTTATTTTATTTTTTTAATTAAAACTGCTTACTGGATCTTTTCCCACTCTGCCAGAAGGAAACATTGATTAACGTCAATCCTAGGGATAACTTTGGTGCAGTCTCTACAGAGATATGGTATTAGTGATAGAGATTAAGCAGTTGTAGTTCTGGTAATTTAGCTCTCTATGTCTTGCACTTAGCTTTAAAACTGACTGTATTTTTTCAGTGAGTTTTGGTGAAGGTTCCAGATGAGTGTAGTCATATCTATCTTGTCACTGGAGTTGAGAAGGAGGGGAGAGTTAGCAATGGACATATAAGTTTTCAAGGATTTTGGAAATAAACTTCTTCTAATAAAGAAGAATGCAACTTCTTCATTAGCTGTTTGAAATCTGTCTCAATGGGAACAGGATTATCTGTATGGCTAAATCAGCAATACTAGCCATATTAATGTGTTTTGGTCATGTGAATTGTCCCAGTGAAGTGTATATATGTCTGATGAGAAATACTTGACACTCTTCAAACATCAGAGTGAATGTGTTCTTGAAAATGCAGTGGTAATGGTTGAACTCTCAGGCTATTCACAAGATTTTTGTGCCACTGAAGGCAGAAATAACTGCTCCTTCGGAGAAGTTTGTTTCATATTCTGTGTAAGGACTAAAGCATCAACTCATAGAATGGATAAACAAAATTCTGATAAATCAGCAAGTACTACAGTAAGGTAACTCAGGAAAAATTTACTTCTGCTTCCAAGTGTCAGAACTACTTCCTGCAGAGCTTACAGATAAAACTAGTTCCTGTCAAGCTATGTACCAAAGGATGGAGCTCCAGAAGAAGAATTTGTTCACCATTAAGTAACTTCTAATTTGTAGAAATACTTTCAGAATAGGAGAAAGAAAAAACCTGGGAAGCTGGGACTTAACTCTGCTTTTAATGTGTTGGATTCAGTCACTGTTATGTTAATATTTGAGGACAGACTAAACACTGAGGAAACTAAGCATAAATCCTGCCTGCAACACCAGTTAAAGCAAGGAAGGTACTTAGACTTGGTGGAGGGAATGGCTTCTTTTCACAGTAATAAGCAAAAGTTATATTAGCAGTGGATGCACAGAAATGTTTTTTGCTATGCTCTAAGTACTCAAAAAATAAAATTAGTGAATTTTATGTACTGGTGGCTGAGACCAAGGACTGGAAGTGCTTGTGCTTTTTATTTCTCTCTTGGTTAAACATCTTGTAGGCTTGTCTGTCTTGGTGGTGTTGGGAAAGTGATGGATTTAGTCCTTTGGTCTTGCGTTTCCTGGGGCTTCCAGTACTCAGAGGTGTACATTCTTTCCCTTTTTGTTTAATTTCTTCCCTTTGAAGTAGAGATCAGGCTTCCATTGAAAACAGAGGTTGTCCAGATACATGGCATATGAACATCTGACTTTATTTTAGAGTACATGAAAGGCTTTTATTAGTTTCTTTTAACATTTCTGTCTCATAATATCATCTTAAATCGCACTCTGAAATGAAATCATAATAGTTGCTGCCTAGATTCCTTGTGTGTTGTAGAAAGCTTAATGCCTTACGTACAGGATCTCTCAAGGCCTAGCTGAGATTTCAGCTGCATTGTCTTCCATATGTTTGGAAAAAAACCCTTCATCATCTGCATCCAATTTAGCAGAGAGCTGGAATGCCGGAAACATTTTTTTGTTCCTGATGAAATATAACAGCGAGCAAAATCATCCCACTGGAGTTGTTCCTCTGTCTGTGCAAAGTGGAGAAGTCCAGGTTCTAGCTGCTTTTATTTATTTGTAGGTTTTGGTTGGTATCTCTTTGGTGTGGGCTGAGCCTTGGAGGGCTGCAGTCATCCCATGACAAAGCCATTGGGCCAGCTGTGGTTCCACTTGGCTCTTGGTGAAGGACAGAGGAGCCCTGCTGCTCTGCTCCTGCTGCAGGTATTAGTGTGGGGATCTCACATTCTGAATGAGCTGGCTGCTCCTGCAGCTTTTTCCCAGACTCTGACAAAGGACTCTTGGTGATGTTTGGTATCTTAGTGGCTGTAACTTAGACTCTTCAGCGGGCCTTGGTGCACAAGGTAGGTAGGTGATGCTGCTCTACTACAGTGTCTAGTCACAAATAGCAACTGGATTAGCAATTTTCCTGTTTGTTTTGCTGAAACACGTGGAAAATTTCATCATCCTAAGAGGCAAAGTGTCTTGATGCTTGTAGGCATTGGTGTGTTTCGTGTGTGTTTTGTCCAGATTCCTACTGCTGTGAAGCTGAATGCCTTCCACAAACAATGTCTGACATCTGTTATCTGTGCTGGATTGTTTTTCTCTGTGTCAACTTGAAAATTGTATGTGCAAAGTGATTTTTTTATTTATTTGAAACTTCAGGGCATTTGACTGTTTTGTTAGGAAATGCAAGGTCAAATAAATGTTTTTGATGAGTCTTGCTGTTTACGCTTAACTTAGCTCTGAAGCGGCAGCAGCAGTATTATGTCTTCGAAACAACAAAGGCCTTAGGAATAATTGGAAACAAAAAAGTGAAGAGTTAGAAAAGCTTTGCCAGAGCTAATATAAGAAGAGAAGTCAGGTCACAAGACAATAATCAGGGCATCTGCTCAGCAAACTCCCAAAGCACAAAATTCTTTGTTTTCTGTAAAACCCAACTGTTGCTACAATACTGTCTATTTGCACTGGCTAATCTGTTTTGTTAAAAGGTTAATGATCTTTTTCTATTTGTAAAGGTTGAAATATTGTCTGGAGAACCACTGTCTGTTGAAAGAGCATGTGAAAAATCCTGCTCCATCTACATCTGTTCTAATTCAACTTGGTTCCTAAATTTGGGTGAATGATGGATCAAGCTGAAAATTGCTTGCTATGGGGTTGATACCTAGAGATTTTACCTTCCAACTTAGAACTTTCAAATCATTACCTGACCAAGAACAGATGAAAAACTAAGGATATAGTTAGGGTTGCAGATAGAGAGGAAAAAGGAAGTATGAAGTTATGAGGAGGCTCGATTAATTTAATTGCCTTACATTGGCTTTTCTGCTGTGTCTGTTCTAGAGGTTGGTTGTGAGTATGATTTCTTGGGAAAAACTGTCCATAATTGATGGTTGTAAAATAATTAAAGTCACAGTTGCAGCTTTCACCCATCTCTACTGACCTGGCTTTGCAAACGGAATAAACCGTGGTGCTGATTCTTTTAGCAGTCAACTCATGTAATTCATATTTTCCAGAATGCACCTGATTCTGCCAAAGGAAATCCTTAAACAATCTGTGCTTTGGCATATAAGGAGCTGCTTGAGTTTGTGAGACACTGATTTAAACTTCATTTGGTTTGCTGAACTGATGAAACATGTTGCTTTTGAAGTGCAGGATGGTGTTAGTGCAGGTCACAGATAACCTGAAGGTTACAAGCAAGGCGAAAAAGAATTCCTTTACTACTTTGTGAAACTGAAGAACGAAAATTCAAGAAAGCAGCACTGCAGAGCCATGATGGTCATATGGAGAGAGATGGGGCATTTTTGGGATATGGGTGGCAAGGCTCCTCTGCTGTTTTGACTACAGTAATGTGAAATAAGTAAGGCCTGTCTGACTGGAGGTGATAACCTCCTTTCCCTTGGACACGCTGATGTTCTCCTCTGCAGATAGTGACTTACATAAAACACAGACTCTCCTTACTGTGAAGGGAGTTAATAAGAAAAGGTAGATTTTGCTGGTTTGTTCTTCATGCTATTTTATGCTGTTAATGACCTCTGTCATTCATTGCAGGAGAAATTAATATTCTCAGGATACCTGGCCCCTCTTAAATTAGATAAATTGAATAAATTGAATTCTGTAAACATGAACATGCTCAGCATAGTCTCAAAGTGGCTACAGATCCAGGACCTGCCATCTTTGGATTATTTTTCTTCTGCTTCTGCATCTATTTTTTCTGAAGTGTTAGTCCTAGTTAATGTCACTCTCTCTTTTTGTAGCCTGTCTAAAACCTGAAGAGTGCCCAATGTTGTTTGCTGCTGGTTGGTGGTTTTTTTTAAAGAAACCAAACAAAATGTTTTTCTTAAATTTTACGTAGGTAAGTAACATATACATGTTTGCTGTTTTTTAATCCTTTTAGTTTAATTTGGTTTTCCCTTTTTTTTTTTGTTTTGGGTGCAGCAATGTCAGTAAAAGATGGTTACATGTTTTTTGCTGGCTTTCAGGTCACTGAAGGTAATCAGTTACTTGCTAAAGTGGTCTTGACTTTAGTTCTGCTTCTCCTTCAGCTCACATAGCACAATAGTGACCAGAAAGAGACACACGAACATAAAATGCTTTTAGAGAAGGCATGTTCACCTTTTAACAGTGGGTTATGATGGTGGAGTGTGAAGACTGTGGATGCAATTTAGCAGAGTTGGCTTTACTTTTAATGGTTCCTTCAGTACAAGCTGGAAAAGTAGGTGTTAGCATCCACACATAGATTGACCTTTTAAAGGATAAGGACCCTATGAATTTATTCCATTCCTCCATATGAGTTCATTTTAGAGTCAAAGGATAGTGTTCATATTGGTGCTTATTTAGGAATTCAGGGACAGTATTCACTTTGCTTGGAGCTTCACTGGAAAGGGCGATACCACAATGGTGTTATTTTTCATTTACTAATACATGATAATTTTTCATTTGCTAAAACAATTTAAGTGACATGACATACACACTGCTGCTTTCTGAAATACATAGGAAGGATTGTGGACTCTGTTTTTCCGATGTAAACTTTGTTTTAAAAAAGTGAAATGTTAGTTGTTTAAGTATGAATTAATGCTTTTCCTGGGCAGAAGATGGAAATGCCAACTAGAAAGTAATGATGCTTATTTAGAGTTGGCTTTTTCTGTGGAAAGACACACATCTGCTTTTAAAAAATTTGACTATATTGTCTCCAGTATTCTAGCATGGAATTTTATGTCAGTATGATTGATGTTTTTAAGTGACAGAGACAATTACCATTTACATAAAACATTTCTGAACAGCATTAAAACTATACTGATTCCTGTTTAAAAAATAGGTCTATTTAAAGTTTAGGTCCTACTGGGGTTGGCACGCAGAGAGGTCACAAATCTTGGCTCTGGTACTAAGTTTAGGAGGAATGGAAGCAGATGCACCTCTGAGGTTGCCAAGTTTGAGCCTTTGGTTCTGACTTGCCTGTGTTTATTTGAGTTGGGACAGTGCCAAAATACTCTCTGAAGCTGGGTGGGTGCTCACTACCTCTGTACAGTATGTGCCTACCTGCTCAATATTCATATACTCCTGTGGATGGATATATGTATATATACAGGACAGCTGGGAAACGGGCATGGTAATTCTGGATTTCAGTGCAGGCAGGGACTGTGACTGTCAGTTCCCCTGATACACTGGGGCAGGATGCTCACACGTGCACATCTGTGATGCCATGATCCTTCTGGACAACACATGGAAGTGGGAGAGATTTGCTTCAGAGGGATCTCTCAGCAGATCACCAAGTGCTGCTGTTGCTTGAGCTTCTTTGTACTGAAAGGGATAAACATAACATTGTGCATAACAAAGCAGAGGAAGTAATTTTGCATGAAATGTTCATAGCAAATACGTTCAAAATAAGTCCATGAGTTTCTGCTTGTCAAAGTTGAACTAATGTAAGACTTAAAAGGTCATTGTGGGCTTAGTTGAGGTGGGTTGAACCTCGCTTTGTTTCCCCTGAGGCTTCTGTGGAGGCACCCAGAGATGAGTTTCCTCCTGCTCTGTACATCTTGAGTATCTGCAGAGATACTTGCTGTTTTAATCTTTTTGCCAAAGTTGGGACTTTGCTGGGACTACGTTTGCTCTGACCAAGAGAAGGGTTTGAAGTGTGGTGCAGGCAGCAAATACTTGTCTGTCTTCTTCCCCACTCTCCAGCAACTGCAAACTCTTTCTGCAGATCCTGTGAGCTCCTTTGATTTGCAAGTACTGCAGCAGATTTGGGAGGAGGCTTTTGCTGCCATAGACAAACTGGAATGTATTTTTACTGCTTGATAGCATGTTTAGTGAATGCCACTTGTAGCATCTTAATTCTCTTGATCAATTTTACAATATGCAAGGCCTGAACTGCTGTGAATTGGACAACGTGGAAAGTTCTGTTCTGTTGAATTTCCTAAAAAAGCATTCAGCCTTGTTTCATTCTCAGTGATTCACCCTCAGAGGGCTGCTGACATCTATACTTAGATATCTTTTACCACCAGTCTTTGAGAACAAAGAGCAGTGCTAGAGATTATTTTTATACTTTGAGAGATCATCTGTTGAGATCATGCTTGGGTGCACCTCTTAATTGTTTTCTAAGTGAAGCCAGTGTGTGCTGAAGTATTCACCACTCACATGTGGGAATTAAGTTACTTTTAAGCTGTCCTTACGACCACTTTCTCCATGTGAAGTATGAAGCTGTAAACAGGGTTTATGTATTTCCAGTGTCAGATATTCAGAGGCAGCATTACCCTTTGGTTGGAAGAGACATCTGGGAGACTTGGAATGTCTTTCAGCTGTTCCAGATGCTGCTTTTGACTTGCTCCCTGACCTTTTCACTGCTCAGTATTTCAGCTCCTGAGACTTGTCAGCTGTTCTGCATTTTTGTCCATCTTGCACCACTTGACCCTTTCAGCTACCAGAGGCTCTTTATTGCCTTGTCTATAGTTTTTTAAGTTTCTCCAGATAGTTACAACTGGTCTTCTGCTGTGTGCAGTTTACCTCTGGCATTGCCTGTTGTACAGGATAAGACACTTGAAATGGGAGTCTGGGCAGCAACCTGGAAGGTTAAGGACCACTCCATTCTAATCATAGAATAGTTTTGAGTTGGGAGGGACTTTTTAAAGGTCATCTAGTCCAACCCCTCTGCAATGAACAGGGACACCTTCACTTTTCCAGTCACTTTGGTAGCAGCAACCTTGTCTTGCAACTGTGTGCCACCATGTGAGAAAAAGGCTGAGGGGATATATGCATAATGGGTAACATGCAGAAGCATAACAGAGATAGTGTTATCCTTGGAAGGTGTTTTTGAAGTCCCTCAAAACCCTTTCCCTTGCAGCCACTCCTAAATCAGGTGTGTATATATATATATATCTGTACTTGAGAAACCATACCCAGACAGATTGTGTGCCAATGTCTGCCAGTTGCACAAGTCTTCTACACGTGGAGTCCATCTCCACCCAAAAAATTTAGTGGGATTAGAAAGTAATGGTGAGAACCAAGTGTCATTTCTAGGTGTCAGAAGAGAATCTGTGATCAGCAAAGTGCTCTTAGCTTTGCAGTTTGTTACGGCTCCTGCTGCCACAGCAGTGCTGGGAGGACAAGAAAGGAGGAAGCTGCTATGTGTGGATTGGCACAGAATAGGACTGAATGGCAAGGGCAGCAAAAGTTAAAGCTGTGAAAATTACTCCAAATGCCAGTCTGACAGGTGATGCTGCAGTAACAGAAAGGCTGCAATTGCTTTGCTTTTACAAAACTATGCACATGTTTACTAGTGCTAGTCATTATCACAGAAAATAAATACACACATGCAGAAGTGGATGTTTTCACAAGTACTTGAATGAATTTGTTAACTAATTCCTGTTATAATTCACAAGAAGTTGAATGTCATTTTATATTCTTTGTAAATCCCCAAGTCTTGTTTTATTTAGGCTGTTTATAGCTGCGTTTGAATTCCTGTAAGAAAACAGTAGGCTTGTAAAGGTTTGGCTGGTCTAAGAATGTGTTAGAAGGTTCTGATATGAAAATGCAAATCAGGTACTAAACAGTTGTATTTGACCAAGGCCTCAATTTTCTGAAAAAACTATTGGATCTTGGTTTTTGAACTGATTCCAAAATGTATTGAAAAGTAATGGATGTCTTTCCCTCAGCTTCACCAGGCAGTGACTATCACCTGCTGCAGTCTGACTGCTGATAACACCTCTCAGAGTTTTTTATTGCCTAAGGAGTAATTATTTAGGCCTCGGAATCAAAATTCTTTCAAGCAAAATATATTCAGGCTGTCCCTGTCAGGACAAAAGTGAGAGTGAGGAATGCAGAACAGCCAGATGACCTGTGCCTAGGAATGTTACTGCCAGTGGTACAAGAGGTTTTTCAGATGTCTTGGAAAACCTTTTGGATAAATGTATCATGTCTGTTCTAAAAGTTTGTGGAGGATAGCTGCTGGTAAGTGCACTGCTTCAGGTTTTGGAAAAGAGCAAGACAGGAATGCTGTAAAATCTCTCCTTGCAGTGACAGAAACTGAGACATCCTCCATGTGATGCAAAAATGCTAAGCACAAAGTTAGTTCTCTCATTAAGTATACTTTTACCTCTTTGACATGTTTTTCCTTTCGTGCACTATCCCATTGACACAACAGATGAGTAGCAACTGATTTGAACTACCCTCATGATGGGAAATAGGCCAGTCTTCTGCTTCTGCAGCAGTTGCTTACAAGCTTATGCCTCTGTTGCAGCAGAGATTCAGGTGTCTTGGGATGTCTTATGAGCAAGATGAATGCTGACGGTGTTGCTACTCAGCAAGTCTAAATAAAAAATAAATTGAAAGGAAACTCACTGGTCAGAGGCAGCAGCTCTGTACCTGAAAGATACCAATAAACTCGGGCACTTATGCCCTGTATAGTTTGTTGTAAGTAAGGAGAAAGGAACCCAAAACTGGACATCACTTGGAAAGAGGTGTAAGTGTTGAACTATTAATCTAATTTTACATAGCACCATTGTGTCACAAAGACTTCTATGAATTTTGCATGTGTATATGTATTTGGCAGATACATTCATCAATAACCAAGCCAATTGTTGCTGCAAAATTGCAGCCTCTTACCGGCTATCTGTTCATGTGTCTGGTGTAGAGAAGTCATGTCTGTGCAGCCTTGTGCGTGCCTGCTGTTTTGTGAGAGCAAGGGAATTAGATGAGACAGGCTTGAAAGAGCCTGCATCTTGGGATCTGGGGCAGGCACTCTGGCAGCTTCCCACATCTGTCCATTTTCTGCTGGGCTGACATTGGGCTTGCAAAGAACAGCATTTGAACAGTGGCAAAGAGTTACTGCAAGTGAACTCTGCTGATGTTTTGCATGCTTGAAATGTGGTATCTTGGCCATGAGAAATTTCAGTGAGAAAAAAACATTGACTGCAAACCGCCGGGGTTTCTTGCCAAACAGATCATCTTTGTGCAGTCCTGTGACTATTCTTGTAACTGGATTTGGTGTGCTTTAATGAGTTTCTCTGACTATTTCCTGGCGAAGGGCTGGGACCTGGAGGAGATGCCCAATTTCATAATTCAAGTACTGAGTGAGTGGTAGCTGAGGAGAAACACTTCCCTGCTTTCTGTGCCTGCCGCCGGCACAGACCTTCCACATTGGCAAGGAGAACATAAGTGCAGTGAGTTGCCTTCTAGACAGAGCAGTGAGAGCGGCAAGTGGCTTTATGGGAGCTGGAAAAGGTTGGATTGAGGCCAGCAGTGGTAGATGGTGATGGTCTCCATGGACCAGGAGATGTTGATGCAGAGCCAATGTGTCAGGGAATATTTCTCATTTTGTTTGCTTTGTACTCCCAGTGTCCAGACAAGCCTAGGAGTGTGAGCCCAGGGGCAGCCCCGAATGGATATATTGTATAGAATTTATTCAGGTCTGGTCATTAACTAACTGGAGGCTGGCCAAGTCAGTAGAGTTGACTCTGGCAGCAAGTACAAGTTGTGTTTCCTGTTGAGAAGATGAGTTTGAGGAATATTCTCATTTAGTGCTGAAAATGCATGGCTTTCTGCCTCTTCTTATGAGACCAAGAGGGCTTGGAATATGTTGATGTAATTCCACACTTTGTCATGTGTTGTTTACATACTGTTTGCACCTCGCTGTTCTCTGCATCAGTGCCAGCACCCTGATATTTCTGCAATTTATTTTTATGATCTTAGTATTGAAACAGCTGTAAAAACAAGTAGTGAAAGTGAGCCAGCTGCTGGAATTTCTGATTCCAAGTCTGGTTTGTAGTAGGCAGACATTGAAAGGGAAGGATATATGAAAAACAAATAAACTTAATCTCAAAACTAAATGCACATAAGTTAGGTGGCTGAATTTTTAACTGCTGAAGAGAATTAAATAACTAATGAATGAAATAATACAGCTTTTTTTTTTTTTTTTTTGCACAGAGCATGTCTAAGTATGTACTGCTAGTTTAAAAGGGATCTTACACTGTCCTATGAGGACTTGGGAGCAGTAGACCTGTCGTCTCCCCTACACCTCATTTGTTTTAGTATTGTAGAAATAGATAGACTTTTTACCAGACAAAGCAATGGAGATGTATTAACATCTTCCTTGGATAGATAAAAATCCATATACTTCGTACACTGGTTACAGCACCATTGGCATGTGATTTTATGAAAGAAAATAAAAAACAGTCTTTCATCCAAGCAGCTAATTGTTTTTGACTTTGGTACTGGGATTCTTGTTTATGGTCCAAGTGTAATAGGGACCTTGTCTTTAGCACTGCAGTGATACACGTAGACACTGTATTTAAACTCCTTTGTCCCTGCCTGCAGGCTTACCCAGGCAGCAGAGATGAGCTGATCAGCTTAGCAGTTGTGCATCAAAGAGCACAGAGTAGCCTGTAGGTAATGATTTTCTTCCTTTTTTCAGTTGCAGTAATTTACCTGCTGTTTACAATGCTTTCCTTAAAATATTTGCTAATTCACTTTCTAAAGGTGTGAGTTGGAGAGCTGCTTCTTGGCATCTTCTTTGGTCCAGCCAAAACCCAGCAGCATCCAAGAGATTTCTGCTCATATTCAGCAAATGCCAGTTACAAGTTGGGTGCATTTCCTTATAGAGAGAGGGCAATGTGGTCTGAGGACTTGTCAGCTGGTTCCTTCTTGTTCTCACAATTGTAACCACAGACACACACAAAAATCTTTATCTGCTCTGCAGAGAGCCAGACAAGTTTATATGTTTTGTGGTGACACTTGGCTCAAGTAAATCTCAACAGTACAAGCGTTCTGGGTGACTGTAGGTGAGCTCTAAAGAGAGAGGAGAAAGATTACCTTTCTCTGAGAAGAATACCATGTGATTTAAGTTTTGATCTTGCAATTTGTACTTGGCTGAAACCTTTGTGCTTGTGTTGAGGCCTGTTAACCTCAGTGGCACAGGGCAGGGCTAGGAGTTGTAATCATGGCAAGCAGATTCCAGGATCCTGTCCAGCACAGGGACATGAAAACAGACTGTGTGGGTATTAAAAGAAAACGCTGTAAATACCCAACAGAGGTGGCGCTGGAGAAGTTGTTCCAAAGGGGATGTGTAAGCAGTAGGAAGAAAGGAGCCAAAGGAAAAAAGGGCTGAAAAGCACTTTTCATTGGAATCTATTGATCCTTCTTGTATTGTGATTTATTTTTTGGTGATGTAACACTATCTATTAATTGTCAGAGAGATAGCCTCATCTGTCAAATGAGTGTGTTTTCTGCATTTCTAGTCTGCCTTAGAAGCCAAGTACATTCCTTTGCAATGCTGATGCCCATTCACAATGTTCAGTGAAGGTATTGTTGCTGTGTAGGGGACCCAGAGCAGGAGTGCCAGGCTTGAACACCTGAACCCAACTTCGCCAGAGTGAGAATATGAAGCTTCAGTCTAGATATTCTTAGTCAGAGATGTCTGCTGCCTGCAAAGTGAAGAATATTCCATTCTTCTCCCAACCTGATGTTTGGAAACAAAAAACTACCTAGGAAGCCAGCTTTTCCAAGCCCTAACAGCTGTGCAAGCTCCTGATGAGGCAAGAGATTGCCAGTGGTAGTCTGGAAGGAAGAGAAATGTGTTGTTCTTCAAGCACTTACAGATAATGAAATCTCACTGTTGATTGTGCACCCTGCTGTGTTTGTGGTCATAGTCACATTTTATTCTGTTTAAGTATAAACGCTTTGGCACATGTAGATTTCAGTTTGATTTGTATTTTAACTGGAAATGTCACAACTTGCAACTCAAAATCCTGTGTTTGTGCTCTAGACTTAATAGGGGATCAGGAGAAGCTTTTTGACCATGAAGATTATGCACATTACTACATGATTGTATGTACAAAATCCCTCAGGAAGAGTCATGACTGCCCAGAAATGGTATAGTTTTAATAAGGCCAAAATGCTGCGTGAGATTTTGTCAAATGTAGTTCCACAATTCGTCTCTAGTTTTGACACAGTTCTTGTGCCTTAAGATGGGCCAAAATTCTTCATGAGTTGCCAAATGTCTGTAATAAGTGTCTGGGCACACACTCACTTCAGTCAGGTTTGTACGAGGTGCTGTGCAACTGTTCTTGTATTTACTGTCCCCATTCCTTTGAGTGAACTTCAGTAAAATGAACCAAAACAGCAAAAAAAAAAAAAACAAAACAAAACAAAAAAAAACAACAAAAAACCCTGCTTGTCTGGTGGAGTAAAATTAAACTTGGTGAAGCAGAGGCTTTTTTAACATTCCCTGAAAGCCCCAAGCCTGCCAAGGAATTTTAAAGGGGGACTTCCAGTAGTCAGCTGCTTTCCTTAGTCTGAGGAAGTACTGTAAGTTCATTCCTTGGTACTGCCTGTAACCCAACAGAACTCTTCTCAAGAAACAGCTGATGTCTTCTTCAGTGCTCATCAAAATATCTTGCACGGCAGTTGAACAAAACTTTTGCCTCTTGCCTGCATGTTTAGCAGTTCATTATTATTTTAGTATTTTATAGGTGAGTAGTAATTCTCTCAGCTGATGGGGTGCTGGTATGAGAACAAGCAGGCAGGTGGCAAATGCTTTTCTAACACACTTTTGTAGCCGAGGCATGTTTCTTTTCCAGCTGTGTTGAAAGGAGCGAGTTACTGCCTGGATGATAATCTAATTATTTTACCTTTTCCTCTTGTTTGCCCAACAGGAGAGTTTCCCATTCCCAGTATGGAAGAACACAATGACTCTTCAGAGACTCCTGCCCTGAGCCAAGGCCGGCACGTTGCCATCAAGTGTGGGTGGCTGCGGAAGCAGGGGGGCTTCGTCAAGACCTGGCACACACGCTGGTTTGTCCTCAAGGGAGACCAGCTCTACTATTTCAAAGATGAAGATGAAACCAAACCCTTGGTAAGTGAAAGGAGGAGGCAGGATGGGAGGTCAGGGAGAAAAGTAAGTTAATGCAAGCAGAGTTGTCTGGAGTGTAAAGCACCAAACTTCTCCATCTCTGTCACCGACTCAGTGCTGGATTTAGGATTTTGATTACACTGAGTCAGACCTTGGCAGTTAATGTGGTTTCCCCGTCAGACTAATTTCTAAAATTTCCTTTCTCAGGTCAGGTTTTCTCATTTCTGCATTTTAAAAGGAGAGAAGTATACAGGAAGTTCAAGTAGCAAAAATCATCAGTCAGATGGACTTGACTGAGGCAGATGAATAAGCTGTATTTGAAAAGATAGCTGCTTGGGGGTTTTTTTGGGTTTTTTTTCTGCTTATTATGCAGAGTATCCCTTGCTTTGTGTCTTCCCAAATAAGACCCTAGCCTGAATACATGGCCATGTGTAATATGGAACAAACTGGTGTCTGGCTGCCTAGTTCTGTTGGGGTGATTTACTGCTCCTTAACCCTCATCTCTTTTCCTATTTACTTAGCTTGTTCACCAGCATGTTTCAGGGCTGCCTATCCCCAGAGTACCAGAGGAGCAGAGTTAAACAGTGCTGCCTCTTGGGTCAGGGCAGGCCTAAGCCTCTTTGATAGTAACAATCTCCTGCTAGCACCTACGGGGGTATGATAGTCTCATGTGTTAATGATTTTCCAGATGTTTGTGACTTTAGAAAAAAGAGCTTTGATATCTATGAGTTACTTCTGTGAAGGTACTAAAATATGATCATCACACTCATATTTTTATGGCAACTAAATTTCTGGTGGTATAGCTTTTGTATGGAATTTCACAGGGAGTTCTCAGAGATGTAAAACCCATCTAATCCAGGTTCCTGTATGGAACAGGACTTGACACTTGGCTGAGCTTTACAGCCTGCATTATAGTGTATGTGTTAGAAAAAGTATTCAGTCTTGAGGAAATGGTTTCCAATGTCTGAGTTAATTTCTAAGTACCTGTTTCACAGCCTTGGTAGCTGTTATCCCATAAAATTATCTCATATAGTGTAGATTAATCAAATAACACACTGTATATTTACACAAATTATATGATACGGTGACTACTTTGAATATGAAATAGTTAATAACTTCTGGGAAATACAGCATATCTTCCACTAAGTATTTATTTTTAATCAAGAATGTAAAAAGCAGCCATAGAAACGAAATGTTCATGGGCCAGATCCTGGGTTTCCAGAGTATAACTCTGCTTCCTAGCACTTGATATCTGCCAGGATGTTTGCATGCAAAGACTTTCATGGCTTTTTAAGAGGTGGCAAAATGCTGTATTTCATAGAACTTTCTACAGCCCAGAGCCCAAATTATTTTCTTGTCCATCTGCTACTGACCTGTGGGATGTCTTCAGAATATCCTGTTGACTTTGCTGCTTTCCTTTTGTGAAACGGAGGTGGTCATTGTGATTGTCTGATACTTGTGATGGGTTAGGTAGCAGCTTGTGAAATAACTAAAAGCTTATTTGAATTTTTCACTTTAGTCTCAAGCAAGTTCATAAAGAAATATAAAGTAGGGTGGGAGAAGTGCTGAGAGAAGTGTAACTTAAAATATGCCAGTGGGTTTGGAAAATTAATGGGCCTGTCCAAATTAGGGTCAATCAGTAGCTCACCTTGGTGTAGATTTTGAAATGTTTCTGAAGCAGACTGCACGAGTGTCAGTGCCTGAAATATGTCCCAGGTTCAATGCCATATACAGAACTATTTTTTTCCCATTACTTTGAAGGGTTTGCTGCATTAACTGTGACAAGAAAATCACTATGACCTTCTGGGAACCCTGTTGTTCTTGCTGGGGAGAGCTAAAGCCAAGAACTCCACTGATAACATGAATTTTCAGTGCACAAGGATATTAGGAAATGGCAAGCATATTTTGTTATATTGGATCTGTATTTAGGATAAATACCTCTTTGTTTACTACTGGATTGTACAGTCGGTACAATCTACGGATGTACAGTAATTCTTTTAGACAATTATATAATGGAAGAAAGTTAATGAGGTTTTGTTCCAAATCAGATTGTAGTTTTTATTTTGCTTGCTGGTTGGTTGTGTTTGGAAGGAGGCAGAGAGCAGTGATTACTTGTACTGAGGAATATTCTAATTGCACACCTTGTGTGTGTGTGTGTATATATATTTGTAGAAGATGGAAGAACTACAGTAGGAGAGGACAAGATAAACCAGTGAGCCTATGTTCATAGCTTATATTAATGTTGATGTTAATTAGAGAAAAGCAGAATCCAGTTTCTGGTGCAAATTCAGCAGGTGTCCTGAGCACCAGTCTGCTTAACATTTGGGCTTGGCTTCTGTTCAGTCTATAACAGATATTATGACATCATGTTTGTGTTTTTGAAAGTGAGGGAGATGTGAATGGAACCAAATTTTAGAAAAATATTATCATCTGTCAGACCTTATTCTCCAAGTGGCTGTGTATAATGGGAGTAAATAGAAGGAGGAACATTTTGTGTCTAAACCATCAGTAAATGCTTTGGAGTTCCTGAAGCAGGCTCATTTCCTGCTAGTAACAGAGATAGGTACCACATATGCTTTAGTCAGTGTGTGTGTACATCTCCTTGACTCAAGGCTATTAAATTTAAAAGTCATTAACTACCAGTGTGAGTGTGGGGAATTGCCTCTGCCAACCTGTGCCTACAGGCACACAGAGCTAGGGAAGAACAACAGAAGAAAAAGGAATGCACAGCTGTTATAGTCAAGGTCAGTGAATTGTCATTGATTCTTTATTATCATCAAACACATGAATCTTTCTCTTGTAATGTTTTATCAATAAATTAGCATCTATCGTTTGCTCTGATATCCCTGAAATATCTCTGAGGATCTGGCAAAGATGGCATTTCTGTTTATTGAAGATGTGTGTTTGGATAGCAAAAATCTAATTAATTCTACAGGACAAAAAAATCTAACAAATAAGTGAGTAAGCCATGTAAAGGAATAAAATCTGATTTCTGATAAATCTGTGTTATCTCTACTGCTTGAAAGTGATACTGGATTTTGCTTTCTTAATTCTTTTTACTATTTTGTGCTTTAGAAAGCTAGTATTATGCTAGATCTGAAGGTCAGCTCTCCAAGCTTGAAATGTGGGCAGCTGAAAGCAATCAGTATTTAGCATTCCCTGTTCCACAGTACAGCTGTTGTTTAAATGCAGCCCATGAAAATTCATTTCTTCCTTTCTTCTCTCCTATGGTTAACCTCTCCAGCTGTGTCAGGGTTGACATGGCCTTGACTGAAGCCAGGAGGAGGAAGTCAGTGCCAGCTCATGAGAGACACTGTGCTTTTTCTGTGGTTTTCTGAGCAGCAGAAGGGAGATTTTGAAACATTGTCTCCTTTTTGCAGTTTTGCTGTCTCACTTTCCCAGTGTTACTGGGGAAGTGAGCAAAGCTTGATAACCCATACTGGAACATCACTGGTATTAGGTTGCAGATGAACAAGAATGGGCAAGCTTATCCAGTCTAAAAAGCATTTGAGTTTCAGGCATGTCTTCAATGTTGTTGAGACTCAACTTGGTTTATGGACTTGAATTTGAGGTGTTTACAGCAGAGAGATCTTGGAAAAGCCATAAATTAGCCTTCAAGAAACACTTTCGGTGTATGTCTGAAAGCTGGCAAGGGTCTGCTGTTTCAGTTTGTATCCTGTCCTGAACAGTTTGCCAGTTTTGCCAGTTCTGCAGTTTTTATCCTCAAGGTCTTTATAAGCTCTTAAATGTTAAGCTTAAGTAATGCTGGTAGGTATTCAGTGGTTCACAGTATTTTAGACAGGCCCTGGGATGGAGATGGAAGGAGGAAAGGAGGAGATTGAAGAGACTGAAGTAGAAAAGTGTCAGTCTTAAGTGTGACGTTTGAATCGGTTGTTGACTGAAAGTGAGTTAGCAGCAACTGCAATCTTAAGTATAGGTCACTGTTTTGTCTTTAAGGGAAAGACATTCTCTGATGTACAAATAGAATATATGTAAAATATATTACTTTCTGGAAAAATCACAGAATTACCTGGATTGGGAGGACCTTAAAGATCATCCTGCTTCAGCCTCTTGCCACTGATGTCCATTGGGACTCTGAGTCCTTGACCACTCCCCTCTGGATGTGACAGGCCAGCCAATTTCTTATCCACCTAACAGTCTAACCATCAAATCCATTTCTCTCCAGTTTAGAGAGAAGGATTTGTGGGGAGCCATGTTAAAGGCTTTACAGAAGCCCAAATATATGACATCTGTAACCCTCCCTTGTTCATTGATGGAGTCACTCCATCACACAAGACCATGGAGTTGGTCAGGCAGAACTTGCCCTCGGTGAAGCCTTGCTGGGTGTCTCAAATCACCTCCCCTCAAATCCTCCATGTGCCTTAGCACAGCTTCCAGGAGGATCTGTTCCATGATATTCCCAGGCAGAGGTGAGGCTGACAGGCTGGTAGTTCCCAGGGTCCTGCTTTCTGCCCTGTTTGAAGGTGGGCACAAGGTTTCCCTTTTTCCAGTCACCTGGGAGTTCACCTGACTGCCATGGATTTTAAAATACCACGGAGATTGTCTTGGCAACTGCATCAGCCAATTCCCCCAGCACTCTGGGATGGCTCTCACTGGGTCCCACAGACACATGGACATTCAGGATCCTCAGTGGTCACAAACCTGATCTCTGCTTACAGTGGGAGGGACTTTGCTCCCCAGTCCCTCCTGCTGTCCCTCACTGGAGAGGTGTGGGAAGAGAGCTTGCCCCTGAAGACTGAGGCCAAGGAGTTGAGTACCTCGTTCTTCTCATCTGTTGTTAACAGTGTACAGTTGTTTATTGGGGTGGGTACACCTTCTTTGACCTTCCCTTTTTTGTTAACCTACTTGTAGAAGCCTCTCTCTGTTATTCTTTGTGTCTCCTGCCAGAATCAGTGCTTCCCATTTAATGCAATTTGTGTAAAAATTTCACCGACCGATAAATCTATTTAATAGCATTAATAGAAAACTTGATAAACTACAGTTGCATTTTAAAATTAAAATCAAGCTTCTAATGAATGTAAATAGAAATTACTATGATAATTACATAATTTGTATCTTAACTTGTCAGGGAAAATCCTTTGGTATTAGTGTTGAATGTGATTAAAGATTGAGCGTCATGGGTTTTTACAAGTTAAAAGAGACTGGAAAACATTTTTGTTCGGAGGCAAAAACCTAATTGTACAAGCACTTGAGAACTGCATCACAAGAATTGATCTCTCCTTGCTGCCTAAAGCATTTTTAGTCAAGGGAGATCAGAGTATGCACTCTGGTCCTTCCTTGTCTCTGGGAAGCAACAAGAACTAGCTTTTGTGTAAATACTGATGAGCAGCGCAGCAAGTGAAACAGCTTCACAGTAGATTTTGCTTTGATTTTTAAGAGCAGCCCCCTTGGTCTTGCTGAGGAAAGGGTGTGAAGTACCAAGTCCATGCTTGGCTTCATGGGGCTTTGCTTGAAAATCCACAAAGCCAACTCAGGGACTTGATGTGAAAATGGCAAGGAATGCCCAAGCCACTGATAATGATTTTTAAATTTTTCCATTTCTAGGCAAAACACTTGTTATTAATCTAGAAAAGTAGAAACAGTTTTGGGATGAACATGTGCTGCAGGGTGAACTCTTGCCTGTGTAAATCTATTGTAAACTTTTAAGGGAGAATTTAATCAAATGAAATTATGCAGGTGTCACAAGAAATGATGGGGGGGATGGTGTTTGATGGAGTGATGCTTCTTAGGAATGTCACTAAAAACTTAATATACTGGATGAAGTTAAACATTGATGGAGGATTTTTCTTGACAACAGTGGTGATGTTTGCCAGATATCAAACTATTTACCAGGAAGACTTTCTGCTTTTTGAACAATGGTGAATATAGAACTTAAAAAAAAACAAACAAAAAGCCACCATGAAAAAATCCATCTAAAAGCACACCTTAAATGGCTCATGTGAATGCAGTGAAATACAAGGTGAAGGGAAAGGCCCAGAACTACTTTGGGCTCTTTTACTGGATATTCCATGAATGGCTCCTCAATTACATGAATGTGAACCAGCTTCTGCAACTAAAGCAGTGGAATCTCTGAAATACAGAAGGGTTATCAGAGGATAGATCTTAGCTTTTACATACAGTAGAAGGTTCTGCTATTTCTAATACCTTTAAAAGTTTTTAAGTAATTTACTGCTGCAGACTTCAGCAACTTACTCATAGAGGCATGTTTTTTTACTTCAGTGGCTTATATATAAGAGCTTTTAAAGGTGTAATTAATACACTTTGGTCAGTAGATACCCATGGGAATTTTGTACGTGAGAGATTAGTGTGATAAGACTGAGTTTATTTGATACCAGGCTACTTCTAGTGCCATTATTCTGTTGCTGGGGAAGGGTTTCTCAGATTCACAGATCTGAATTTCTGTTCTCAGTCTGAGACAAATAGCAACAAGATCCATCACTGAGGTACTCAACCTGGAGATGATCAAATTCCAACTTTAATCCCCTTTTCTACTTTTTTCAGATCAAAAATGTGAACTTGAATTTTCAGTAGTTGTTTTTTGTTTTGTTCCTTTAAAAAGTCTTTGGGCTTGACCCAGTAGGAGTCTTACAGATTTTCACAGGAATGAGAAAGATTTTTCCTGAAGCATTAACTACCACATTAATTACAGGAGTGTTACTAAATACTGTGCATGACTGTGGAGTCTGTGCCAAAAACAGGCAGTTCTTGCTCTGTGTTTTGCCCTGTCTTAAGCAGTTGAAAAGTCAGTTCCTCTATGAAGATGTTTTTTACATTTGGGTGCAATGGAAGGGGTATCCAGTGTCTCTTTTAGTCAGATTTTCACGTAGCAGTTGTGTCATTGCTGGGACTGTACTGGCAACATCTGCAAGCTGCTGTATCCTGCTGTTACACCAGTTTGTTTAAATCTGTGCATGCTTCATTCCCAAGGGCTTGGAGTCTTTCATGCTCCCTGAACTTGACTGAGTTTTCCAAAGAGCTCTTAGGTGCAGTCTTTGTCCTTCTTGCATTGCTGCTGTTCTCTTTCTTCAGATCCAGCTCTGTTTCCCACTTCCCCTGGGTTTTCCTTTGCCTCTGAATACACTGGCTGGTGAAATGACTGTGCCCTTCTCCTTTCCCAGTGCCTGTAACATTCATAAAAGGCCAGCTTGTATGGTCATTGCTCCCTAACACACTTCAGTGTCTCTGTCCCATTTGACAACTTGGAAAATAACAGATTGAATGGTTGCCTTCCTATTCCCCGTGCCCCTAGCATGCTGGCTGCCTGAGTAGATCTTCCATTTAAACTAAAATTAAAAGTTTGTTTTTCCATAATCAGCCTTTTTAATACATTTAATAGTGGACACCCACCTCCCCACAACACTGGGCCTAGATGCCATGCCAACCTATGCCAAGCTGATGAGAGCATGCCTGTCTCATTTTAGGCTTTAGAAAACACATCTAGTGACTGAGTTTCAAAATTCACTGAAATGAAACAGTTTTGTAGGTGGGAAATATGAACTTTCTACGGTGTTTCAACTTGTGCATTCCATGGGGATTTTTTGTTGCTATAACCAGACTCAAAATGCAGGAGAGTAAAGAAAAGATGATGCCACATGAGTCTGCCTATTTGTGTGGCAGTCAGTACTGCCCCAGGTCCTCTTTTCAAAGCTGTTTGGGAACAATAAATGCATGTTTCCAGACTTCTGTGTCTTTAATCAATCCAAACTGGGAAATTAGTTCCAGTAAATATTTTTATAATAGAACAAAGCAAGAATGCCTAGTGGCACTGACTGAAAGTGCCAGCACCATTGACCCATGTGTGTGCATTCAGAGCTGAAGCTCCCGAGTATGCTACCATGTGTTGTATAAACTGTGTGTGTAATTAGACTCAGCCAACACCTGCTGTTAGATTGGAAAAGAGTGGCACTCTAATAAGATGTAAACTGGCCAACAGCTTAATTTCAGGTCTTGGCTGCCAATGCATCTGCCTAGTCCAAATGTTCAGAGGGCTGCCCCCACCTTTCTCTTCCTGGGACAAGGGAACTGGCTTGTTTGTAAAAGCTTGCTAATGCTGAAGTTCGACCTGAGTGTGCTTCCTTGCATTTCATGGATGGGCAGGACATAGAAGTCTAAGAAGATGCTACATGGTACAGAGCTGCTTTTCCATCGTGGTGGGGCTGCCCAGCCTGTAGCTCTCTTGAGCTTTGTATTTCCCTTTATGCTCATGCCATCTCTCCATCCCTCCTTTCCTCTCTGTTTCTGACTCGTGACAGGGTTTGGGACAGGGAAGCTTTTTCTTGTCTCTGCTGGCTGCCAAATGAAAAGTGTATTTCTGGTGAATGCTAATGAATGTATATTTAACAGATTAATGAAGTTGTGTGGAGAGGACTGAGGATTGTGTCAGGCTTCAGGCTGGTTAAAAAATATGCCTGATGTTATGTTGGATGGTTGTTATTCATTGTCTTCTTACTACCGCCTTCTTGTCTGAAAGACACTGATCTAAATTCCTAATCTTGTCAGTGGTTTTATGAACTCTAGTGCAGTGTGCAATGCCTTGTGTCATATTCAGTGAGACACCAGTGGTCTGCTCTAGTTTCCCTTTAGATTCCTTTTTAATAGAAGCAGTAAAGCAACTAACAGCACATGTGAGGCCTTAGGATGAAATTCCATGAAAATCAGCTTCCAGATTAATCTTTAAGTAACGTTAATGCTTTTTCTTTCAAGCATATGTGGAACCTTAACCATTGTGAAATTTGATCTTTTTTCACACTCCATAAATTTGGGCAGCAAAGGCTATGTGGTAATTCGTTCTTATTTAAGGGCAAACATGTGAGGTAATAAATAGATGAGTATGTTTTGGAGCCTGAAAGTTGAAATTCAGTAACATTTGATCAACTCATAACCTGAAGTTGCTGTTCATAGCTTTTAGTTTAGCATATGCTATTAAGGGAAATTTGAGATGTGGAAAAGTTCAGTTGGTTCTGTTGTCTTGTGTAGGCCACAGTTAATGTCCCAAAATAAAGAAATCCTAGGTATGTTTGCTTATTTCCTTGCATATTGCTAAAGGCTTTACGTAATGTTGTTGCTGCAGTAACTGAGAACTTACTCTAGTAATTTTTAGGAGCATTCATTCAAGTCCACTTGTATGAATCAAGCTGATTCCAGCTTGATTCAGCGGGACTGCATAAATGCTCTTCCATGGAAAATGACATGAATCCTATACAAATTTGAACACAGCAATGTGGTGAAGATGTGCCATCTAACATGGTCACTGTGGGCAAGAAAAACCTTCCTCTGTGTGTTGGTTGTTAGAGCTTTTGGGCTGCCATGTGTTCTCTGATGAGCTGAGCCAGACATTTCAAATCCCTCTGCATGGAACAAATTTATGAGAATGGCCTTCACAGGTGGTATTTGTTTTGGCAGCCTCAGAAGGGAGTCCAGGGGTTGAATAGCAACTGAAGCAGCTAAATTAACTTCTAATGCTGAAGGGACATCCCTTCCAGCAGGCTTGCAGCACAAAAATTGAGCTAACAAGAACTTTTCTCTTTTACTGCTTGGACTGCAGAATAAAATCCATTAAAAGTCTATGCAGATACCCACAAAGTGCTCCTGCTTTGAGTGAGTAATTGCAGTGTTCCCATTCTTTTACTCTTCAATAATAACCACAAGCAATCGAGGAGTACTAAGGACTTTCATAGACACAGACATGTGTTTTGGAAGCTGGTTGACATGAACTGAGCGTTACTATAATGATATAGTCATGCAGGTGATAGAAAACAGACACTAAGCTGTGTTTTTAAGTATATGAGCTGATGCTTTAGTAAGCCACTGTATTTGTATTTGCCAGGGTACAGTGGGGATCTCGAGCTTCTTGAAAGAAATAGAGAATTATTTAGATGTTTTGGAGCCCAGTCAGGATGAGAGACCCTTGCATTTTTTTCCACATCCTTCCTTTCCTTTTCCTCACTTAAAGAGCAATAAATAATGCTCCACATCTGAAGAAGAGGTTTAGTATTTATGTGGAAAAAGGATATTGTTAAAAACTTCAGCCTGTCATTCTTATTAAAGTTACTATTTGCCATAAACTGCCTAGTGGTAAGATGCCAGGTTTCCCAGTCCTCCTTGGACTTGGAAGTGATACCTATCCCACTGTGTACCAGCCATTACTGAAACAGTTGAGCTTTTGCAGACTAAGAATGTATTTAGCAAACAATGTATATATTGTGTTTCTCCTGATAGTTTTTTCTGCAGATGAAGTTGTTGCTTAATACTCTTCATTATAAAACCTTTAATTTCTAATGCAGAATTACTAAGAATATCTTGGAGTGAGCTTCACTGCTTTCCTTTATCTTTTTTTTGACTGCAGAATTACCTTTTCATCTGCATACTCTTAAATCATGTGTAATGATTCAGTTTTATGTGGGTGAGACAGATGATGTGCTATATAAACCAACTTTTTACATGTTCCCTTTCAGCAGGGAAAACATTGCCTAGAGGGACTTTTTGAGAAAACAACCCATGAGAAATGCTAGCATGATTGGTGTTTGGTACTGTTAGCACATCTCTGAAAATTATAAAGAAAAAAGGCAGACTGAGATGAATTTGTTTTCACAATTCCTTACATAAATGTTTAAGAGCAGAGAGCTTGGCCATGGGAAGAGCTTGGATGAGGCACACAGTGATGTTGGGAAAGGAGAGGAGATATGTAACAGTGTGAAGTTTGCTATGCTGCAGCCTTCTTCACGTCTCTCAAGAGTGCCAGCTTAGTCTCAGGAGCACCAAACTGGCTTAATTTCCTTTAATGAAGTTGTATTAAATTGCATGCAGTATCCACCCTCTCCTGTCACCACAGCATCTTTCCTGGAGTGAAAAGCTCTATATGGAGGTGAGTCTCAGCAAGATCTGTGTGATGGTAGGCTCTTGAGGGGATGTTGTTGGCATGAGAGTTCATGGGTTTGTCTGGAAGAAGCCTAGTGTTAGATTTCATTCACAGCCTAGGCTGTAAAACACATTCCATTTAGCTACCTTCAGATCAACAGACGATCTTTTTCCTTTTGCTTCATGGGTTTGATTGTTATTCCAGGTGTGTTTCTTCATTTTCTTTCAGTATTTATATAATGTCATTTATATAACTAACACTATCTGAGAAAAAGTGCGAGTATAACTGAAAAATAAAACACACAGATCCTATGTGTCAGGTTTTCTGATGTACTGAAGTTTTTGACTTTTAATTTTCTGGCCAATTGCCTCGGTTTTTCATAGGTTAACCTAAGCTGAGAGTGGAGGGTACAGAGGAAAGTAAATCTTTGGCATTTATAATGGGACAATAAGAAGAAATGCATAAGGTAATTTTCTACCCTCTGGTTCATACCAAGGTCAAGGTAAAGTATTTTATGAGTAGTCAAACTGTTCTGAGCCAGTTGGAGACAAGGATTCATGTACTTTATGCTGAAGACATGCTGGAGAGGAAATGGGGAGGGTTTTTTTTCTTTAAAATAGTCTTCAATTGCTATTGAAGCACTTTTTCCAATAAAAAGCCTAATTCTAGCAGAAGCCAGTGGTGGCTGTGGAGCAATTTTCACTGGGAAGATAAGGCCCAGTCCTTCTCACTTCTCCTCTGCAAGCTGGAGGTTTATATTTCCCAAGGCACTTCTGAGTTTGGACTGTGAAAACATGGGTTTTACTCAAGTGTGAAATCATGATTTTAGGACCAGTGCATTATGACCCTTGTTTTTTCTCACAAGGCCTGTTTGTGATTGCAAGTAACAGACTACAACCAATTCTAAAAACAAACAAGTGTGCCTGTTGGCATTTGTTTTAACCTCTTTAGTATAACAGTCAGTTTAGTAAAAACAGTGATTATTTTGGTATCCTTTTGTTATACTGGGAAGAAGTATCCAATTAACTGAGTGAAAAAACTCATCTACTGCTCTGAATGTTACAAAAAGCTGATTTAATTCTCATTCTGAGTATTTAACATTGTGAGTAGAGCTAATTAAGTTGTTAAACTGGCACAAGGAAAACACAAAACCAAGATCCCCATTCTTGACTTGCATTCACAACACAACTATATTCTTGGACTTTAAAAATATGACACATATATAAGTACATAGTTTTTTTCTAATAAAATGTTAAATTAAACAGGTTAAGTTGTTGGTGCTTTTCTTGGTCTCCCAAAAGATGACAGCATTGAGTCTTACTATGGTTATATCCTGCTGAAAATACCCAGAATAGTTGTATATGTGAGTGATTATTGTTTGACTTGAACCAGTGTTATTCTGGCCAGAGCAGTGTTGTGTATGGAGTCTGTACTACTACAGATATATCTCAGTCCTCTCCTTCTGGGGTTCCTGCTCAATTTGCTACCTCTGGATATAACTAAGTTATAAAACCAGCAGTACCAGTTGTTCGAAGACATTGTGTTTCAGAATTCAAAAGGGTTCATTTGAGTGATTCATGTTTGCTGTATTTACAAAAAAAAAAAAATTTCTCCGAAATATTCTAATATTTCTCAAATACCTTCCTTCATGAGTATGCTTTAGTCTGAGTCATTTAGTGCAGCTCTCAGAAGCATGCATGGTTGCAGGTGTGTGATGTTCTCTGTGATGGCAGCAGTATGACTTGCATTCAGCTCAGGGATCAGCAGCTGTGTGTCTCCAGCATGCTGCAAGATGCTTTCCAGACTCTCTTACATGGAAAATCTTGAGTTCACCACAGGTGAACTTATATTATTCCTTCTAAAGCTTTCAGATTACTGAAAGAATGTACTACTGCTAGAGTGTACTTGACTGATACATAGTCTGCTAGACAGTGTCCATTCTGTAGTTTTCACTTATATTGCTTTTTTTCACTTTAAACATCCACAGTGTGCTGCTGCTCCTCTCCCTCTCTGTCCCACTGCACTGTGCTTTGGGAGAGGAGCAGAGCTGGATCAAGGGCTATTAAGTATTGTTCCCACTTGGCTTCCTCTGGCAGCTTGCATGTATCAGGACTGAGACCATCTGAAGGGCATGGGTGATGGGTTTCCATCACCCTGTCCTGCCGTCTCTTTGCTGCTGGGAATGGAGTCCTGGTGCAAAGACAGAGGAGATGCTGCCCAGTACCGTGATTGCAGCAGTAAAAGTGCTTTGGGGATATAGTAGCTCAAATGTGAGCTAATCAAGTTGGTGTTTGTAGCTTACAGACCTGAGCTGGCAAGGTTGAGGAGGTGCAAGCAGGAATAATTTTAGAGAGAGGTTAATTACATGCATGTAAAGCTGTGCAGTTTCTTTCAGATCAGAGGCTTGAATGTGATGCTGTGCGAGGTTGGACACGAATGTAGCATTTGACGTTGGGAGAGAAGGTGAAGTGGTCAGAGGGAGCTGTGTGAGAAAATTCAGCTGTGCTGTGTAGGCTGAAGGAATGTAACCAGAGATCAAGGGAAGAGTGTGTTAAATGAGAGGCTGGAGAACTGCACCAGGGCTTCACAGCAGGTGTGGGGAGGAAGAGCTGAACTTCCAAACCTAAAATGTTGGCAGGACTTCGGTTCATTTGTTAACCACTCTTCTTCACATTCTCTGTTGAGGATGATTATTTGCTTGCATTATTCTGCTTGGCTCACCTTGTGAGTACAGTGTTCATCTGCAAATAGCATTTAGGTTCAGCATTTGGCTTGTAGCGTTCTCCCATAAATGACTTCAGCTCTGTTGTTTTTAAAACCTCCAGTAGTTCACAGTAGAGCTCATGAACATATGCTCTTTGGAAGATGCAGGGAGAAAAAGGGTTTTTTGCAGAATGGTCTCTAAATCTTGATGTGTAGACACTTCTGAATGAACATTTGACAGTAGAAAAACGATGTTAATGCAGACAGTAAAATGAGTTTTTAGAATAATACCATGCTTCTCTCAAATTGGTGGTGTTGCCTGCAATGGTACATAAGGCTGCTGAAGAATGAAACCAGCTAAAGGCAGCCCTGCTGCCAATTTTCCAGTGGGCTGCATCCAGCAGGTCCCCAACGCGTTGCAAACATTCAGGAAAAGCATAAAGGCTTTTTATGTAGAGTGACTGTGAATAATGGATACTATCCAGAAAAGAATTGCTGTGCATTGTGGAGTTTGCTAATGCCTGTGTAGTCAGCAGGAAGGTTCAATGACAGATTTCTCTATTAGCTGCTTACGCAGTTAATAATCCAGCCACTGTGTGCACAGCAGGAGCAAGGTAGTAGAAGGTCCCTCCGGAGAGGAAAACCCTGATGATCTGCTTTGGGAGATACAATGGTCAGGGTTGGGAGAGGAGAAGAGATGTCTGCAAAAGTAAGTACTGTGAGACAGCCTCTGACTTGACCCAAAAGGTGATGTTGCAGGAAGGTAGCATTCACTCTACCTGAATTATTTCAGGTAGAGATTACCTGAGGGGTACAATTACCTGTCTGAAATTTTAGAAAGTTGACATAAATGGCTGCATTTCTCTCAAACAGTAGCAATGTTGCAGGCAATGCTATTATTGCCTGCCTTCTTCAGGACAGTATGTGGAGGAGAGAGGGAAGGAAGTTTTCAGAAAGGATTGCTGGGCTTAGACTGCCTGTGAGTCTGGCTGGGTTTTGGGCAGTGGTAAAGTTGAGCTGGGGAGGAGGAAAGAAGTGCTTCTTCAAGAGATTAGATTGCATGTTAAGAATTGTCTGAAAAGAAAATGCTGAAGACTGATTTAATGGACGGGTGTTGGAGATGAGTCTTTTGACTTCCTGTCTGAAGTGAAAGTGATCCTGCATGATGCTTTGAAGATCCAAGTTCGTGCTACTTTCAAAATGAGTCCAGTGTTTTTGTGGGAAGCCTTTCTAAGAAAACCCAAAATTTTGGGACAAGCCATTTCATATGTGGAGTATGGTGAAAAGACTAGAAATAATTTTGGAACATAGGCTCTAGGAACCAGGTAGGTAAGAAGCGAGCTTTGGGCTTTGGCCTTGTTTGTGTGCATAAAAGCAAAGGTAAAAACTAAGAGACACAAGTAAGAATGAAGAGTGAATGTCAAAACAGATCACTGCATCTTTCCCTGCATACCAGCAAAGGAACTGGAAGAATAACCACTGGAAAGAGGTGTGCTTCAGGTCAGTGTGAGGAGAGTGGTCCTTTTTTCATGCCTGTGTTTATCCTGAGTGGCAAAAACTAGAATGCCTTTGTCATGTAGCTCTGGTGTCAGGTCCCATTTTGCATCTTGCACTGTGACACAGAGCATGCTCAGGATACAATTGTGTTTTACCTTATAATTACTCCAGGTAACACTGTCCCTGTGTATTCTTCCCACCCTTGTGGTGTTTAAGTGAAGTGGGAGGACAAAGTGCCAAAAAAAGAGTTGGGCTTTGGAGGATATTCGGAATGTTCATAAAGAACAAAAGTGTCATGGGAGAGAGATGGGCAGGAATCCTGAGGGTGTAGACAAATGTTCATCCTTAAATCCCCATCTGCCCTTCCTAACCTGGCAGGTATCTGAATGAACAGAAGAGTTTCTGAACTGTACTTTCAGACAGTTTTACCTATTTTCTGACGTGCAAAATATATGAAGACTTGTACAGCCTTCTCTGGGGAGGAATTTAGTGTCCCAAAAAGAAAAGCTTAGGTCTGTGGTTTTCAGGTATTTTCAATTGTCCACAGTTAGTTTTAGTGTATGAAAAACTTAATAAACACTTTTTAGCTTAAAAACACTGCAAAATGACTAAAAAGCAGGTAGAGATAATATTTTAAATTTGAAAGAAGATTCAATTGCATTTAATATTTTGAAAGTATACAGACATTTGTGAGGAACTTGTAGAATATCAGACAAAGAATTAAATGGAATCTATGATCACTAATTTAGTTTCATTTGTAGATTACATGCACAGTGGGATGCACACATTCATGCACTCTGTGTGGCAATGACTTTTGTTTAAGACAAAGCTGCGGACTCTGTCAGGAGCATGTTAAAACTTACCTTAAAATAAGGTAAGAGCTCTTCAAAACTGTCAGATGCATAAACAAAAAAAAAATCCAGGTTACTTAAGCCACCAGTGTTTTAAAAGCTGAGACACAGATTTTTAACCTGGGTTGGGATTGTCATTTCAGGAGAAATTGTAAATGCTAGGCTGTCTTCAGCAAGATAGACAAATAAATACCCCTGGATTTTTGGTTTTTTTAGCAGTATTTTATAGTGAGTTCTGAGAATTACAGTTTTTGTTCTTGTTGTTGCTCAAGGCCTGCCTTTTAGTGGAAAATAGAGGAGACATTCCTTCAGAAGAATGAGAAGTTTCATGCATTCAGCATTTACATGCATAAGCAACCTAACAAGCCCTGTGAAAATAAGTAGAGCAATGAAGATTTTCTAATTCACATGAAAGAACTTTGATATACTACAGTTAGCTTTCTAGAAGAAAAGAGTAATTTTAAACCCAAGGAGTATGTTTTGTTAGGGACAAAGAGGGTTGAGCTCCCTGTGGCTCAGAGAATAGGGTCAGTGTGTCACATAAAGACTCTGTGAAAATGGTAATTATTCATTGCAGCCTGGCTCTTACCATCCAGGATAGCAGCATGGTGGAAGTGGCCTTTCTAAACTTGCTTAAGAGCACACGGATCTGAATGCTAAGAGCTTGGATGTGCTTTGTTGACATACTTATGTTGACTTCAGTGTGTTCTTAATGGGTTGGTGAGTGTGCCAGAGCTGGGGAGAACAAATGGGGTGAGCTAGTGCTTTGGGATAATACCCTCTTCCACAGCGTGCTAGGGTGGCTGCTGCTGGTGACAGTTCTGTGCCAGCCACCAAGAGCTGTAACCATTTTAGGGATGAGTAAGATGCTTTCTGTATTCTCTCTAAATTAGCAGTAAATTGGATATAAGCACAGCTGGCAGCAATCCGCAAATTCACATTTAAAATTCCATAGCTCTTCACTAGAGGACTTTCCTATCTGATGATTATTAATTTGGTCCCCATTGCTTACTTCACTTACCTGCAGGAGGGAACCATAGGCTTTGTGTGGGGTTAACTGGAAAGAAAACTTTAAAGTTGTAATTTCTAATTTCTTGAAAGAAACATTATCTGCCCTGTCTTGAAATAAATAAGGGCCCTGTACCATCAGCTGTGGGACAGTAAAAATGAAGATGTTTTTATAAGTTTCTATGAGATTAGAAATTATTTTTTACTACAGGGTGTAATGGTAAATTGCATTGGACCTTATACACTGTCTAATGGAGGGAGCTGGTGGCACAGTGAAATAATACATGTATCAAGTGTTTGCATATGGGCAATTATGTGAAGTGTTTTTCTAAGAGATGACATCTGTAGGAATTACATAATAATACTGGGATGAATGCAGTCACTTAGCATCAGGTGAGGCCCATCTGCTCTGGTTTTGCCTCCTAACTTTATTGACTGACTCTGCCAGTATCACATGAGGTGAATGGGCTGGGAAAAATTACATGAATGTAATGGAGCAGTGCCAGATCCCCTTCTTTGCCAAATGTATCTACTCATTTGTGGAAATATGTGCTCTTCTAGTCTAAGCCTATGTCATAAATTAAAACAAGCCTCTTCTCATATGCACGGTTTGATAGATATTAGCACTGTGATATTAGAGGCTGGTGGGTGTTCAGTTCCTGTAGATTTTCCCATCCTGGCATGTACAGAGTGTTGTGCAAAAATGCCTTCTATGTAATGGTGAAATAAAAGGGACATGGCTTTGGGGTGTTAGCATGTGTGGTGCAGGCACCTGCCCACTTCTTCTCCTGAGACTTGCATTAGCACTTCTCATCACAGGATTTTTCTCTATTTTTGTGTAGGCAAATACTGCTGCTGGCTATTTTATCAGATTGTGAAACTGAGGCCTGGTTTCTGCTTAAAGAGAGGAACAAAGATTAGCATTCAAATTTATTAGCTGTTTATGTCACCCATAAAATTCTTCATAACCTTTATGGAAATGTTGTCTATCACTTAAAAGGATGGAACAGTAATTTCACTGTTGTTTTATACTGCAAGTTTCTCTGAAATATACTGAAATATTTACGACCTCCAAACATTTCTATAAGGAATATATCATCCCCTGTTGAATTCAATGCAATAATTTCATCCAATCATTAACCACGGGATTTTTACTAGCACCTGCATGAGTTTTTCAGAAGTGTCTCCTATGTCCCATATTATTAACACACAGAAAATGAGTGAGCAGGTGACAGCTCCAAACAGTTTTGGATTGAGAGAATAACAGTCCCGATAAATTAGAGATTACTTGTCACCATTCATCATCCTCAGTATGAAATGAAGCTCAATGGAGTAGAAGGGATGTCCTTGATTGTGGTGATGAGTCTCATGGCAGCATTCCTAAGATAACAAAGCAGTGATGGGAAGAAAGTGTTAAAAAAAAAAGGGGATCATTCTTCCATGTGACCCCCCCCCCTCCCTGCAAAGAGGCAGTACAGGCACTTGTCCAGGTCAGATCACTTCTGGTCAGGTAACCTGAGATAACACTATAGGTTTTAGCAAATACTCACAGTTTGCAGGCTGTGGGACGACTGCTGGTAGTGCCAGATAGATTTTAGTAGGTAATTGCTGTCTTTTATAAGACAATTTTGATTTTGTTTCCATTTATACTGCACACCAGAGGCTGATGTTTTCTCACAGACTGATAGTCATTTCTTACTATGTTTACACTGACTTGTGAAAGACTACCTCAGTAGCCTGTGCATTTAGATAGGGAGTCAGATTTGCTTACTCAAAATTACTTACCTGAATGTGCAAATGAAATTTGGGATAAACTTGTGAAAGCCTAGTTGATGAGTTTTCAGTGTTCAGGTGAAAACAGACTGTATGAAAAAATGAAGCTCCTTTCTCAGACAAGTTGAAAACCTAAAACTGCAGTTCTTTGCTTTATCTCAGCCCTGATGCTGCAGCAGATAATTAAAATACCTCACTAAGTCATTAATGATGAAAAAAAATTCTTAGTTTGAAGGGAGCATGTGACTGTGTGGAAATTACTCTGTATAAAACTGAACTAGTAAATGCTGACTAACAGAGAAGAACTTGAGCTTCAGCAATGGCTTGGACTTGAAAGGAAGTCTTTCAGACATTTGAATTTCCTTTTTACTATTTCATGATAAGATGGACATTTCTGAAATGGTGACTGTATAGTAGTAGCTTTAGAGTCTGAGGCCTTTGCAAGGAATTTTATTACAGTTTATTTTTCTGGGCAAATTGATGGGAGTGGGAATGAGATGAAGCAGAATTGGTAGAAAAAGGTTTCTAGGCAGTGTGAAGCAGCTGGGCTGAGATGGAATTGTGGTGCATTTCTGCCACTGGCCATTACTCTGCTCTCCAGTCTGTGCAGGCATCCTTCATAGGCTGCCACTTATGTGCTGTAAACAGCCATGAGGAAAAGAAAAAGTGGCTGAAGGATTTCAGGTGTCATGACTGAGCTAGCAGGAAATCAAATTAGGCTCAGAGAGCCATTTTGTCATGGCAGAAGAGAGACAGGGATCTAGAAGCACACTGTATTGTGTGCTGGGCTAGCATTATGTGAGGAACAGCCATACAGAGCTAGAGGGGCACAAATCAAATAAGGGTGACTTGGGAAATGGAAGTTTTATTTTGATGTCAGTAGCGTGAGGTGCAGTGCGGAATCATGGTGTCTTAATCTTTTTTTTTTTCTTCTGTGTTTGTTTCATGTTTTCAGTAAAGCATTAAGGCGTTTTAGCAGCAGCACAGGCAATGTCATCACCACCTGACTTAGCCAAGGTATTGGCTAAGGTATTATTAAAGACTTAAATAAATTTGTTTGGTAGATGGAGTAATAGATTATAGAAAGTGCACAGATACTGAGAAAATAATAAGGTTTTCTTCCTCACATAAAATAAAGGCTGTCTTCCACCTTGCTTTCAAACACCGGAGATAACTTTCTCTCTTCCAGGGGTTAGCAACCCCATTGTGTGTTTTAAGTTTTTAAAGGTATGATGGGAGGGCTGTGGCAGTGAGTCTTGGGTGGCCACAGAGGAAGATACAGTGGGTGTGTCTTTTCCAGAGTGAAGGTGACATAGGAGTAACAGTGGTGCTGTTCCTTGTAATCTCATATAATCTCTTGATCTTGTCAGATAGGAGCATTTGTGCATTAGACTAATCATGATCAGTGGCCTGAGAAAACCAGAATTCAAATGTGTTCCATCCCACACTCAGTCTAAATGCTGTAAAAATTTCCAAACATTTAGGGACCAATAAGCAGATTTGTGATAATCAGTCTTTTCTACGGATTGACCTTTGTGTGGGTGATGGGCTTTTGATGATCTTTCTGTTTTCCTGTTTAAAGGGAATTCCAGCACTGTAGGAGGTCTGTGTCCATTAAAAGGGCCGAGTCATGATGACTTTTTTCTTCCTTCCTTTTATTTACTTGGATGTGGTACAAGTGCGCATGGCTCCTGAAGTAGCAAAATGAATAGCTCACTGGAGAGCCTCATTAGTCTTGAAATTAAAATAATTGAGTTCTTTTAGCTTATTAGTACTTAAGAATAGCCTTCTCTAAGTCCATTACCTCTGGGATAAAAGCCGTATTTGCAGCTGAATAAGCAGCATGTACAACATGACTTGTTGCTAGGGAAAGAGGCTTTCTTACTTCTTCGCCAGGCTTGTGTAGTAGAGAAAAACTGAATGACCTTAAACTGCATTCCTGAAATCCTCTTTACTCTTCAGTTGGCATTCTGAAAATATTTCCATAAGTGACTGCTGCTTTCTGGAGCTGCTCTTGTGCTATTCCAGCTCTGGACAGTCAGTGATGTGGGAAAAGAAGCTCAGCCTGCTGAGTCTGATTCTATAATGGCAACACTCACTTGTTTTTAATAGGTAGAACCCTGGTTTCTGTGGAATCATTGATAAAAGCCTCCATCAAGAACCATTCCAAGGTTCTTCAAATAGACCAAACAAGGTAAAAATGTGTTAAGAGGAATCTTGCTAGGTTGCCTTTAAGCAAGACATTCAATTCTGTATCAGCAATGAGGCACATAAAAATAATTTTGCTCTTCTAACAGCTGAAGTTTGCTACAATTGTACAGAACACAGTGCAGTAGAGAAGAAACTGAGATGGTGCTGTACTGGTTAGTACAAGAACCTTGAATACAGAAGGTCAACAGCAGTGCCTTTATACAGCTTGGGTTTATCAAATGAGTCCTTTTTCTGCACTGGGAATGAGGCTAGTTCAGTTTAAAAAAAATAAGATTAGCAAATTCAGGAATTTATAGTGGATGGGAGAAACCATTTTAAAAAGTTTAAGTGCCAGAAAGGGCTTGGTGGTTATTGTTCTGACATCTGCTGTCTTACTTCCAAATGTCTGTTTGTTGCACAGGACAGTGGGGACCAGGACAGACTACAATTCCCTTGATACTTGCATAATATTAGTAATGAAGAGGGACAGATGCCCCAAAATCCTGACAGTGTCTATCACATGAGACTGTGTCCTTACCCACCCTCTGGATACATGCTGTGGCTGTCTCAGTTTAATAACAGAGGATAAGAATCCTGCAAGGCTGATGGTGACTGTCATTTGTTTGGCTGGCACTCATATTTATAAGAGGCATCTTGGTCAGAAATGCCTGAAGTCTTGAATAGGTGGTACAAAAGAGGTGTGTATCAGTTAAAAGGCCCTGAAACTCATTGACAAGGACTGTGGACTGAATATTGGACATGAGTGTTTACAGGCTTTGGTACTTGCTCTGGTTTTCTTAGATCATAAAGCTGTTTGCATTCAAAAATACTTTTCTTTATCCTCAGTTCTTCTTAGCACTCTTGAAACTCTTAGCAAACTTGAAATCTTTGTATACATGGGAACATAAGCCTTGATCTTATACCCAAGAAGGGAGGTCGTTAAATTGTGGTACAAATTTGTGTTTCAAAACAAAAACCTACTCAATCCCCTGGAGTGGAATATCATCACATCAGTTGATCTTCTGTGCTTTCAAGAGGAAAAATAATATAAAAGAGATCTGGAGTGATCATTGATACAAACTCTTCTTAGGAGATGAAAAAAGGAAATGGTTTAGACATGGGTTTCTAATTCAGAGTTATGGAAAAGACTTTGATTCCTTAACATAAACCCTGCTAAAAATGGATGGATACTGTGGCTTCAAATTAACTTGCTGCTGTTTGAGTGACTGTATGTTTATCATCTTGCAATTCAGTGGAGCTCTCAGGCCAGAGAGCTTTCTTGCTCTGTTTTGCTAAGTGGACCATGGGGTCCCACTTCTTGTTTGGTGCTCTTGATAGCATAGGGTTAAAATGTTTCTAAAATCGAGAGAACTGCATACAATAGGTTCAGGGGATTGGAAAAGAAGATTGGGTCTGGTAGGCCTGGGAAAGAGAACTAGGCCCTGGGAACGAATACTGAGCTTTGTTTCTTTCTAGATCATGTGAAGCTACACCCGTGTAATCATCATATGATAAATGATATAATTGTTAAATGTAAGGATTGTTTGGAAATTGAATATAATTATTGTTTAATCATAATAAGAATCATGAGAAATGATGTAATCATTGGATAAGATCAATATATATGTATAGATACAGTATACAATAGAACAAATTGGGTTTAATAATTAATACATAGTTATATAACGAAAAGTTTATAAAAACATGTTCATCTCGGATCCATGTCGGAGTCAGATTTGGGTCTGTACCCCTGATTCCCAGAGCTCTTCAATAAAGCACCTGCATATAATCATTCCGTGATTATGTGTTTTCAGCGCTATCACTCTGGCAATGGATCATAGCAGTAGAAATTTTGATAACTTGCTTCATTCTGCATAGCTCTCTCTTCAGACACCTCTGCTGATATAGGCAGAAACTTAATCTGAAAGTCTTCTCTTTAAGTTTAAGCTGTTGCTCAGCGGTAGTCTCAGTTGGACTGGATTTTCATAGTATATATATTTAAATGTTTATTGGGCTAAATACCAAGACTTTGTGAAAGGTTCCTAGCTGGATGGATGGGGTCTGGGATGTGAGACCCTGGCTTTTATGCATCTGGGTGCATACAAAAATTACAGTTTCTGGAAAAAATGGAAACCGTAGCAGTGTAATTTCTTTCAGACAAATGTTTCTGAGGACAGCTCCTCAATGAAAAGCCTTGGAATGGCTGAAATCTTGCCTTTCCATGAAAGCAGCCCTTCATTTCAATTGCTCATGAAACTCCCAAAATCTACCTGTGAGTCTAGGTGTGTTTTTTTGGGTTGCTATGAGACAGCACCAGTGTGCCTGCTGTCTGCTTTCCCCAGGGTATCCGTCCAGCCATTTTAAATGACTCAGCCAGATTGTGTTTGGTACTTCCTTGACTATTGTAGATCTAAAATTTACAAAATACCAAAATTGGAAGGGGAAACTAATGGAGAGAGCACCAAAGCTATAAATGAGATGCTGTTTGTCAAAATTGATGCTAACATTTTTACAACATGATTTGATTGATGTAACACTTGAAACAGCAGCCTTGATCAGGATGCTTTTGTGAACAAGATAATTTATCTCAGCAAATGTGTTCACATAAATGTTTTAAAATGAAAGGCATGATAAATCTGTCTAGAGCCTGCACACAATAGAGCTGCCAAACCTGCCACCTGTTAAAGCTTTTAATGAACTGTTCTGTATTTCACAGAAAAAGTTTAATTAATGTTGTCACTTTGCTTTGCTGAGACTTCCCTTATCTCAAGCACTCTGAGATATCATGTAGCAAATACTTTTGAGTGGAGCAGCTCTGATGTTTTAATTAGAATTTCAGCAAACCAGTGAAGAAGCCATTAAATCTTAAATGTGGCTTTTGTGCAGGACAGGCCTTTTGTCCAAAGCCACAGGGAGATCATGTTTTGCTGGGAGTCAAAGGATGTCCAACCTCATGTTACGTCTTTAGATTAATGGGAAGTTAGTTGCTCTGGATTTTCGAAATGGAACATGATGTTTCTCAGAGTAAACCAAAAATGTACCAGGATGTTTATGAGAAAGAGAAGGCCTTTGAGTGCATTAAGACCTTTGAGACATGGGTTGGTGGAGGTTATTCTTCAGCAGGTTGGAAAAATATTCGCAAGTCTTTCTCCATCCCTCTTATAGACCCTCTTTAGGAACTGCAAGGCTCCTGGAAGTCTCCCCAGAACCTTCTCCTCTAAGAAACTCCAACAGGATGCTTTTCCTATGCTCTTCATTGAATTCCCACTCTTTGTTTTCTCATCCAGAAGCATACTGGATGTTTGCTGTGCAGATCCTTGATTGACTTCAATTTACTGTGGATGTGGAAAACTTTTCTGGCTGAGTAAACAATACTCAGTTTTTAGTTAAGCTATGCCATGACCAGACTGAAGCTCACTGATGTTGCAGAATGGATGCAGAAGGGAAGAAAGGAGCTAGAAAAAGTAAAAGCAGTGGGTAAGGAGATAGAATAGCAAGGGAGAAAGCTGTGTAGAGATTTGTGAGGTACATGAGCAAAGTTAGGAGCATGATTCTTAATAGCCATTGGTAGCAGCACTGGTGTTGTAAAATGATACCCTTTTAAAAATAGTAATGAAATGTTGTTGATTACCTTCATTGTGTATTCTGGCTTCAGAAATCAGCCTGTGAAAACATCCTCGAGCCAATGACTCAAGTGGATATTAGAATTGAGGAGGTTTTCTGTTTTTCTTTTGGCTGAGTTACATTTTGTCCCATGAGACAAAATAGTGTGATAGTTTTCACAAACTGCTATAAACTTGAGACATGCTCTTCTTTTTCTTGCCACATCCTAATTGGTACCTGGGTCTCCCATAATGATCCCAGCTCCAACTGGAGTCACTATGCTCTGTAGCTGTGAGCATGCCAGAAAATGGGGCCACTTCTGATTCAAAAGCTCCAAAGTGAAGTTTTTACTTGCAGGTTGGTACACTGACTAATTTGACATGTTTGCCCTGTGTTTTCACTTTGGAGAAAACGAATGTGCAACGGAAATAAATGTGCATCTAGGAATGCTTAAAGCTTCTGGAGCTGTCTCTCATAAAAAGCGGATTCCAAAGTGTTGACAGCAGATGACTGGTGTGAGCTACTTTTTCTTAGTAGCTGGAAGAAAGGCCTCTTTTCAACAATAACTCCAGGCAGGGAGCAGTTCAGTGGCCAAAATATTGCTATATTTGCTGGAAAACCTAGAGCTTAATTTCTGTTCACCTGCTGTGTAAGCACTGCTTGGTTTCTCCTCTTCCGTAAACTGCATTTTGTCCTCTTGCTTTTGTAAAGGCTTCTGCAGTTTCTCCTGCAGACTGTGAAGGCCTTCATGGTCATTTATATTTTGATAACTTATTAAAATAGCAACATGGAATCTAAGGTATTTATATTAATACAGTTGGAACAGAGCAGCTGCTGGAGTGCAGCTATTAATTCTGGCCTCCAGTCACCCTGAATCCATTTTTACTCCAGACTGTCTGGCACTCTGCAAATACACCCCCCTCAACAGGTCTGCAGAAGGCTTGTCATGCTGTCTTGTGCAAAAACAGATAAATGATGGTTTGATATTTAAATCTGTAGAACTAAAAAAGCTCTAGTATGCTCAAGTACACTCAGTTATTCTTGCTGTACGTTTACAAAATGTAAAATACCTTTGGTGGTGGTATTCAGAGAACAGTGTAAAAATCTAGATTATGAGAGTCTTATTTGTTCCAGTGAAGTAAGTGCTATTTTGAGACAGTATAGTCTTGAACAATATTGGCTATTTTAAAAAGATATCTCTAATTTAAAAGGTCAGCCTCCCTGCAGACCCTGGTAAGGTGCAGGAGCAAGTCCTTCTTGAAACTTTGGCATACAGAGGGAGCAGCTCTATGGCTCAGCTTTGGCTTTGGTGTGGTCTCCCCTAGTGTCCTTACAGCCAAACTGCTGAGATAAAAGATGGAAAAGTGGACTTTTTTTCTCATGGTTATCTTTTGAATGTAGCACCTTCCAGCCTGTTAGCCTATGACTGTGTGATTTTAATCATGCAGCTGGTGAATTCCTCCCGGAGTAGCAAAGTGTTGAAAAAGATATCCAAGAGAAAACAATAGGTCAATTAAACTAGTACTGAGAGGAGTTGTTTGTGGTGATTGTGGCCTTACCCTTGGTTGATTTTGTGGTCCCCATCAGTTCATGGAGTTGAACTGATATGAACAACTTGCCACAGCTTGAAATAGTTTGGAATGCACGTTGTGCCAGATGAAGATTATGAAGAAACTATGGGTACACAAAAAACCCTCACTCACCCTAACTTGTGCAAGCTGAATTGCAGAAATGTGCATATATTCTGCATAACCGAACTGATGCACTGGTACTTTACTTGACATAAACTAACTCCCACTAAACCCTGCCTTGATTTTGTAGTTATTTAAATTGAGGTTTATCTGTCACCTTCTTTTACATAGCTTCTAATTTAAGCCTTGCCTGCAAAAGAGTTACTAATATACTAGTAAGACTAATAATAAACATCCAAATCTCATGCAAAAGCTGTAAAAGTGTGCGATTCAGATCAGTTATAAAGATGAAACTATCCAAGAACTCGTTTCAAATTGGAAACTATAACAGAATGAATGAAGCAAATGAAGATGCTGAAATAAAAGTAAAATGTGGAAATACCTACTGCACACAAATGGTACTGCAGCAGAAATAATTTGTAATCAGGGAATTGGAGTTTTCCAGTTGTGTTAATTGTTTAGGTGGCACCTATTTTGTGTAGATAGCACAAAAGAAATTACCCTAGTCTCCCTCTGAGATAGGATCACTGCTACTTAATGTAATCCCTTAAACAAGGACCAGCAGAGTATCCTATACAGATGCTAGAAAGCTAAATGAGCTATTTATTCTGCGTGATTGTGGTATTTGTAGTGTAGCAGCACTTACTAAGCTGTGCTCATAAAAAATTTACTATATAGATTAAATATAAACAATGTATAGATGTTAAACCAACAGGCAGTATAGTCATTAAGAAAACCTTGCAAAACAAATAGATAACCCTTGTCATTAACATCTGAAATTTTTCTATGTGAAACTGAATGTTTTTCTTCCCATAAAAAACTGCAAGATAATAACTTATATAAGCTAGGCAGATTTCCCTGGAATGCTCTTGCTATACAAAAGGAGACAAGAATATTTGCACCAGAAGAAAACCAATTTCGGTGGAATTGTGGTCCCATTTCCATGTCTCTCTGCCACTGCTTTTATGCTGTAAAGGTTGCACTTTATGTGCAATTTTTAGGAAATCTGCAGCAACTTCAACCTTTACTATATGTTGACATGGAAATGAATTGTCCTAGGCCATATATAGGTTTCCTGGAAAAAACAGAGTTGGCCTTGTCCCATGGATCCAGCCTGTTCAGATCCCTCTTCAGAATCTTCCTACTCTCCAGCAGATAAACACCACTTGTATTTATCTGCCAGCTGGATTTAACTCTGTTTACACCATTCTCTGTGCCCAGCCATCCAGGCAGCTTTTTAACCAAGTGAAGAGTGCCTCCATCCAAGCCAGGAGCAGCCAGTTTCTCCAGGAGAATGTTGTGGGAAACTGTGTCAAAGGTTTTATCAGTGTCTTAGGTAAGCATCCACAGCCCTTTCTTCATGCATTGGGGGTCTCCTTGTCATAGACAGAAATCAAGTTACCTGACCTGCCTTTCATAAATCTGTGCTGGCTGGTTCTGATCCCAAAGAAGGGACTGAGTACATCAGCCTTTTCTTCTTCTGTCACTATGTTTTACCCCACATCTGGTAGAGGGTGGAGATTTTCTTTAGACCTCCTTTGTTCCTAATGTATTTATACAATCATTTTTACTGTCTTTTACAGCAGCAGCCAGATTAAGTTCTAGTTGAGCTTTGGGCCTTCTAATTTAGTCTCCACATAATCTCACCATGTCCTTGTAGTCCTCCTGAGTTGCCAGCCCCTACTTCCAAGGATAAAATCTCCTTTTTCCCTCTCTGCCAAAGCTCTCTGTTCACCCAGGCTGGTGGTCTTCTTCACCAGCTTGTCTTTTGGCACATGGGGACAGCCTGCTTCTGCATTTTTAAGATTTCCTCCTTGAAAAAAGTCCAGCCTTCTTGGACTCCTTTGCCCTGCAGCAGTGTCTCACAGGGGACTCATGTCAACCAGACTTCTCAACAGGCCAGAGTCTCTCTCACAGTGTTTGCTGTATCTGTCCAGACTGTCATTGGAGAGCTTTGTATATAAATGAGAGGTCATACTCAAAATTTTCCCCTTGTCAAATATTATCCTTTTGGGGAATAATGACATTGTTTAGACCTAGATGTTCTCAGGACTGGAAGTTGGTAAATTTCCTTTGCAGAAGAGATCTGTAAAGCAAGACTTGGTCCTTTGTGTGTTCTGGTGTTTTACCAGCTTTTTATCTTGGGAAAGTAGTTTTATCTAATTAAAAGCTGAATTTCTTACTGACCAGAGCTACTGGAAGTATTTTTCCTGTAGTAAAAATCTCTAAAAATTCAGTAGTGCCCAGTTTCATTTTTTGTATGTCGATAAAAATTTAATGACCATTGCAAAGCTTAATTTAATCAAAACTTCCATGCGTGCATATAATAATGCTCTCAGCTTGTATTCATGAGTTCTTAAACTCAGTGCACTCTCTGAATTTATTTATGCATCTTATTTCTTTCTTTGCCTTGGGAAAATACCAAGGGACATTTCTGTGAGGAATATGGCAACTGCAGAGTGGTTCCACAGGAAGGCACGTCATGCCCCTGAACCCTGTGACCTGTCCTCTTCTCTTGCCTGAGCTCAGTCTTATGATAGCTGTTTCTTCTCTCTTGTCCTTACTGGAGAAATCAAAACCATAGGCATGCAATATGGATCTAGCCTCTCGGTTTAGGCAAACTTAATTTTTTGTGCAGTCAGTAGCTTAACTTGGCATGAGCTTGCTTTCTCTTATGGGACAAATAAGGGAGTTTTTTGCCTAGTGGTTGCTCAAGCCAAGATTGCTTCATTCTTGAGGAAAGAAGTTGCTCTCAAGCAGGGAAGCACTCAACCATTAAGTGAAATGTCTGGCAGGAGTGAAGGAGAAAAATCTTTAAAGAAACTATAATCACATAGTAATAAAACTTATCAGTTCTGTCTCTCATGTCAGAATAAATGTTTTGGTGCTCTGTATCAGGCAAATGGTGTAGATGCTATTTGCCACCACAGGAAAGAATTTACTTTTTTTTTTCTTTTTCTGAAAATTAAGCTATCAGGTAGGTTTGAACTTTGCTTTGGGTAAAGGAAAAAAGATCTCTTTAGGATCCTGTTTGCAGAGTTTCTGAGAACTAAACAATAGTTCTCATTCTTCAACAGAAACAAACTCTATAAATGTGTTTAACTTAGTGGGACAAGAAATGTCAAATGCAATGCTATTTATGCCAGAAAAATGTTATGCTGTGTAATGGCTTAATTTCATCCAACCAACCCTGTATTTTTGGAGGTTTTTTTTTTTTT
>VXBI01008664.1:556081-651884 GCA_013397375.1 Toxostoma redivivum
TTTTTTTTTTTTTTTGGAATTTCTCTTTGTTTCTCTTCATTCCTGGCATGTTACCCCTAACATCTGAAAAGTCACCCCCAGCCATTGTTTTCTCCTTGTACGTATTGCAAAACTGTAAATGGCTGCAATAACTACAAGCCAAGGAGTGTATCACCTCCTGCAGTAAATGTACTTGTTCCAGTGCTTTGGTTCCTTAAGTGGTATAAAATTCTGTCCTTATGTTAAAAATTTTAAAACTGTGCACTGACCCAAGGTTTTGAGCCAGCCGGAGAACTTGCTCTGGCCCAGTTTGAAATGCAGATACCTCTGTGTAGGCAGCCAGAGGAAAGGGCTGGCTTTCAGAGTTGCTGTGCCCTTTTGCAGTGAGTGATTTCACTGGAATTTTGGAAATTAATTGTAATGGTGGAAGTAGAGTTGAATTTTTAAAAAACTACTGCAGTCGAGCTGCTTGTGGTGAGCATAGTGCAGGTTTCGTTCATTACTGACCTCAGCATGAGGGGATTTCTGTCTGTGCTGTAAATCTTCCTTTTGACCTCATGTCTGTAGGCTCCTGACAGTGCAAAGGGCTCACTTGGACTTGAGATCTGTTTTTGTGGTAGCTTAAAAGCAGAAACAGCAGTGTGAGGAACAAGAGTTTATAAAAAACCTATAACTTGAATCTTCTTTCTTCTTCTTTGCTATGCATCACTTATTTATGAATTCACAGGATGTGCACATCTGTATATACATACAGAAATATACTTGTGCAAATGTATCACATGTTACTTGATTTACATTGATTAACAGGCTTCTCTGTGAAATGTAGTAGATGCCTTTCTAGCAGTGACCTTGTAAATACTAGCGATATTGAGAGTATAATTCACTGAAAGTAGTATTTGTAGTATTTTTCAGTGTAAGATACCATCTGAGCTGAAGTCCACTATTGTTCCAAAGTTTGACAGCTCAGGCTTTCCAAAAACGGCAACAGTGACAAAAGAAACCACAGAACACTTCTGTGTTGGATGTGGCTGTGAGTCATACAGAAGACACAAGTACCAATATCCCTTCTGCCCCTTCATCCTCTCTATCATCTGCCTCCTTCCTGCCTGAGAGCTGATGTGATCGGTTTTGCATGAAACCACACAAACAGATACGTAAATGCAGCACCTAACTTGAAAGTCAAAGTAGAATTCAGTGATCTTTGGTAAATAATCCAAGCTGGAAGGGGGTAGAAGAATGTCTGATATAACTGCTGGTATTGTGTACTTCTCATCCCTTTTTAAGGGGTAGCAGGACAAAGTACAGCAAGCAAATAGCCCTGGGGAAGTATATTAGGTTAAAACCTGAATACATTATTTTGGCGAGAAAGCACTTCATGTTTCTATGTGCTTTTTGAATAAAATCCATCCAGAGATACTTAAAATCATGTATTTGTCTTCACATTTGCCAATCAGCATCCTCAAAACATTGTAATTCTTTGTATCATAAGATTTCTTGGACAAGGCGGTAAGTCTGCTTCAGAAAACTGAGTTTAAATAAGGCAGGGTAGAGTGTGCCTAGGGAAAAATAGTGGATCAGAGGTGGCAGGAGGTACAGGGTTGCTTCCCTGCTGCAATGTGTTACATGGAGCATGCAAACAGAAATACCATCTGTCAGCTGCTCCTCATGAAGCACTTGTGCAGTGGCCATCCTGTCTCCTCTTCCGTGCTTCCTCCCGAAGTTCAGCTGCTGAATGGTGCTGAAAATGTTTCGAGGGACCAGCATGGGATAAAACATCTATTTGAGCAAGACTGTATCATGCTGTGAGACTAATCCAAAGTAGATTGATGTCATTCTTGCTGCACTACAGCATTTCATCAAGCACTTAGTTAACAGAGCAGTATTTTTTCTCAAGTTAAATGCTTCATATATGCAGATTTTTGCTTTTAACAGACGTGTTGCTCTGCTGTTTAGGAGATCTTTGGTCTGAAGCAACAGTGTGCTATAGAAAAATCCATGTGTGTGAGAATCTCTTTAGAAAGTGGGCTTGTTATTCAGTTAAGGAAAAAGTCAATGCTTCTTGAGCAATCCGGTTTGCTTCTGAATGCTGTGAGTCATCCTGAATGCTCGGCTGGAGAAGCAGAACTGCCCTGGTAAGGACAGAAGTGTTGGAAATGGAAAAACAACTTGGGCATACCACAGCAGGAGCTCTGCAAAATGCTGCTGACCTGGTGGAGGCACAGCTTGCAAACATAATGCCAGTGGAAGCCAGGGGGGACTTGGGTCAGGGCCACATTTTTCTCCCACTTCACTTTTTCCTCTATTTCCATATACTGTGTGTCTTGATTCCTGCTGGCACCATGCTGTTTTTTTCCTTTTTTTGAAAACAAAATATTAATCTGGTTCAATCTGCAGTCTTGAGTTGAGATTTTTAAAAATATTTTGAATAAGATGAACACTTTGTGAAGTGATGTGAAGCTGCCTTGTTATGGGACATTTGCATGCACACATGACTGATACCCAAGTCAAAACATGTATTTCCTCTGGAAACCACCTTCCTCTTTTGTATGCAAATGACTGTCTTGTTAGGTGTCTAAGGCTATATATAGTCAGTTTTATTACTCTTATTTCCCCTGGAATTAGATACTCAAGGCAAAAACCAGAGCTTGGACTTCTTGAAGCTTTACAACTGACTGATAGTCCTTTCTCTTGGGACTGATTAGGCTGTAAGGACTGGCCTAATGTTGCACCTTAAGGGCCCAGAAAGGGAATTGAGCAAGGGGACCAACAGTGATCTGGGGACCCCATTTATATCAGATACTCCACAGCCAGAACTTTGTTACAGTACAGATGTGTTCCCTGGGCATCAGCTGCTGAGAAGCTCAGCAAAGGGACACTCCAGACAGCCTCAGTACAGTTATGCAGACAGCTACAAAACTTAGCAAGGGGAAGTGTTGCTGTGTGGTGAAGGCAGACAGATGAGTGTGAAAGCAGACAGAATGGGAAGTGAGAGAGCTGCAATCGCTCAATGCTTTCTCCACTAGAGTTGGGCACCCAGGTGCATCTTGCATGAACAAAGCTATTTTTTTAATTTGAAAAAGCCCCTCACATTATGCATATTGAAGTATTTAATGTGCACTGATGTTTGCAATATTAGTTCTGGAAATAGTGAAATGAAATCATCACTTGAAGACATTTTCTTTTTAAACTACAGCAATATTCTGTATGGTGTTACTGTCTGTTTTCTCTTCATACTAACTTAGCTATTGTGTGTAGCTTTAGGCTTCACATTTTAGTAGATGGAATAGGTTTTGACTATGATACAAAGGTGATAGGTGATAAATATAACACTTTTCTTTCTATGTTCTCAAAGATCTGTCATTAAGAGAGCTCCCTGTAAATGGTAAAAGAGTTTCGCATCAAAGAATCAGAAAACATCACACTGTAATGAGTCTGCAGCATGCCTGTTGCTAATGAGTTGACAGCAAAGTTGAATGCAGTTTTCATTTACTGCCTCATTAATAGATTTCACTTTACAGTGCTGTAGGCTAGGTCTTGTTAATTTTGTATTTTTGTTTAATTGAATAGCAAGAACTGTGGTTGGCTTGAATATGTTGTATGCAAACTCCCGAGACAGTGAAACTCCAGCATGAAGAGTGATCTGCTCATGCAGTCTGCTGGGTGGAGCCTCTTCTGGGGAAAACCAGCTCAGTCTGAAAGTGGGGAAGAAAGTTATACCAATCTTAATGATCTGTTACATGGGACAAAAATATATGTAGTTAAAATGGCTTTTAGACAGTCTTATTCCTGGTCTCCCATAAGTCTCAGAAAAAAATGTATTCCTTATATTCCCTGATTTTACTTTGTGTTAATATAAGAATGTGGACTATATTTGACTTGTGTTTTCCTGTTTGTATAATTATTTTTGTTTATGATATTTTGCTTGCCTAATGAGGTATTTCACAGTAGACTCTGGAGTGTGACATCTATTAACAGGTGCTGTTTATGGCAGGAATGAAGGAAGATAGCTCCTAATGGAGCTGTGGGACCAAGGCACTTAATGTTTATGATATATTTATTTATACAGTGAGTGGGGACATCTGCCCAGAGCTGTTAATACCTGCTGCTGGTACCACCTCAGCAGAAAGCTGTGCTGTCTCATCTGCTTTCTGCAACAAGTATCACAGTGTTCCACAGAGGTGATTTTGTATGTTCTGATGAAATCCCTGTGCACCCTCTCTTTGCCTTCCTGTGATAACACAGCTCTTGCTGGCACACTGCACTGACAAGTTGGTATAGAGCCCGGATTCCACATCAGCTGGTACAAATACAGATTTTGTGAAACATTTGTTACCTGTTCCTTCACGTGACTTTTTCCTGTCAGTTTGTAAGGATTCCTTGTGAGAAGACTGTAGTGTTTCTGCTTGTTTAGATTTCCCAATAATTATGAATGGTTCTACTCATAATGAAGGTTCCAGGTCATAGCAATGAATACTGGATAACAAAATGGATGTTTTTTTGCGTACAGGGATATCTTTAGGGCTTTTTAAATGAGGGGTCTGACATATTTGGGCATTTGGTTGAAACTACTGTGGAAAATTATGCTCCATGTTGGACTCAATGATCTGTTGGGGATAAGGACCTTATTTGAGGTATTCTGCGTTTAAGAGTGTAAGTTATGTGAGTTGTTCACTTTGGAGATGGGGGTGCCATTATGCTAGAATTGGAGAATATTTCTAAGTAGGTGTTACCTCCCATTAACAGTGGTGGAGAGCTTGTACCTAATACAGTTCCTAGGATGCTGCCCTGAAAACTTATCCCTGGACAGCCATCCCAGCATAATTTCACTGAGGAGTGCCTGCTGACTGAGGTCGAAATGGTACTAGGAGGAGCTGTAATTTCTAAAAATTAGAAAGAGTTCTCAGAGGAGAGTGAGGGGTCTATCCATGCCATGTGTCAGCAGACCAAAGCAGAGGGAATAAGCTGTGTCTTCAACATGGCTCCAGAAATGTTTTGAAAGTTGCAGGGCTTGTTCTTTTCTTCGGGTGTTACTAGAAGTATGCACAGCTAAAATTCCCCACCTGCTCTCTCAAGGTAGTGAAATTGTAATAAAGGCTTTCAATGCCCATCACAGAGATCCTCTGATATCTCTCTGCCTGTAGCAAACACATCTTTGGACAAGACTCTCTCTGTGCCTGCTGTGGCTTGGCACCAGCAGCCTGGCACTCTGCAGCCACTGGGTGGGAGTGGGATGTTTTCTCTCTATTTCTTCCCTGGGATGCTATGGGAAAAAGGCCCGGAGCAGGAACTGTGTATGCACCCCACAACCTGAGGGTACTCTTGCATCCACATCCCCTTTGGCTTCAGCCAAGAAGCCTGGGTAGTGAGCTCACTTGCCTCACACATGCAGCTTCCTAGCTCTTCATTAACCCTTGCATTTAAGTCTCCATTTTCCCTTGAAGAACAGTGGGGTTAGTACCTGTTATAAGCACAAAACTCTACATGGTATCAAATACCCAAGAGATTAAAAAAATCTAAAGCTGTTACCAAATGCCTCAGTTAATTAAAGGGATCTATGATGGTGGCTTTTGGGATAATCCCACCTCAATCTCACTTTGGAAATCAGCTGCTCAGATGTTTACAGTGAAAGATTAATGTTTAACCCAGTCCAAAAAGAGGAAGCATTAGCCTGTCAGGTAGCAGTTTTAATCCCATGTTTGTTCTTACTTTTTCCTTTAGGGTACCATCTTTCTGCCTGGCAACAGGGTAATTGAGCATCCCTGCAATGAAGAAAGTCCAGGAAAGTTCCTTTTTGAAGTTGTTCCAGGTAGGATATTCTACTTCATATCAAAAGCCTTTACAGTTTGTCCTCAGTGACAAATGGCCACATCTGTTCTGCCAGAACAGAAGCTGAAGGTGATTAATGATTCAATTTAAGGGGAAAAAAAAGGCTTAATTTGTTAATATGTTGGTTCATAAATTTTTCATTCACCCCTAGGCAGCATAGGAAAAGGATGTGTATTTTATTTGTCAGTGTAAAGCAGAATCCTTCAGGGCAAGGAGGTGCCAGGTCCTGCTCTTGGATCACAACAGTCCCATGTGGTGCTGTGGGTTGGCAGCAGAGCGGCAGGAAAACTTCCTGGCAGAATAGGACCTGGTGGTGCTCAACAGCAGCTGAACATGAGCCAGCTGTGTCCAGATGGCCAAGAAGGCCAATGGCATCCTGGCCTGGGTCAGCAACAGTGTGGCAGCAGGACAGGGCAGGGATTGTCCCCCTGTACTGGGCCCTGCACTCGAGTGCTGTGTCCTGTTCTGGGCCCCTCACTAAAGGAAGTCACTGAGGAGCTGGAGAGAGCCCTGAGAAGGGCAGTGGAGCTGGGGAAGGGTCTGGAGCACAGGTCTGTGGAACAGCTGAGGGAGCTAGGGGTGTTTAGCCAGGAGAAAAGGAAGCTGGGTAGGGACCTTATTGCAGGTAACAAGTGATAGGATGAGAGAAAAGGGCCTCGACTTTTGCACTAGAGGAGATCTAGATTAGATATTGGGAAAAATTGCTTCACTGAAAGGATTGTCAAGCATTGGGACAGGCTTCTTGTGCAAGGGCAAGTAGGGCAGTCAACCATACCTGGAGTTATTTCAAACATGTATAGATGTGATGCTTGGGAACATGGTTCAGTGGTGGATGTTGCAGTGTTGGGTTTAACAATTGGACTTGATTTTAAGCATGTTTTCCTAATGAAACAATTCTGTTTCCACATCTAGTTAGCCCAGTGTATTTATTCAATATGTTCTGTTAATCCCTGTATTACTTTTCAAATTACCTCCTATCATGGGTGTTTGGATGGGCAAATAGATGGATGGTAATGTTTGTTATTCTTGGTTTTAAACCATCAGGGCACAAATGTAGTTGTGTTCACTAATGTGCCAAGTTATAGTATATTGTAAAAGTGTAAGAAATATGAAGTGGACTTCAAAGCTTGATTATGAAAGCCATGGGCAGTAAGGAATTTTTACAAAAAGACAGCCAGTATGGTATCCCTGAGGTTTAACACTCACCCTGGTCTTGAATCAGTCAGATTTGAAAAGTCTGTCTCTCCTCAAAGTCTTTTTTTTATGTGTTCACAATATTGAAAGAAGCTTATTTATTAATTAGCATTGTAAGTCTGGACCAGACTAAAAATCTTTTTTCTCTTGGAAATTAAGGGAATTCTCTGTATGTCCTGATTCATATGACATCTTTATCTGATAATGCTGACCCTGGAGATGCTTATCCTTCATTCCCAAGTTAAGAGCGCAGTTGCTCTTGTGATTTCCCAAAATGCCTGTTACACCACCTTCCTGTGGAACCAAGTTAAAAAGTAATTTGTAGTTACTTTTGAGCTGAGTTCGGTATCTATCTTGAGCTTCTCTGAGAATCAGGTAGGCTCTAGAGACTTCCTACTGGACATATTATGACCAAAAAAAAAGTTTTTTTGGAAAATCAGGGCATTTCATGCCATAGTACTGGTCTTTGGGGGATGAAAATAAAATGAAGACTCAGATTGACTGTGGAGTAGTGAAGTGCCAACTGTATTTTATGCAGAGATGAGTGAGCGTTGCCACTGTCGTCATGTCACTGTTGCTTCTCAAGGCAAGAATTTGTCAGCCTTCTGTAATGGAGCTGTTTGTCATCTGTATCCTCTTAGTGACTCAGTATAAAAGTCAATTTTACAGGCTGACAGCAACACAACTAAGCTCATTGAGTGTAACACAGAAAAATGTGTTGTAGCTAAGGTTCTGTTTAGCTTTTGTTAGCTTTCATATGGGACATCAGCTATGTAGCAACAGGATCTATTTGCACATTTTAAACAATTTTGTCAACTGAGCATTGTGTTAAATGTATGGTGCCGAAGCTCATGCTGCTCTTGCGTTTTTTTCCTTGTATTAAAAGTTTAAGCCATTTTAGTTACAATCCCAAAAGCAAAAGTGACAAGTCCTCTTTTTGTCTCTCATGTCTGTGGGCGGCCTGAAAACTTGAGTGCGTGTGTTTGTTTATTGGTAATACATGCAAATTATTTTGGGAATGTACGTGGGAGTAGGTTTATACTATGAAACTAATACTCTGTATGCAGCCATCTCTGAAGATGAATGAAAAAAATGTGTGTGGAGACAAATATCTTGCAGTTTTGATGCTGTAATTAAAATACAGATGCCTTCAATTTGCATTTTGAAAACATTCTGTTCATTCCCTAAGTCATTAGATGATTTAATACTTATATTTTTCTTTTTTTTTTTTTTTTTTTAAATTTGGTGTGCTAACAGAATTAATTTACAGGAGAGAAACTCTTTCCTGTACAGCACAATGTCATTCTTCTGTGTGGGAGTTTTCTGTGCTGGAGTCAGTGACCACAAAATGATTAGTGATGCCTGTGCTTAACAGCTTCTCTTGCACTCAGAGGAATGTTTCATAGTCAACAAAAATCAGAAGAAGGTTTAAATTAATACCTTTTTAGTGGGGAATGTGCACATATAGCCAAGTTCTGTGATTAGTTTTGAGTGATTGCATTGTATTTGCTAATTGTTTTGAGCTTTATATAGTGGATAAACCCTCATTCTGTGCATTGGTTGCATTCTAAAGGACACCTGAGATTTTCCTTTTGGTGTGCAGGTGAAATGGGGGAAGGCATCTGTGTTACCATGGAACTGAAGCAGGTGGCCTTGCTGTGTCTCAGTGGATTACGTGTCACCCGTAGGTGCAGGACAGGAGCACAATTGGGGTTTGCACGTGTGGTGGTTTGCAGACAGGATTCCTGCACCTCATTGGCACCAGGAGGAGCCAAGCACAGAGATGTGGGAAGCTCAGGCTCCTCCACTGTTTCTCACACAGGGCTCAAGCATCTTTAATTTTAGAGTCCCCTGGACTCTCCAAGGGTTGCTATCTGAAGGCATTTTGAGCAAGTGCAGGATGAGAAGCCTTGCAGTAGGGGCCCATGGCATTCCCAGGGATGTCTGGATGCTTGGAGGAGTTTCAAGGACTTGAATCCTCATTTCCTGATGCTCTCAGGAAGCACTGCCAGCTCAGAATAGTCTGGGACTATGTAGGCAGTTGGTCTAGAAGAGATGATGGTTATTGAATGAACAAAGGAATGTGCTTCATCATTGACTGGACTTTGATCCTGGAAACTAAGCTGCTCATACTGCTACCCCACCAGCTGCTGTTACTTGAGATCCTTGCGATATCCTTCTGATATCCTTCTCTGAGTTTGATAAATCATTTTGCAGCTTGGCCTCAGATAAGAAGCCAGATCATTGCTCCAGTGATACCTCACCATGTGGATGTTACTGAATCATGTCTTCCTTTGTCCCTGTCCTGTATTAATGCAGATCTCATGACAAATTAACACAGAGAACCAGATTACTTTCAGGACCATGTTCATTAGCAGGTGACCTGTTTGCATGCTCTGATTTAAATCATGAGTTCCCTTAGAGACACAAATATCCTAAAGACTTCTCTGATGAGTTTTGCAGTTGCATGAGTTTTAATATTTATTTAGTACTGTTTAAGCTAGAACATAAATTTCCAAATATTGATCTTCAATATTTTTTGTGGAATCTTTTGCTTGTAAACTTTGTGCATCTGTGTTGTGTTTTTTACCGTTCACAAAGTATCATAGTTCAGCATGTCCATCTGTGTGGATGAATTTGCACTTTGGTCATGCTGAGATACCAAAGTCAGTTCATCCCACTAAAACAATTCTCTGTGCAGCCACAATTGTGTGTCTGCAGCTTAAGTCAAAGTTTTGCACTTAAGGATTATTCAGACTGTTAGGAAAGACCTTTCATAATTCAGTAGTTACTTGAAGCCTCTGCTGATGCTTTTTCCTGCATTTGTGAGTCTGCTGATTTCTTGTGCCCATGGATCCTTGGCTATATATCCCTTCCTATCAGGAAAGCGAGATTTTTATCTTGAGTCATGGATGGTGGAGACTGCAGAAGGCAAGAATTACCTTCAACACTGTCCCCTTTTGTTAAAGGTCAGTTTACCAGACTCTTAATTAAAGCCTCTGTGAGGGAGTGAAATGCTAAATTCCCAGAACATTGAAATAGTTATAATATTTTTTCATTAGTCAGAGGAAAAGTGGCATCCAAAGACCTTTTTCTTTGTTTCTTCATGTATTTAATTGCATTCTGTACGGGAAATTACATTTCTTGCACATTAACTGTTGTGGTAGGGAGTGTGAGATGGGTTTGAGGAAGGGGATTTTTTTAAAGTTTCCTTTATGTGAAAGGCTGGGTAATAAACGATTTTGCTGCTTCTACTGCAGTAAGTTTTCACTCCTTTCAGTCAGCTGAGATTTGCATAAGTATGTCTGTGCCCCCATGGCTGAGAGTCTGGTGGGCTCTGTTCTGCATGTGTCACACTGATCTCCCTGTTGGTAAACAGCCCCTTTAGCCTCCACAAAGGTGTTATGAGGTTTGAGAAGACAAATGACTGCCAGTTTGTTGTGAAGTTACCAAAATCTCGAGTTCCCTGTTGCTCTACAGTGTTTAGCAGATTCAGCCCTTTGAGACTTTCACCATGAATTCTCAAACATCTGAAATGGGAAGGCCACACTAGATGCTAGTTTTTGCCACCTACTGATTCACAGTGATTTCAATTAAGGGTCCATGAAGGGCTGGAAAATATGGATTTGGTATGTTCACTTACATTTTTCTTTTTTCCCCTAAGATACAGAAGTAAGACAAAACAGGAATTGCAGATACATCTTTCTTGGCTAAAAAAGCAATTTTTCTTTGTAGTGTACCTTAGCAGGTTAGATATCAGGTGCTTAGTGTAGCTTCTACTTCAATACCCTTCTCCTCTGATATCAGTACTTTTTAGTCCTGTAAGTCCTATTGACAGCCAGACCTCAGTGGGATGTAAAAGGTTGGATTTTAGAGTGAGGCACCAAGCAGGACAGATGATTAGCTGAGACATTTGACTGAGGCTGGTATGGTGCAGCATCATGTCTCAGGGATAGAAATGTTTTAGAAGGTTTTGAGCCTGTTGTTTTGAAACAGAACTGTGTGTTTTCTGTAAGGATGTAGCCTTGTAAGAAATAAGGGGCAAGAGTTCCTGCCTTGTCTTCTCAGGAGTAATTGCCATGTTCTAAGTGAGGATACACCCACACATACAGCAAATAGCTTTCCTTGAAGGCTTAGCAGAATATTGGCAACACAATGCAATAAGCAAATTCTCTCCTGTTGCCTTCAGGAGAAAATTGTTTGTGTATTAAGAGGTTTCCTGCCCTGATGCAAAAAAAGACTTTCCACAGCGCACGTGTGCACGCACCTGAGCACTGAGGTGCTCTCTCTGCCTTTGCTGTCAGGCAGATTCTCCATATTCCCTTTGCCATCAGCATAGCTAGCACAATTTTTTCCCTTTTCTCCACAATATAAAACCCCAAACCGAAGTGCTAAACCATTCAGGTGCTGTGTCTCCTTCCCGGTGCTGAATTCCTGACTCCTGGTATGATGCAGATTTAGTTGGTGCTGCCAGGAAGATGAATGCCTCCCCCTGTACGTGCTGACAGCCAGCAGTGCCTCTTCATTAGTCGTCAGGAGCACAGGACCTCAAGGGCATTGCTGATAACGCCGACTGAACTAATTGTACCTCTGATATCTTGTGGAGGGAGCAGACAGGCTGTTTAATCAAATGGGCACCAGCCTCGCTGCACACGTATCTCCGTGTAATCGCGTACCGCGCTAAAGCAGCTTTGAACGCTGCTCATTCCTTCTCCAAGATCTCCTGAAATCATTCCTGTCCTTATTAAGGGTGATACATTTCTCAAAAATGTCTCTGGTAGAGAGCCACCTCTCTGCACTTGAACACATTGGCATGCACTGCCTCATTCTCATCCTTCGAAAGGTGATTCAAAACTGATTATTTTTTTTTTTTTTTATGTGAGTCTTGGAGGTGCATGGAGTCAGTGTGCCAGGGAAATGAAGCTGGCTGAAGCCTTGCTGCATGTTTCTCACAAGGTTAATGGTGAGGGCTCGCTGGAAAGGAGTGCATTTCCATCTTGAGCAGCAAGATGCATCAGGTGATGCAGAATTAGTTGATGTGCCTGTAGCAGTTTTGTCTCCTTAGCAGATTTCAGAAAAACAAAACCTAAACCATCCTCAACCCTACATCCCTGTGAAATGAGATGGTGGGTCATGCCACTGAGCTGTCGTGCTGTCACCATAGAATCTGCTCATTTCAAGCTCATTTCTGTACAAGTCAATGCATGTAACATCCCTTTTTGCCTATGTTTTCGTGCATTTCTTGTCATGCAACAACTGGGTGAAGGCACCAAGTTTAAGAAACCTTTTTGTTGCAGTGCCTCCTTCTGTGGCATTGGACCAAGTCCTACCTTTCTGTGTACATATTTAATTGAGATGATACCTGCAGTACAAGCCTTGCATATTAATAGTGTCAGTCTGAACTAATGATAACCTATATATGAGAGGTTTGGGGGAGAGAGGAAAGGCTGCAATTGTGACACGTTTCCAGAGTGACATGAGTAGTTTTGCCTTCTCCCCTTCATATGGAAGATCCCTTCATGGTACTGCATCTGATTAAAGATTGAGATTGGTGTCACTCAGATTTGGGCTACTAAAGACCTTCCAGAAAATATCCTGCTTATCATATAAGGGGAGATGAGGCACCTTTTGCCATTCAGAAGATTAGGTTGCTTTTCTGGTAGAACTCAAGTACTGGCATGTAGCAAAGAAGAGCCTGAAATAACTGTTTCACACATAATTTCTTCAAATATGGAAACATTAATTCATAGGTTTTTTTCAGCCCAGAGTTATCTGATAGTAGAACTTTAGGCCATCTGCTTTTGAAATGAAGGAATTATATCTAGATGCAAGAACTATTTAAAAGAAAAATGAAAGAACAGAATATCTTCTCTGAGGAATGCAGCATGTGCAGAATAAACACGTTTCTCCTTGCTCAGATGGCTTGGGTGTGTAAATTTGTATTTAGTGGAACATCACAAATTTTTGTGTATAAAACCCATTATCTTGAATCCCTTATAACTTGGGGAATGTGTGCAGGCTATAGGTTAAAAATGTGTTTATGTTAGAAGTACTAATGTTGGCTGCTTTCTGAATGGTATTTCCTAGTTATGGTCTATTTTGAAAATAGGTGAGAGAAGTGAATAATTTGTGAAAACTACAGAAAAATTGTATATTTCACTTTCTTTAAAGTAATTCTGCTTAATCATCTGTTCTCAGTGACATTAATTTCATGTGGCGGAAGACTGCACAGACTATAAAAATTCACCCATACTCCATAAAAATACACCATTATTCAAGCATGGTGTATGAAGCTGAAGTTAAAAATGTTATTTTTCACTTGTGTCTTTTAGATTAGAAGTGGATTGCTTTTATTGATCCTGCTTAGCTGCTGGTGCATGTGATCTGAGGTGTGTTAAGTTAGCAATATTGATAATTTGTGACCCACTGCTGTCATTCTGGAGGTCATCTGCTACACAGAAGAATTTGGAATATAATGGCAGTGGCATCTCTGAAAACTTGAGTGGCAAAAATCCAAACTTCGTGGTCAAGTTTGTGATAAACTTCTTCCACCACTGTTGTGTGCACATGCCAGATTGGCTCTTACTGAGGGTGTAGCTCATCATGTTAATTATATTGAGGGATATGGCTTATTCCCACCCTATTTTAAATACTGCCAGTTGTAACTGCAGCAACAATGAGATGTCTTTTCTCTGCCTCAGCACTGCAGCCAGTACTGGATTTTGATGATCATTAATAATGTTGGAAGATGGCTTAAGTAGTGCCAGAAATGCAGAGAGCGCTCCCACAAAGCCAGGTGGTCTGTGGGAAGTGAGAAAGGTACCTGGAATGAGAGCTTGTTGCTTGGACCATTTCTGGTAGTGATTTGGGGACCAGATGATGTGTGTGTGGAAGCACAATATTGTCTTTTTCCATTGTTCTGTTAAAAGGTATGAGAAAATCTCTGAACTTTGATTGTGCAGGCTCTGTGGGGCTGAAGATAAACTGCACTCTCAAGGTGTGGCTGGAATGACTTATGAAGCTGCAGCAGGTCATCAGTAAGGTCTGTGCCCATTAACCTGTGTCCATGGCTGTTTCATTTGCCAGTACAAAATTCTGTATGTTGATGCTTTTGGCATTTTCTCAGGTACAAGTACAAACTTTGCCTCAAAAGAAGCAAAATGCCTTTTTCTAAATATTCCAGCTGCCTGAAGGGCATCTGTGACAGCTAATGAGGGTTTTTTGCTTGGTTGGTTGGTTGATTGGGGTTTTTTCAGCTTCATGTAAGTCCCTCTAGTGGCAACATCAAAAATTCCAGTGAAGTAACAGATGTTCTTGTGACTGGGATACCCTGTCCAGGCCTTCAAATTTTAGCTTCATTATTGCTTTTTGGAATATTCTTCACATATCACAAAGCATAATTTGAAACTCAGATTCCCAAACAAATTCTGTGAAATGGGAAGAAAGTACTGGGAAAAATTGAAAAGTCAGAGGCAGTGATAAGTCAGGCTTCTTTCAGGAAAAGATATTCCTAAATGCCCATACTGATATTTTTTGCATGGATTCTGATGATGATTGTTTTGCTCACAGAATTGAGGATCCATCAGCTTTAGTCAACATGCAAGGTTTTACAAGACAATAATGTTTTCATTACAACTTTCTGTATTTCAGTGGTTAAAAGACACTCTGTATTCGATTAAGTAATGAAAATAGCATTGTAGGAAGAAGTGAGACAGAAATGTGATGGAGGCAAGCTCCAAAGCAGAGAAATTCAAGATGTCTTTATTTGGTGGGACACTTTTTAGTACAGATGTTTACCAGTCTTTTGTAATAGTAGTAGTAATAATAATAAAATTCCCATGCTCATTACCATTTTCAGCAAGAACACCCGCAGCTGCAAAATGTAACTCAATTAAGATGCATATATACTACTACTGTGATATAGCTGGTGGGATTCTACTGTAAATGGCAGGAAAGACAGAGAGGAGGTGACTTGCCTGATGCTGTCTGGAAAGCTGGTGGCTGAGTCTGAAGGAAGATCTCACCTCCTTGGTGCACCAAAGAGCTTGTGCCCCTGATGTGGGATGAAAAGGACACAAGCTTGTGAAGTCCTCTCTGAAATTTGTGGAAAAACCCAAGTTCCGCTTGCATTAAATGATGGTTTAGCAATGCATCCTCAAAATTAGTTACTTTGTAGTGCCTAGGTAATCTGAATAGGAACTGGATTGTTTTCCAGAAGTTTGCAGATCTCAGGGCAGACAACTCATGTTTTCTCAAGTGCTTGGGTGTTGCTGCCTGACTGAGCCCTCCACCCTGTGGCTGTGACAGTAAGAGGCTCCCAAGTCGTTTGCTCTCCATCCCGCCCTTCTGCAGACTCTTTCCATCTTCCCTTTTCCATTACTGGTGCCTGGGGAACACTGATCCTTATTTAAAATAAAGCATCATCTTCTTTTCCAGACTTGTATTAAAAGGGTGGGAAAAAGTTTTCAAGCCCGTGGTGACTGCAAGGACCTTACTAGTTTCTCCAGCATGGGTGTAAAATTTAATGCTGAAAAGGCAGAATATCAGCCGGTTTCGGAGTTACATCATGTACATGGTGCTGGTTTCTTATCCAGCGTGTTGAAAATTAGGTTAGGCTGATTCCTTCCCTTTGACAAGAAAGGAAAACCTTTCTGTGGAATGTGAATGTCTCTTCCTAGGCCAGCATTGTCTCATCTCTCCTCATTGAGTCATAGCTTATACTGCTATCTCTGGAGGTGGAAATCTCTGCTAATTAAACTCTCTCTCTTATAAATCTGATGGGCATAACTTGTGAAATCGTGATACTCTGTATTTCAAATGCTTGCTATATCCATAAATTCAGTGAGCACTTAAGTTTTATTTTCTGGAAGAAATAGCAGGGAGGAACATGTGATTGATGCGTGTTCGTGAAGAGATAGCGTCGGACTGCAAGCCCATGGCTGGCTGTCAGGTTTTAATGGAGCAGGCCTACAATTTAGGTGATGATTAATGAAAGCATGAAGTCAAGGAGCATTGTTTGATGGTGTTACCTTGATTCCTGCTGCAGACCGAACTGCTCTGCTGTGGGAGGAGTGGCACTGCTTCCTCTGGGTTGAAGCGAGCCATACCCAGCAGCCAGCATTCCCACTCTGGTGTGTGGCAGGAGCAGCCTGCCCTTTGTCCATGCGCTGCTGGATCTGCTGCAAAGGGCTCCTTTCAGGGTGATAGTGGAAAATGTGACAGCCGTGTCAGCCACTCCGCTGTGTGCCAGCGTGGAGGAGGAGAACACCCAGGGAAGGGTGATGCTTGCAGCTTGCCAAGTGCAGCGCTGCAGCCACGGGGTCTGGGGGAAGGTGCCATATGCCACCATTTGGCATGGTGGCTGCAGGGACACAGAGCACATCATTGTCCTCGACCTAGGCGAAGGAGCTGGCAGTGTGCCTGCTGGGATGCTGCCTTTGGCAAGAAATGGGAGCGGGAGGGACGTGGTGGTAGAAGGGCAAACGCGTCTGTGCCTTGCGTGCCACTGTGGTCCAAGTGCTGGAGGAGAGGGACAGTGTGCCTGGGGCACCACGTGCCTCTTCCGTTCTGCCACGGAAGGACTGGCCGCAGCAGCAGTGACTGGGGTCAGCACTATCCCAAACCATGGTGGGATAGCGTGTCTGTCAGCAACCATTACACCATTCAGGCTCTTAATGTTGGAGTGGTAATGACAGGCTGCTTATGCCAGCTGGTGAGCTGGCTCTGTGGAGACCTTGCTGAACTTGGATAAACATCACCAAACTAGATTAGGTACACCAGGGGCTGGTTTCCTTTGGAAGGACATGGCACCTGCAGCTTCATGCCTTTCACTTTGTGTTGTGACTTACTGGTGTGCACCTCATTTTCTAGGGACAAAGGAGAAAGCAGGGGCATAAGGAAAAACTTCAAATAAACTGCCTAAATCAGCCGATATATCTTTGCTCAGAGAACAAAATACTAACATCTCAACGATGAGAAGAAAATGGCACCGAGGTAGGAGAGTGTACTTTTAGCAGCAGGCAAGCCAAACATGAAAATGAAGGTAAAAGATACAGTAATGGCTGGAGCTAAGGAGAACAAAGAATGGAATTAAGCTGTGGGCTACTAAAAAGGTATATGAAGGGAGAGTGTTTAGAAGAGAGGAGCATGAAATAATTTGTGTCATACCCTTGTTATTTCCTTACCTATTGAGAGTCAAGTTGTGGTAAAGGCTCGAGAGCAGCCTCAGTATAAAATCTGTTCCTGCAAGGCACATGTGCATGCCCACGCTGTCTTTCCATTTGCAGTATTGCAGAGGAGCAGCTCTGGAATGAGAGAGAATTCTAGCAGGGAGGGCTGCCTGCAGTTCATTATGGGCCTGGGACGGATAAACGCACGTTTAGCTTCCATCTGTTCTGGTTTGGATGATGCTGATAGAAGGGTCATAGTTTTGTCAGTGATGCATATCTGAAGTCATTGCCATTTTTATCTCGTCCAAAATTTTCCCCCTTCTGTTTCCTGGACATCTATTTTTCTTTTTGACATGTACTGCCAGATACACTGCAGGTGGTGATGAGCTACAGGTGTTAGATGAAGGGAACCTCCCCTTGCTGTTTCTTCCCCTTTCACTGCTGCATGTGGTACAGAAATGATGGGGAATGGGACTAGTTAAGGATATGTTTTGGCACCATTCAGATAACTGTAATTTTGCTTTCCTGGAATCATATGCATAATTACCTTCCAGTTTTTGAGATATTGTTAAAGTGTGAATGTAGCTTGAAAGTAATAAAGAACGTAGATGTTCAACTATAATGCAATTCAAGAAATGGATTACCTGTCAAATCCTTTATTTTCTGCATACTGAAATGTGAACATTTCTCATATTTCTTTTTATATTAGTGCTGCCTTGTGATTAAATAAAGGCATTGATATATGTCTTAAATAATTCTCCTTTAATTAAAATAAAAATATGTTGTGATTATGGAAAATAGTGCACCATAGACTGAATACCCAATTATATCAGTCAGTAGTTCTTCCTGGAAAGTGGCAAGAGCCCAGCATTCTCCTTTGGAAAGTTGTCATTATGACAGGGGTTGGGCCCATGGACAAGCATGTATTTCCTTCAGAGAGGTTTATCTTTTCTGTGTGTCTCTAGAGGCAGTCTATAGGGACTGAAGAGTAGAATTTTGCCACAAAAGATTGCAAATCCATTTATTGTGGTTCCATATTATTAATCCTTGTGAACTTTTGTGATACCCAACCTGCCTGTATTGAAAATGCTGTAATTGCTGTCTTAACTTGAAGTGCATATTTGTGATTCTCATTTAAAAGCCTTGTCAAAAGTGAATTAGACTCCAGTGTGCTGAGAACCTATTTAAAGAATCCCCAAAGGCTTTTCATGTGGCAGACTTTTAAAAGCCATATATAGATTTGCAGAGAAGTGGTCTCTCCTAAAGAAGGTGTTGTAATAGGTGTACATGTATATATTATTTTGTTTGTAGGTACAGCTTTGTCCACACATGCAGATGATGGGAGAAGAAAAATGTGGAAGTCACATCCCTCTTCAAAGAGCTTTTGATCTCATGGGACTCCTACACACTTCAGTGATAAAACCACAGTTCTGATAGGTTTGGCGGAGTGTCAGCACCAGAGTTGCGATAACTGAGGTTTACCTTCTTAGAGTACCATTAAGTACTGTTGGATCTGCAGCTGTTTTTTAATGCATCAGCTCTCTTTTAATTCCATGACATGTGTGACACCCCCTCAAACCGTGCTGGCCCCATGGTTGAGTCCTCCTGTCTGAAATGCAGGCAGTAATGCAGAATACTTTTCCAAGGTGTTCTGTGGGTTTTTTTCTCTATAAGTGAATTTGAGACCAGTGTAATGCTACTGAGTTATGTGAACTTGACCTTAAAATTGTAATTGGTCACCATACTTATTTCTTGATTTTTTTTGATTATTCTTTGTTTTAGTATCAGTATTGTTGTTATATTCTGAAGCAGATGATTCATACAATTCAGAGTTAGCCCTGCTGATCAGCAGAACTTGTCATCTCTGTAACAGTAAGGTAGAAATTTCTTGTGAAGTGATGGGGAGATCAGTGTAATATGAAGTGTGTGGCATTCTTTAAGTGATCACTTCACTAATTTATATACTTAAGTGGTTAATCTTGGCCAGCTCTTACACAAAACAAGGTTTAAATCCAAGCTGGATTTTTTCTGCATCTGAGGCAGTGATGCATGACCTCTCTGTGCTTCACAGCAGTGTTTTGTTCTGCGGTGTGACAGAGAACCCCTCTCCTACTAAACAGACCTACTGAATAGTTTCTCTATGCGTAAAACTAATCTCAGTACTCGCAGATCAGCTTCTCTTCAGTTATTTAGTATTTCTACTGAGGTGGATGGCAAAGTAGTGCATAAAGACCTCTGAAATGTAAGGACCTTGTAAACAGACTAGCTGTGCCTTGGTGCGGTGCCAGCCGATGAGCTGAGAGCACCCTTGTTTGCTGCTGCTTCCAGCTTCCTTCAGATTTTGTATCCGGGGGCAGCAAGCAGTGGTATTATCACCAGGCCTTTGGCTGTTCCTGTACTTTTTCCAGTTCTCTCTTTGTCTTGTTAAGGGAAGGAATTGCAATCCCCTTTTCATCCCTGATGAGTCTTTGCTTCCCCTCTCCTACATCTTCCTGCCTTAGAGCTAGCTGAGTGTTTTGCCCTCACTGTGTTCTCTGGGAGCTGTCAATGCCAGTCCTGTCCTGGTCACTCCACACCCCAGCTGCCCTTTGCAAACCATCCTGGTCTGAGTGACCAAAGCCTTCACTTAGCCCCGCAAAAAATGTTGCTCCTGAAAGCCTTGTAATGAGGCTTATGGGCAGGACTGAAAGGAGTGTTATCTCAGTTTTTATCATGAAATGGCCAGTTATGGTTCAGTCAGCATGAACAAAGTCTGATACCATTAAGATTCCACTGATTTTCATTGAGACCTTAAAATCAAGGGAATTTTATGATCCACGCAGCCATGAAGTTAATAAAGATAATGTTTCATGTTTATTGCCTGTGCTGTACCAGGATGGGTAATGCAGACCAAGTGCATGGCAGTGCTGCCCTCTGCAGCCTCCTGCTGTGTGGCCACAGCCATCGTGGGCAGCTGTTTTAGGGCAGCTCTGCCCAGGTAAGGCTGCAAAGCTCCTCATCCTCAGCAAGGGCTTCTTAATACTCGCTCCTGTTGTCACCCTGCTGATGGGCTGTCTGTCCCAGGGCAGGCTGTTGTACATGTCAGTGAGCCTTTCCTGGTGCTGCCAGGCAAGCTGGACTTGCCAGGTTTCTGTGGGATGCTCTAAGCCTTAGCCCATGTTAATGATGCTCCTCCCAATTATCAATGTAGACATCTGGTGAGTGTGGTGAGTTGTTACCCTCACACATAGTCACAGCTGTGCCTTGCTCTCTGGTCTTCTTTGTCTGAAAGTTTGTGCTTTTTGTACCAGTCACCAGTACTGGCAGCCCATGGCAAGATGACTTACTGCTTTATAGATGGCATATTTTTGTAGACTGCACTTCTATATTTGAAAACTTTTGAATGTTTTTGGTAAATGGATGCTGTGTCCTTAGTGTGGTTTGTTAATTTGTATGGACTGTGCACTAGGATGATGTTTTCAAGAAGAGGGGGAGTTTCTGTGTTTTTTCACAGCTGTAATCTTGAGTGTGCTGATGATGAGTAGTTAAATCCATTGAAATAGCTTTGAAAGAGCCAAACAACATTTTCCTGCTCTGTTTTTGTTTCTGTATTGTTTAATTAAGTCTGTTTAATTCATTCTATCTTTTGTGGGCAAAGAATGTGGTATTCTGTCACTAGATACACTTGGTCACTTCATCTGTATTTGCTGGTGTAGGTACTTGTAGCAATCACTTAATGTGCCTCATTCAGCTACAGATACGCTTCTAAATGTGAAAGTTTTGTGTTTAGTCTTAGTTACAGTGTCTACATGAAGTCATCCTTCATTTTCTTCACTGTGAGTAAGAAAAGAGTTTGGCCTTGGTGTAATTAATTTAAACTTATCCCAGCAACATAATCAACTTCCTAATAAATTATGTGAAGTCCCACAGTTATCCATTTGATGACTTGGAAGAATTGAGCCAAGCCTTGACTTTCAGCCTAGGGAATTCAGTTTTAATCTATCCATCATGTCCTCACTGCGTGTTTCTCAGCAGAAAAGCATTCAGTGTTTCTTGACTTTATTATTATTGCTCTTTCTTGTGTGACTATTTTATGTCCAGAAATGAAACATGAGCAAGGGTAATCTTTTTGGGAAGCCAGTGGGGAAGCTCCAGAGATGTATTAAATTTAGTAAATGGAAATGATAACTCACAAAGCTTGCAGAACCAAAGAAGCATGCTGACTACAGTTTTGGTGTTGACTTTATTGTTCTGTACTCTCAGTTGTGAGTATAGCTGACAGAGAGGAAAACACGTATTTTGGTAGCTAAAATCTAATCATGATGCTGTGTGCTGGAAAGACAGGAAGGATTGGTGCCATATATTATAAACTGTGTCAAAGAAGTGTGTCTCAGCTGTGCTGGCATTTTACCGAGGTGAATCATCCTATTCAAAAGTCACCATCGAGTATGAAACAGTCCAAAAAATTGGAGATTTTTCCCTAAAATGTATCAGGTCCTGTAAGCAAAACTAGCAAGAAAGCAAAGGCAGTGAATGCTTAATAGAATTTTTCACTAGTATAATCTCAAAGCTGGCAAATGATAAAAGGCAACAGGTGATTGCATACTTGAGGATAGACTGTTTTCCATCTCTCTTGATAGCATATATATCTGTCTTTAATGTAAGTATTACAAGAAGAGAAAATAAATACATAAACAATTTCTTCAGTTTGCATTGAAATTACAGATTATTTTGAAATTTGAAAGCCTACTGATTTATTTCAGCAAAAAGCTTTCATATATAAATATGTTTGTTTCAGTGAGCTGCTCACTTTCTGCTCACTTGATTTGCATAAAATGCTCTCCAGTTGTATTTCTGCTAGGCACTTGTACTCCTAAATGCTCTCTATGCTCTTCTATAGCTAAAAATCATAACTTAATGATACTGTGCTAGTGACACTGTAGGTGTCTTGTTGTCCAGGGTTACTTGAAAATTGGGGAGTATTTGAAGCAGTACAGGAGCTGCTGTAACCATTTGGTGAGATTAACAACTAGGGTTCAAAAAAAGCTCAGTCTGGCTGCTAGGCTGAATTTCAAGAGGTGTTGGCAGACAACAGTTATAAAGCCCAATTCATCCCTACGTACAAGAAAAAAATAAATCAAAGTAATCAGAGAAAGCCCACCTTCTGGAAGGTGCTGGTAGTTCAGCCACATAGCAGATGGAAGTAGTTAACGGAACATAAGTACAAGAATTAAAAAGCATACTAAGAACAAAATTACAGAATCAGATTGTATTAAAATGTATTCTTTAAAATCATGCACATAGACGCTAAATTAATTAAAACTATATTTTTATATTTGTGCATGTGTTCATGTGCTGAAGATATTTTGCATTGTGAACAGTAGTCAAATGGAAAATTATGCTTGGTCTTTGCATTATGCTTTCATAAATTTTGGTTATCCCTTGCATCCCGTTTGGATAAAATAGGACAGTCTGTACCCCTCTAAGGAACAGTTCTCTCCTTGTCCTTGATGGCTCTCAGTGATTTGAAAAAGAGCATTAGAGTTGTGGTGTTAGAAAAGCTCGCCTGAGGTACAATACACTTCAGATTTTTTTTTTCCCATCTGCAAGATGTCCTGAGAAGCAGTGTTTTCTTTGTGGGCTTGTCCTTGTATTGCTGCTCAACAGGCTGGCTTCTGAAATTGCTCTCAGCCTCCATGGGCAGCTCTCTCCCCTCTTCTCTGCTTTCAGGATATCTGCAGGAGAGTGCAGAAGCTTCCAAACTGTAACATAAATACTGCTTCATAATTGCCATAGGGCTTTGGACCGGAGACCAGCAACAAGAATGGAAGCTACACTGCCTCATGCTGAAACAGTGCCAAAAACGACCTTACCTTTACTTTTTACATCTCTCTCCTACAGGATGTTTTTACATCTAGGTCTCTCTAGGAGAATCTTGGAGGATATGCTTCCTCTGCTCCCAGCCATGTCAGAGCAGCCAGTTCTGCTAAATACTTCCAGAAGCAAGTCCCTGACAAATGCCAAGTTTTTTGGGCTTGTGGTCCTTTGCCCAGCTCTAACAAATCTTAATTCTGGAGCTGGCAGTGACCTGCTCACTTGAGCTAGTCATGGTGTGGTGCAGGCTAGCAAGCCAAAATGTAGTGGTGTCACAGCAATCACATGCAGTCTAAAGGGTAAATCTGGAATGGTGTTTTTGATTGGATATAGAATATCATTCTCAGTCTTCAAACATGGTTTATATTGCCATATTCTCTCTTAGTGCTGGGAAGAAGTTACTGTCTTGCACAGAATTATGTATGCAAGCATGGTACTGCACACTGCAGTCACAGGATTCCTGTGACTGTACCCATGTGGATGTAAATTTTTTACCTAGAATATACCTAGAATGTGCAGTCATTTCAGAAAATTCAATCTTGACTATCTGTGTATTAAATTTTGAATAATAAAAATTGTTGTTGTATTAATACATTTCAAAAATAGTATTTCAAAACTAGCCTATGCTGAAGAGGATGATTCACTCTTTCCAAAGGGAAGTTTTCCCTCACAGTTACTGAAGGTTGCTGAATGTTAAGTGTTGATTGTGACACTTGACCTTAATGTCTGTGTAGCTCTGTGAATACTTGGGAGTCTGGTCCCAAATGGCCTCTGGGTACCTCAGAAGTTGTTCTGATTTTTGTTCTTTTCTCATTCTGCTTATTAAACATTTAAATAGTCAGTGATTAGGGTAAATGTTTCAGATGCCATACTTTGCTAGCAAGTATTTAGCCCATGTGATGTAAGGAAAAGAAACTGAGGAATTTAATAATCTTTTGGAAATGTTTTACAGGAGGCTTCTTCTAGGTTTTGGTTTTGTTATAATATTTTAATGTTCTGGCTACGATGCTGCCTCAGGAAAAACTGGAGAATAGTCAGGCCTGTTTCTGACTGACCCCATTGCACAGACAAGTAAGAGAAAATCCAAAGCAGGAGGGCTGACATGGAGTGAGAGAGCTTCCCTCCAGATACCCAGCCTGGGGAGCGAGGAGAGTGTGCAGCTCCATGGATTGTAGGCATGCATTTGTCAGAGGATCAGGGGCTGCCCTCCCCTGTGCACTCTGAGACACAGTCCTGGATCTGTCTTTGGCAGAGTGGATGGGATTGAAATCTACTTCAAGCAAATTACAAGAGATTAATTAAAAATAAGCAGAGTAGATGGTAGAGCTGGAGGGAAAATGACAGTTCTCTGGAGGCACTGGAGTCAGGTTTCAGCCTCCTGTGCTCCAGCTCAGCTGGAGTTCTTATTCTCTGACATATCTGCAATATAAATAAAGCTATGTGTTTAAAAAAAAAAAGTGTATACTATAGTGCCCAGGGCTATTTGAATTTTAAGAGTAGATTTACAGAGCAAACTAAAATAGTTCTTGCCTCTTCTGTGGTGCCTCTTAAATCTTCTTGAGAAATTTTTACATTGAAACACACCACATTAAAAAAATAATCCCAAGTGCAACTGGAGTCTGTCCTGGTTTACAAGGTTGGAATATTCAGCAAACTGGTTAAGTTATGCCAGATTCTCTCAAAGACAGTGGGACTTAGGCTTGAGATTTTGAGCGAAGTAGGTTAACTGTAAATACAGGCTTTTGGTGTCTTTTTTGTTTGTTTGTTTGTTTTTGTTGTTTTTGGACAAGGCTCTCAAGCACATGGTGTGACTCCTGTGCAGAACCAGGAGTTGGACTTGATGATTTTTGTGGGTCCCTTCCAACTCAGAATATTGTAATTTTAGGACCTGAAATTGGTTGCCTCCTGCTTCAGGTTGCAGAAGGAGGGAAACAGAACTTGAATGAACATGAAGGCCATGCTGTGACTTTTTCTGGTCTTGGAACCACTTCTCTTTTCATTTAGTTTTAGTAGTAAGTGGGCAGATTTATCAGGGTTTTTTCTGGAAAGTCAGTACTTATGATCTGAGAAGCTGCAGATGTATTGGTCTGTGCTGCTACACCTCATCTATCAAATACATGAAAATGCTTGGCAAAATTGACTTATCAGTGGAAATGAATCTACATTTTTATCAGTACTGCAACGATTATTATTGTTCTTAATAGTAATAATAATATTGATAATGATGTTCCCCAGAAAGGAGAATTTGCGACAAATCAGAATCGTGTCGCAAAGTTGTTTTGTGATTTAGCATCTTGCAAGAGAGTATTTGGCCTGCTTGTTCATATGTTTAGCTGCCAGTATTTCAATATTTACATAAGAGACAATATTATAAATAAAATACGCAGTTTCATTAATGTAGAGGGAGACAACATAGTTGTCAACACAAAATGTTTTTGTGTCAATCCTACTTATGACTGGCTCACTGATTCCAGTAATAATTTGCCCAAATACTCCAAAAATCTTAGTCACTGTTTCTTTTCTTTTTTTTTTTTTTTTTTTTTTTTTTTTTTTTTTTTTTTTGATCTATTGGAAATGACCTCTGTCTGGAAAACCACCACTTAGAATTTTGCAGCATTACAGCTGACTCCTGATCCCAGTGGCAAAGTTCCCAGCAACTTAATATAAACAAGAAGCAGCCCAATTATGACAGGATATTATGGAAAATACTATAATACACTGAAATGGGAAAGAGGATTTTAGGTTGAAAACTAGTTAGTATCAAATCTTACTTTTGCTGTAACAGCTATGTTTAAACATTCTCTCTCCCCATTTCCCTGTGAATGTTCTGGGGGGTAAAAGCATTTCAAGGACTTGAGTAACAGCATGTGGTGAGGAAGTCTGTTCCAGATTTCCAGACTGCATCCAAAAGCCTTATATGTAATAAGATATACCACAGGTCTGAGAGTATGTTCTTAAGTGGGAAATCAAACAATAACATTGGAAGCTAGTCTGTTGTTCTCTGTGTAGCTTATTGCATTATAGAACTCTGTGAAAAAAGAAACCTACACAGCCATACCCTCTCTAAGACGTTTCTTAGCTATAATTAATCATAATAAATAAAAAAAAAAGAGGAGGACTCCGTGGTTGAGTTACCTGTGAAATGTGTTGACCTTTAAATAAGAATAGTATCTAAGATTTCACTTTTGCTGGCTAGGAACTTTCTCTTGAATTTACTTAGAACAAGGTTTGCAAAGATCAGGTCCTGTTTCAGCAATAAGCAACATCATTTTAATAAGGAAAGCATCTATGGGCTATGTTTATATTCAGCAGAAGGGATGTGTGTGTATAAATAGAAGGATGTATACTTGGTATTGTTTATTTATAAACGTAATGATATGTTTAAAAACACTTTGTCCTTTCTGAGGTCAGAATTTATGCCTACTATAGATAAAATCCATCTACAGGGGTGATTGTTTTCAGAAACTTCAAACAAGCAGTGCAACATCACAGCTCTTTCACTCTTCCCCTGTCCTCTGTGCAGGCATCCTTTTGGGAAGCTCTTTTGTCTTTAATGGATACACACCCAACAATTCAGTGTTGTACATAGTAATTTAGAGTGTTAGATTTATTCTATACTAAGGATTTTTTTCCCTCTAAAAATGAACTTTTGCATGCTTGTCATTGTATTGAAAAATACATTTTAAAATGAACAACCAAGTGTGGAGTCATCTTTAAAAGCTTTTGTCAGTTACAGAAATGCCACTTCAAAGACAGCATGTTGGTGTTCTTTACCTTTTTTCCTTGTACCTAGAATTCGACAGATTCTGGCATTGGAAGAATTTTATTTTGGGGGTTTGGTGGTGGTGAGGAGGATGATTGCATGTTTTCCCTTGATATTGCAGAATTTTGGCAGGGCTGATAAGGAAATACAGATATTTTTGTCCTATCCTGTATCTAACCAGCTAGCATATTTGACAGTGTTCTGCATATTGTGAAATCATATCAGTATGTCCCATGAGGCTCAGCCAAAGATGAACTTTGTGTTCCTTTAATGGCAGGAAGCAGAAAAAAAAAGGAAAAGGGCATTCATGTATTAATGCTTCCCATTCTGAACTCTTTTTTTTTCCCAGATGATTTAGTGGTGTAGCCACTTCATGACCTCAAATAGCACTAAAATAAACAGCTGCTTTCAGTACTTTCTAGCTAATGCAGCCTATCAGCCCAACGAGTCATGGCAGAGCGATTAGATCCACTTCATTACTGATGGGAGTAACTGGGAGACTGCGGGCAAAGGTGTTTCCAGGAATGGCAGGCAGTTTAGCACCACCCTGGTGTCTCAAAAGTCCTGGCTGCTTTTCAATGGATTTGTGTCAGGAATCAGAGGGAAGAAAATCTGGGAGTATGCCTAGCTTCTGAGAAGAATTGGCAGTAAATTATGGTACCACCCTGAGTTTGTACAGTACTCTTTAGGTCTTGGTTATCTTCAGAAGCTGCTTTCTAGAGCCAAGTGAAGAAGACACCGTTTCAGCTGGGGAGGTGCCTGTGTGAATAAGGTCTGAGGTAAAGGGAAGGCTTCAAGATCTTCCTCCTTCTCAATCTGCACTGCCTAGGAAACAAGAATGCACAACATTCGGAGGGAAAAAAAGTGGCAAAAAAATCTCTACCAGATGTATATGCTTTTGTTCTCAGAATTCATGAATGTTGGAGCCAACACTTGGTGAAATATGCATCCTGGAAGCATGCCTTTGGACCTTTAAATTACTGCTGTTGGATACTAAATGAATAAAACATGCAGTTCAATACAATGGTTGCTCTCTGCAGTCTCACAAACAGGGAGGCTGTGCTCTTGCTGACATCCAGCAGGAGCTGGGAACACTGCAGCTCATGGTGCTGCCTTTTGACTGCCATCTATCAGTGTCCCCTGCTCCTGGGGCCACCTCTTTGTCTTGGATCTTCTTCCTGTTAAATTTTGTTGGGAACATCAGTGTAGCCAAACCATCACCAGTGATGACTAGGGTGCTCAGCTCTTCCCACATAATGTGTGGGATTGCCATAAATCTCATTTAAACTGTTTTTGTGCTGTTGCCAAAACTTACTGTCAAGCAGCTACACGCTTGTGCAGCAGCCCTTGTGGGTCTTCTTGTGTTCTTAATCTTTCCTGCTTTGGAGACTGTCCAGCTCCCCTTAGCTCACTCGTGTTGGGCAAACATTGCTGCCTTGTGATGCCGAGTGGCCCTTCTGCAGCTGTGCTGGGAGCACATGTCCCATTTCAGATTGCACAGCCTGATAGGAAGCAAAAGCCAAGCACATTTCTCCTTCAGGAATGGATGTTTGCTTGAGTGAAATAGTGTTGGCTAGAAAAATGTAAGAAAAGTTGTTAGTCCTTTTTTTTTCTCCTCCTACTTCGTGCGGTCATCCTGTTCCAAATGCTGCTTGGACCTTGTTGTTCCTTGCTTGTTAGTGGTTGTGCATATAGTGTCACACCTTTATCTTAGGGGTCAGAACATGCTTGGGAGCCATGAGAGTGTCATTTATTAATTTTAAGTGTCTAAAATGAAAGAAGAGAGTGGTGAATTGAAAAGGAATTCTAAACCCAGGAAGTAAAAATTGTGCTGGTTTGAGTTCCAGTTGTTAGGAAGCCTCTGGAGTTTATAAACAGAGGGACAGTGCTGTTTCTGCTGACATACAAAACAGTGGGTCTGAAGTCTGCATCCAACCTGGATGGTTATTCATTTGCTGCACTATAGGAAATGGCTTGACCTTCTAAATAATTATTTGCCCAGTTATTTAGAACTGCAAAAGTGTATGACAGCAGTTGAAAAAACCTCCAGTTCCAATATATTCTTCATAGCTATTCTTCAATAGTTATTAGGCCATTATCTGATTTTTTTTTTTTGGGTCCTTGCAATTGTGTCTGCATGTTGTTTCTCCCAAGAAATATTTTTCTGAGAGTAGGAATGCAGCATGGGAGAATATATTTTTCTTCAGTGCCACATAAATGTTAGCTTGATCTCTTCCAAGACAAATATTTCATGACAAATGGAAATAGTAATGCTCTAGTACAGGAGATTTTCCTAAGGGAGTTTAGGTTTATGAAAAAATATTTTGATTTCTAGAAGGGAAGGTTCATATCTGCAAATTGTGGTGCCAGATGGACACTTGTGTTCCCCAAAGCTGGTATTTCTGAAGGCCATTTGAAAGTTTTACATTAACTCAGAAAGTAAATAAAAGAGAAACTCAACTAGCATTACTAGCTGGAAAGTTAATTCCTTCTAAGTTTTATTATCTCTTGACTGTGAGCCAAGCTGCATTCATGGGGTATTTGATACATCTATTTGATAATAGTTTTGTGCTACAGTCAGAAACTTGAATGTCTGCATGACTGGTATTGCAGACATACAAGCAAAATGAGGCTTAGCCCATCAATTTTTTATTGATAAAGTAAAAGCATACCAGTAAAAAGCTTTTATGCGGTATAGATAACTCCAGTTTATGCTGCATTATTAAGACAATAAATGTGAATGGGATTTTATAATGTGATTTATTAATACTTTTTTTCCTTTGAGTACTAAAATTTCTGAGGGATTTTATCCTACCATGTTTATTAATTCTATTCAGTGAAAAACTCAGAGGGAAAATAAGGCACATATCCTGCAGCTGCTTTTTGGTAACTGTCTGGAATTGATCCTTGGAAGCCATTAAGATTTGTGTATGAACGTGCATCCAGTTTTAAAGATTATTTTATGGAGTATTGTGCATGCCAGGAAGTGTGTTACCAAAAACACTGGAATAGTTGTTGGATACTATGTGGTATGTGTCACACATGAAGGAACAGGCACTCCCAGTATGTGAAATTGTGAGTTCTCAGTGCACCTTTGGCAGGGTGGCTGCTGTGTGCCCACACTTGGAGAAGGGAGCTGTGCTGTCTCTATTCGTACTTAAAAACTCAGTTCTATTAAACTTGAAGATCATTGGGTGTCACCAGACTAAGGCAGGGATAAATTGGTAAATAAAAGCACTTTTTTCTGAGTCATAACCTTTTCTTCTGCCTTATAGCAGTGGTATATGCTAAGCCTGTTGTAAGCCTGGAATTAAATGGTATGATCCCTAAGTATTTTCCCTGCTAGTAGCATGCATGGAACAAGCCCTTTCTTTCTGGCACAATACTTTCCTTCAGCCTGGCTGCATGAGAAGCATGAACTGTGCCCCAGGATACTGGGATGTGAGCACTGTGTGGAAGTCCTTAAGATTTGTGTACCATGCATAGGGAAGCCTTAGCACCAGTTAGGGCATTAGGTACCCTGAACAATTAAGGATTTGCCATAAGGTGTGGAAAAGAGGAAAATAAAACGTAAGCTGGGATTTTCCAGTCTGCTGAGCCTTGTTCTTTGAGACTTAATCATTAAGAGATTTATAGTAAAAGAGCTAAAAGTATCTATTAAAGGGTTTATTAAAGATTTATTAAATAAGAGAGAAATAGCCTTCAGAGATACTTACTCACTGCCTTTTCCCCTTTCTGCGCTGACTTTAGGGCACTGTTATAAATAGCTGAGTGCATAACCAGGCCGTGGTTTGAAGAGGCTCCACACTGGGCTCAAAACTGTAAGCATGGGCAATTTTAAGGCTGGGATTATGAAATGTAGCAGGTTTCTGCAGAGAGAAAGAAGGTTTGGGCTCTGGGTGCTGTTTGTAACTATTAAGGCATCTTAGATACTGATAGACTGCATAGAGCACAGGAGGATGAAATCATCCTTCTGGCAGCATGTCCCAGTATGTTCTTGGGAATGCTTTAGGGTTGTGATCTTTATGCTTAGGTTTTTAGGGGTCTGTGTTAGGGATACGTGGATGCGGTGTTTGCCTAAGTCTTTCCTGCATGGGAAGCCTGCATGCTGTTAAGACCAGAAACCCCTGAGCAGACATAGAACACTCCAGGCACCAGTTGGAGACTGAAAGACAATTAGAAGAGAATTAATAAATCTGGTGGAAAAATAGGTTTGAGGAGGTCAGCATGGAATGGGCATTTCTTCCCAGAAGAAGCAAGGAAATTGCAAAAGCCAGGAAAAGCCCACTTCTGTAATTGTAAGCCCAGGACCTAAAACTTGGGAAGTAATGTAGCTTGCTGGAGAACTCAGAATCAAGACAGAGCAAGCCAAGATGGGAGACTGAATTATCTATAAAACTGCCAGCATGAAATGGTTTGCTTTCCACTTCCAAAAATGTAATAAACATGTTGAAAATAAAATTTTTCTTCTATTCGTGAACCATCACTGACTGAAACAGTAGCAGTTAAAATTCTCAGTAATGGGAAGACAACACTGTCGTGGGTCTGCTATTTCAATTAGTTGAACTTACTCTGTTTAAGAAAACAGTGAAGCCAGGAAGCTTGGGAAATAAATGGTAAGCCAGACTCCCCTTAGTTCCTGTTTAGAGAAATGGTTGCTCTTTTAGACTATTAAAATGTCTCCAGAGCATCAGCTGTGCATTTAGTGTCTGAAAAGATTGGCAGTTAATAACTTGAATTTCAGAGAGGCAGAGATAAAACTGTCCATCTGTGTTGATAGTGTTATGTCTTCTGATTTGTGTTCAGGGCTCATATTTCCTGTGGTGTGTGAGGACAGAAGTAGTTCACACACATTTCTAAAGACATCCAAAAAAGCACACACTGGAATGCAAAAGATTATTAAAATACCACAATTTGCTACTTACTATAACTAATCAGTCCGGTCCACTGCATTTCTGAGTCCCTTATTGATAGAGTTCTTCTAATAAGGTTTTCAGTGAAAATACTGAAATTTTGAGTAAAAATTACATATTTCACTATTGTACGTTTTGTAAAGTCAAGCCATGGCCACAAAAAATGAGGTACTGCGTTCCTCTGAAAGACTGATGGAGATAAAAAATATTTTTGTACTGCCTCTTACCTTTCTTCTGCTACTGCTCTCAGTGGAGAAAGAAGGGATTTGAAACTGTTGTTCTATTCGTCTTCTGTTATTTTGCCCACTGTAACCCAAGAGGTTCTGCGGGTCTGCGTTTCTTGGATGAACAATTAAGAAAAATAGTGCCTGTTGTTTCTGAAAAATTCGGATGAGAAAATCCTGATTTATACATCTTGATGCCTGTGCTTGAGATAGTGTAGAAGTTTAAGGTGAACATAGCTTCTCTTTTCAAGTCACAGACCACTTTTAATTGTAATTTGCCATTTTTTTCCACAATTTTTTTTTACTGCTGTCTTATTTTCCAGATATTTTTATTTGCCAGATATTAGCAACCTGGAGTTGCCTAACCCTGGAAGATGCCAGTGGTCTGAGACTTGATCCTCTTGTCTCTATTGAAATGGTTTGTGAAGGATGTTGAAAAGGCTTGGAAGAAGTGCTGACTTACATTGGCATTAATTTTGAGAATTTAAAATTATTCTGGGCCTGCAATGTTCTTGTTATGCCTGGTGCAAGGCAGACATGAAGAGATGCAATTCAATGGTTTTGTGAAAAGGTTGCAGGATCAGTGTGCACTTTTGCTGCATTCTGGAGTAGCAGGAAAACCTGGAGCACTGCTAAATAAATTATAAAAATCTGTAGTATTTTTAGGAATCAGAAATAGCATTGCATTATACCACAAAAAGTAGCAGAAATGTGGGTAATTTAGTGTGTGACTACATTTTTTAAGGTCAGACAACCTGTCTGAATTCTTCTGCATCAATTCCTCGGTGGAGAGTGCACTGAGTGTTCTCCAATTGCTTTTTGAAACTGGATTAATACCACTGAGGGCTGCTGACATGAACTGTACACCAACATTTAGATGGAAATTCCTGCCTTTCCTCCAGTGCTAAGGGATTTCAACTAGTCATTGTAGCTTTAAAAATATTTATTCAATATTACACAACACAAAAAAGTCTCCTAAAGACTTATGCACAACCAGCCTGGCTGGTGCTGGCTGGGTGAGCACAGCTTGGAGTCTGCATGGGCATCACTTGTTCTGCTGGAGTTTCTGTGGGGCTCTGCACTTCTCACTTGACTTGGCAGCTGTTGTCTGCATGAAAAAACCATCTCCCCTTTCCCAGACCACATCCTACTGGCATCCTGACCACAGGAAGCTAACTAAAGGAAACATTATGTACAATACCTCTTTTTCAGGGTGCTCTGAGAGTTAGGGATTTTACACAAACTCCAGATTTGTATCTAGAAATCTTCTTGTAGTAGAGAAGCTTTTGCCCAGATTTTTGTCAAGGAATGCTGGCCTGGTGGGCAGTGTGGGCAAGCAGCCCAGCAGGCATCAACTGGATATTGTGGGACCAGGGAGGTCACCTGTGTTGTGAGCAGGTGAGAGAAAGTGCCTGGTCCAGTTTGGGCTCTCCGGTAAAAGAAAGACCCTGATGTACTGAATTGTCAGGGAGATGGCTGGAGCAGTGGCAGAAGAGCAGAAGCTGAGGGAGCTGCCTCTTTTCAGCCCTGAGGAGATGAAGGGGATGTTATGTTGCTGTCTGTGGATGTATGCTGGAGGGAGGGTACAGAGAAGGGAAGACATACAGAAATAAGCTTCACCTAGCTTTCCTAGGTGAACATTTGTATATTGCTGACTGCTTTTACAGCAGATTTTTGATACCATATGTAGTAGAACAAAAGTTTTGCCGCACAGGGATTAGGCAAAGGAGATGCACATGCTATTTTTTTTGCACCAGTATAGTTGCTTAATGTTTATATTGGTCCCACCAAAGCAGCCTGAATCCCACCTGTATCACACCAGCTTGGTGTCTTCCTCCTTTCTACTCTGACTTACACTTTCTTGGAAAGAGATCTAATTCCCATTTGCATTCAGGGGGGTAACCTGCGCATGTGGCTTCAGTGCTTCCAGGGATCCTTCTGGGTTTGTGCCCTGCCCCAGCTGAGGCTAGCTAGCGACAGGCATCCATATGGGAGGAATTTATATTGTCTGAGGGGCCTGAACACTGAAGTACTGTAAATGCTGTTTTCACACACTGCAGCTAATTCCCACAGTTTCCATTGCTTTAGGCTGTTGCTTCTGATGAAAAACAAACAGCAGAGTCTGGGAGCTGAGGAATGCAGTCTGCAGTAGTCAGCACACGGTGGCCTCTGCTGGGGTGGACAAATGGAGCTGGAAAGAGATCTGTGTGATGCCTGGACAAAATGGGGTGTACAAGCACAGCGCTACTCAGTGGCAGGGCTGCAGTTCTTTGAGACTCTTGGAGCTTTATGGACTCAGTAGGGTAATTAATTTCAGGGCTGGATGCTTTACCCTGCCAGCAAATCGAAGAGATCCCTTCGAAGGCACAGAAACTTCCAACTGTACAGTCAGTAAAAGGCAGTTTTCCAGTCAGGAGCAAGTAAATAGAAATCCTCACTAGTGCAGAGTCTCTCTTGAGTTTCCTAATGATGGTAGGGCAGAGGCAGTTTTTGGGGGTTTACTGATCAAGCACAGTAAATGTACCACGTGGCTTTATTATGTTAGGATGACTGTGGATGTCATAATGATGTAGCTTCTCTGTTGTCCTATTGCCTGCCTTTTGCTCAGGCCTTTGTGTTCCTCTCTCAGCCCTTGGTCTTTCCTACTGTTGCTTGAGTCCCCCTTGCCATTTGCATGCTGCATTTTCTCTTGGAGTGAAATGTGTGATAAAAAGCTAGTCTGGTTTGGACACTACTTAATAATTCTTCTAGTGTACATGACATGTGGTTCCAAATGCTGATATTGGTAATCAGCGCACATTTATCACACCAATAAATAATTCTCTACTTCTTGCACAGGACAAACTCAGCCTTTTTTGGAGACTGCCCATGCACAGTAAAATACCTTGCTGTGCAAGTATCTAGGAATTTTTCCTTGGCTAATTCTGGAAGATCTATGGAATTGCCCTCTATATAATACATTCTGTCTAACCACCATGTTGTGGTTCAACACGAAAAGTAATTGAATAATTTTTTCCATGAGCTGCCGTTGGATATCAACCAAGTCATTTTCACAGTATCCATCCACCTGTTGGGAGGAAATAACAGTGGGTTTTGGGGATTTTTTGAGGAAACCTTTTCATATTTTACTCAGATGCAAAAATAACTTTGTACGCAAAGAACTTGTTGCCAGTGCTACAACGACTTTTTTTATTCTTCCCTGTGAAAAAGTAGAGATAATCAAATGAAACTTTAAAAGAGCAAATTGTATTGTCAGTGGAACTTCAGACAGTGCACATCTACCTTTGTGTTATTTGAGTGCTGGGAAATGCAGGTAAATCTGTGTTATGAAGAATATCACACAAGGACCAGACTTTGTTGGAAATGAGTCATCAAGGTTCAGCTGTGCATTCATGACCAGGATTGGCTCATATCCAGTCACCAAATGGCTTTTTGAGACCCACGGATGCCCGAAGACCTGCAGCATCTTCCTGGCAAACTGCAACGTGTTTGCAGTCTTGCAAAAGGCTCCATGTAGGCGAATGCCACACACTCGTGTAGCTCACACAGCCTAAGCTGAAGTGTGTGAGTCAGCCCTGGGCCGAGAAGGAAACCAGTTTCTGGGTAATAATGCCATGAATGTCTGTGAGCTGTCTGGGAATGCCACAGCCAGCACTCTTTCACTCCCTCTGGGAAATGCTGCAGCTGTGTGCATGCATGTCTGCCACAGAGGTCAGGGGAAAGGACTGTGTGCAGTTTTGACTGGTGTTCTTCCTCTGAACTGCATTTTGGGAAGAGGGGATATTTTTGTCATATTGACTGGATCAGATGTCACAGCTTAGTGTCACCAGCAGTGCCTGGGCTCTGACCTTGTGAATGCAACGCGAGTTCCCAGCAGGACAGCACGACAGGGCTTTTAAGACAAGGAATCCCTGGGGACAGAGTATTCAGTGCTTAATATGTTTGGGAGTGTTACCCCTGTGATATGTAGCACTTATTTTGGCCATGTTACTTGGAAATTTCATTTGAAGTCACAAACGTTCCTAAATGTTGTCTTCTTGGGATGGTTCAATTGTTTCAAGGTGCAGATGCTACTGAACAACCTCTGTGTAGGGCTGGCCTCCTGTCTTTTTGTAGATAAAAACAACAAAACCAAAAATACAGTTCTCTGACATGGAAAGAGTTTGTGCTTTATAATGCTGCCTCTGTATATGCATCTATAAAATCTCATTTTAATTAAGATATGAGTGTAAAAGGGAGTTTTGAAGAGGGGTGATGCCATCCCCATGTCCAGGAGGTTGAGTTGGTAATAATTACAGTTATGGAGTTGCTATGCTAAGTTCCCTCTTAGGAAAATATGGTCTTGGAAACCAAGTCAGTGATTTTTTTTTTTTTTCCGCCCTTCACAGCAGCTGGCTGGCCACCCTTGACACACCTGACTCATAACAGGGAAATTGGGGTGGGGTAGGGGGATAAGTTATCTGGAAATCTCTGCTGAGAAAGTAGCTGGCTGCATCAGTGTAGTTGTAAAGTGAATGAATCTCTATTTGTGATGGCATTACAGAGCATGAGATTGAAAAGTCAATCACCAGAAACCTGAGTACCTCTTCTCGTGCATGCAATAAATGTAGTATTTTTCTCAAGTCAATGAAGATGCAGAGCAGATCAGAGACAGTGCTAGGCTCTCCCCTCTGCCCTGTCAGTTCCTAGAACTGCTTCAGCTCTGCAGTTGTCATAGATGCAACATTGGCAGGGCATACTAAAGTGACCCAAGAAAAGGCAAGTTATCCACTCGGAGGCACATTTTTTTCCCATAAGCCTTCAACCTTTAATCCTGCTAACTCTAAACAAACTCTGAGCTGGAAAAATCTTTTCAGTTTCTTTTTTTCCCCTTCAAGTGTGGGAAGAGAAGTTCCACTCCTTAACCTTTGCACAACCACATATTAATCTAATTTCCTACTCATTACGACCTAGTCATTTGGAAATTGCAACTATACTTAATTTGATTTTTCTTTCTATATTTTTATATTATGTTTTTGTTTTTTCCCTGACTCTTGTTTTTTGGTTCAGCACTGGTTCATTAAACTTCAGTCACAAATACCAGCTGGAGGGCTCACAGCTTGTTGTCATTTCAGCTAATCAGACATTTGTAAATCACAAGGGGTTATTGCATATGCATGTGAAAACTAGGGCTCTCTCCTATTGTTCCTTCCCTTTCTTGGGAGACTTGGCTGATCACTGCTTTTCTCTATGTTGGCCCACCAGGATACATTTTTCTGAGAGCTTAGCATAATAATACTCTTTTTTCCTAGCTGATTGAAGAAGCTGTGCCGTCCTCTTCTCCCTGCTGCTACTGTTGTCCTTGTGCAGTATTTGGGAAGTTAGCACAGGCATTTTAGGATGCTAGATTGCACCTTATGTTTTGCTGTACTTACAGTCAGCAGGTGAAGTCCAACTGTTGTATCTCATCACTTAATTGAATAATAAAAAAAAAAAATTAAATTTCCCTCAGAAGAAAAATAAAGTTTTGTATTGCTGTAAGAAACATGGTAAGTTGCAGTTAAGCTGTAATGGCAGTAGTTCTGAGTGATCAGTAGCTGCCACTAGGTTTTATTTAAACCATTAACAGCAAATGCTCAGATCTCAAGAGATGTAAGTTTCCTGTAGCATAAATGGAGTGGGAAAATCAGAAACTTACACTGCTTTGAATTAAAAAGAAATAATAAACAAATTGAGTTATGGATTATGATGTGCAGTTGACAGAAGTATTTTTTTTTAGGGACATACACCTCTTCAGAGGGAAGGAGGTGACTTTTTTTCTCAAGTATCTTCCATTTGCTGAAGGCTTCACAAAAGATTTTAATTTGAAGCCTAAAATTAGTAGAACTTTGATTAGCACCATACCTTTAACTCCTTGATACTGAATAGCATAACATCTTTTCCCATGCCTGTGTTTGCTGCAAATTGCTGCAAATCCAGCAGTTCCCACGACTCGTTACAAATTCTTTCCACTAAAATTGCTGAATCTTGGAATTCAAGCTATCAAAAATTGCATCTGTGAAAGTAATGAATCTTACATCAAATCCTAAGTGATTTGACATCACTTCCTTAACTGTTTACCATATTCTCCTTCCCATTGCAAGTTTTCTCTTTTTCTTTTATTTAACTTTTTTTTTTTTTTTTTAGAACTTTGCTCTTCCATCTGGGAGAAATACATTTTTTTTTTTTGTGAAGGCTTTATTGCATAGATTGGAAGGGCAGTGTCATATCAAACACAGTTGCTGTTTTGTTACTTCAATTGCAGTAGAACAACACACTCAAAACTTTGTATGAGCAAAAAATATCTCTACAGGCCTTTCAAAAGTCCCACAGTTATGGATTTCTTGTGACCAGCAGCTACAACCCAAGTGAGGCGACAGCATGCTGTAAGGGGTCACGCTGCCTCAACCAAGCTTCAGCGGCAAAATTGGAAGAAAAGCAAGTTTAAGTGACAGTAGAAATTGTGAACAGCTAAGTTATATTGCAGTGGTTTTTTTTAATCATACCAGACATCATTTTTAATAGGAATAGTAACTTTGCTGGGGGCTGTTTGTAATAACGCAGTAGATGGCAACTGAGGTGGTCTCTGCACATTCACATTGCAGCATACACACACAGATATATATATTTATATATATTTTTTGAAAATTCAGTGGCCTGCTGGCTCCCAAAGGAGTTGACTGCATAATCAGATCACTGTACAGCTGAGCAGTCTCTAAATCCCAAAGTTCAGCAGATGTCTTGCTCCTCCAGAGCATGTGTACCAGAGAAAGACAAAACGTGGGGAGAGTGTCCTGACTTCTTTCAGTGGTGTGGGATGTGCCTGTTAGTTCTTGGAAGTAAAACAAGATGTCCCTGAGAGATTGTTCCATCCTGTATTGACTTTTCTTCTTCTTTTTTTCTCCCTTAAAGTAAATGAGGTCAATTTGAGCTTTCTAAAACCCTTATTGGAAATCTTTTTCCCAGAGTTAAAGAAAGTGTTTGATTGAGTTTCCAATTAAGAAAAAAAACACTTAATAATATAAATTAGTTAACACCCACTGAATTAGTGGGGGGGGGAAAAAAAGCCAAACAAATGAACATCAAGCCTTTGAATGTATTATATTTCCTTCCCTTGTCCAGCATAAAGCAGGCAATAGTTGAGATTCTTGGTAACTGTGGGCCTGGCCCAGGAGTGTTTTGAGGGAAGATACAAGTGGCTTTTATAGCAATAGGGCTGTGTTAGAACCCTTCTATAAGGCATTTGCATATTCCATACAAGATCAAAACAAGGCAATAATAATTCCAGTTAATTTTATTTACAGCTACTTTTGAGGAGAGCTGTTTATGCTGTAATGTGCTTCCCCACACTTGTATCTTCCTTGATTATCCCCAGTTATTATACATTATCCAAAGAAATTGCTGCTCAGCTATTTCCCTGCAAGGGTAATTTCTCTGTTAACAGACTTTGATTCAGATAGTTGTCCCTAGATCAAAGCTGGGACAACAGGGCACACATCTACTTAGAATTATCTTTATTATTAAATTAGCAAACAAATAATAATTTAAGAATATTTTTGAACCAACAGACTGTACAGGGAGCAAAGCTGGGTTCTTATTACCCAGTACCCATGGTACTCACCATGCCACTATACAAATTAATAGTTTCAGGTGATCCATCTGCCCAAAGTGCAAATAGATGCCGCATTAAAATGGACGAAGGTTACATTTGTAATTGCTCACCATTTATCTTTTTCTTGAAACATTTATGGTTCATGAAACATTTATACCTGTTTATGCTAAGAAGCAAGTAGAAAATAAGTGATTGCACAGGGTCTCAGATTTCTGAGGCAGAAGTACACAGATGCATTCAGTAAACTTGAAGGAATAATTTACCTGCTTTCTTAGAGAGATGTGGACACTTTAGCCTTACCTCCTCCTTCTGCAGAGAGGTACTTCATCTTCTCTAAGAGCAGAGCACAGTGGGATTTTGTCGTAAAGTAGCTAAGAATAAGTGCTTAATAAAGAAAGAGTAAGTGCTGGTGAAATTATGCACAAACAGCCAGTCCCTAATTCACCAGGGAATTTACTTCATGTTCATTCCCTTCATGTTGGCCCTTAGGATTTTACCTTTGAGCAGAAAAAAAAATAAAAATACTGTGCTTATGGGGCACAACTGGAGGATCCATGATGGCAGAGTAATGTGATTTGAGGATCCCCAGCACTGAATTGCTCCCTTACAGTGGCAAAGCAGGGCTGGACCAGCCTTTTAGTCCTGCTCTTTTGCATTTTAATCCACCTGCTGTGTGCACAGCTCATCTCCAGGCTCCCTCAAGGTAAAACACTTCCCTGGGCTGGAATGAAATCCCTTCTAGCTCCTGAAAACATCCATGACGTGTTCCTTGTATGAACTGCTAGGTCATATCCTTTCTCCTTGTGTTGTGGGCATGGCAGACTCTATCTGCTGTAGAGAAGGGCTGCTGAAGGGCCAAGCCAAGGCAGCTCTGATGACAAGCAGTGTCTTGAAACCCAAGTCTAAGAGAACCTTCAAAAGGAGGCTGCTCACTTTGTAGTTCTGTGTAAATCATGCTTAAATAATGTCAAGTGATTTGGCATTTGCTGGTTTCCAGCTAAGTATGGTCCCAGGAGGGTGTAAAAAGAAAACTTATGCGGTAATTTTATAGATGAGTTTTGTAGGATCGGTTATGTTGAAAGATGCTGAAGCTCCTTTTGAGGTTTTGATCCTCTTCTTTTTGAACCTTTCCTTGTGCTAGAAAAGCAAAACTTTATATTTACAGCTTGTGATTCACCTTAGCATGGACCCAGGCTGTTTTTCAACCTCTCATTATCTTTTAATATGCACTTGATCAAGTGAGTCACTTACTGACTAATTGCTCTAATTTGCATATTGATAAACTGAAGTGATGGTAACTGAGCTTGAAAAGCTCTCTGAGCAATTCCTGTGGAAGACAGGGAATATATCTGTTAATATTGCTTTCATAAACTATAGTTGTTCTCATTATCTTGGAGCATCTTTGATTCAAAGGGTATTTGCATACAATCACAAAAATGAGAAAATTTGCTTACTCAGACTGGAATGGTTTTTGTTCAGAGAGGCAGATCTCTGGTAAGAAAGGATTGTACTCCTCTTGTCTCCATTGACAGTGCTTGCTGTTTCTTTGGAAAGCCCTTTGCCCTTCTCCATTGTGTGGCTGACCCTGCAGCATTCCTGTGTGCCTTTAGCTCTTTGAGCAGTATTTTGAGATCAAACTGTTCACTGTGATACATTACATATTTTAGCTTTTGAAAGTGTAACTTCCCTAACTGGAAAAGAAACTATTACCCCATCAAAATGTACTATTTTCTTATATAATTCAGATGACCTGCTCCATAAACAGAATGTAGGGTCACATTTGCTTTAAACAGCTGTGTGCCCCTTTGACATTGCAGGCAATTACTTTGCCTTCGCTGGTAACTGGATTGCTTTTTGTAATGCAAGCATTTAAAACTGTTTCATTAATGTGGTTCAGTGCCTGGGGCAAAGGCGTGCTGGCTCCTCTGCCCTCCCTTGCACAGTACAGGTTGATCACTCATGGGTTGTGCCTCTGGTTGGGTGCCAGGATGCATGGAGAGACCCTCTTCTGTGCACCTCCAGGTTTAACTCTGCCCTGGGTACTCCTGATGCCACCAAAATGTGCATTATGATACCTGGATTCCCTTGCACAGGACTTCCCTTGAGTGGCCAAGCCATCTCCAAGTACATTTCTCCTGTCTTAACTCCCAAGTGTGGATTTTCAAGGGAATCCTGAACAGATAAGACAAAAGAAAATATGGAGGAAGGCCTATTTAAAATTAAGGCATGCTTTCCATCATTAAAGGTTTTCCCCCTGAAATCTTAAAAAAGGCTGCCTATAATCATATAGTATTTTCTCAAAGCAGTTGACTTTTGCTAAGAAACTTGGCTTGTGCCTTCCTGTAGAGCAGCCAAAGGAGAGGTAATATTTACCAGATTTGACATGAGAGATCAGTAGGAATGTAAATAGAGTAGTCCTCCAAAAGACACTAAAGCCAGAGAAATCATCCTGCAGCTTTGACAAATTTGCTAACATCTGTTCTGGTGCCATTTCTGCTCTACAGACCTGCCATTAGCCATGGAGATGAAAGGGCTTTAATTAAATGAGCAGATTGACATGTTAAACTTTGATAACATCATGCCATCTGGGTGGGTTATATTTGCAATTTTCTCTCTGCAGCTTCTTAGATTTAGGTTATATTTCAGCGCTGCCCCAGTTATTTTTGGGAAGATACACTGACCCTAGGGCTCTGGGGTTCCTAAGGCAAGGTGTCAGGTTCTAAGTATGTATACCAAGACGTATATTGCAGCATCTCACTTCTGAGCTGTATATTTTTGTTTTAAAATTACGGTTTTGCAGTTAGGTCTGGTTTTACTAACACATCCTGGCTACAACTGCTACTGTAGATTTCAGATAATACAAGCAGCATAAAATTTACTTATTTATCATAACTAAACTTAAGTCAACAGATAGTCAGGATGGGCTACAGATTAAGAAACCTTTAAGATGTGCCTTAAAACCCCCACACTGTTCATATATTCATTCCCTGCTGGCAGTGTGTCGCTGGGTTCATACAAAGTAGTCCGTTAAAGAGAAGATTGCTCTTAATTAAGGTGGAAATTGATAAGTAAAATTTTGCAGTGCTTTAGATGCCTAATGTGCTGAGTGCATTCAGCTTACGCTGTAGTATTTGTCATCCCTTCAACTTGTAATAGATTGGAGCAGGGTGTTTAATATGATGAGATGCTGTTATAAATAAAAGGCTTTTATAGCTTCAGAGAAAATCTTTATACAGCTTAATTGTGTAGACAGGTTCAATTCCCAGGAAGGCCAAGAGGGAAATCAGTTGATAATTTTAATCCAGAATCAATTTTCTTTAAGCTTTTGAAATGTGCTCATCCAAGTTTTTCATGCAGCAGTTGGTTTCTGCTGAAGTAGCAGGTGGAGTGTGGCTGGTGTGTTACATCAGCTGGGCTTCCCTTTATACAAAACTGAATATCTGGTGAACAGATGGTCCTGTGTGAGTTCAGGTAAATACTTACTTGTCTGCCAATACCTTAATCTCTGAGTGAGATAATCTTTCTGCTGCAACATATGAGCTGATGCTAGAAGTACCGTTACTAAAGGCTGCCTTTCTGCTTTTTCAGCTGCAGGATGTTGTTTCCAGTATTTCATGAACCTAAAGGAAAGGATTTGTCAGGTCTTGAAGAGTTTTTACTGTCTGAACAACTGCATGGGAAGCTATGAATAAAATCTAGTGGTCTGGATAGAGTGCAGGAAAACAGCTTCAGACTCTCCCTCTTCCCTACTAATGACACTTGAAAAAATTTATAATTTGGTACTTTAGTTTTTATGTATCTGGTTTCTTCAGAGCACAAGATGCAAGGTTATCTTTTACCAGTTAGGCCACCTTTTATCCAAGAGGCAACAAGCTTCCTGACAAATGCCCATGACTTGCACTGTATTTCATCTCTGTGTCTGTGTAATCATTGTTTGAAGGAAAGATTCAGCTATGACAGGTGTGTTTGTAAATCCTGATGATGTCAGATTGTAACTCATTTAGTATGGGGAAGGACATCAGGGGTTTGTAAATGCTGTTAGTCTTAGGCTGTAATACCATGCCTGTGTACACATTTTGTCTGGATAGGCTTTAAAGAGAAATCAATATGGGCATCAAATGAAGGATTCATGCTACCAGATGTAAGTATAAAGCCAAGGAACAGGGAGAAGGATACACAAAATATGGGATATTTATGCTTCTGATAGTGAATGCACATCTGCAGTTTGGAACATGCTGCATTTGTAGTATTAATGAGAAATTCCTGTATGCTTTTGAAGTCCTCTTACTCCACTTGAAGTTATTTAAAAGGTTTTTGCAGGACATCACATATCCTGTGCATCACACTATGTCTGAAGGTTGCTGCTCTACGACTGTACTGGTTGAAAACATTTGGATTATTTATCCTTCAGTAAATAATACTGGCTGCTTCCAAATGTTACTGAACAGTTGTGATTCCTGGGGTGGTAGTGTGTACTATATAGATGTATATAGAATACCTGAGCCAAGGCTTGTGGATTGTCTGTGTGCATTCTCTGTGAAGAGAATGGTCCTGCTTTACAGAGCCGGGGTTGATTTGGCTTAGTTCCTCAGAGTTCCCAACATGTTTGTAATTGACACAGATGGATTTAGGATGTAGCATGCTTCAGGGTGTTTAATTTCTTAGTGCTCCCTAAGGATGGTATGTTTGTAAAGGGAAAACCAACTGTGCTTTATCTCCTTTGAAAAGTGTGCAATTGTAGGAATTATAGGAAAAGGTTATCTGAACAATTGTAAGACCATGAAACTGTATTGGACTGGTATAAGGGTGGTGATTAAAGTCTAAAAAGTCACGTTCTTGCTTCCCAGAGGATGAGGCAAAACTGCATCTTGTGTTCCTGGCCACAGGCATCAGGGTTGCAGTGAACCTGCTGCACAGGTCAGAGGAGCACGGCATGGGGGAATGCTCTAATGAGCCCTGTCAAAGTAAAAAGCTCATAAATATCACTGGAGCAGTGAATCTATCCCCAAACCTCTGTTTGGGTGTAAAATATATCTTTCATGAAGGGCTGGCAGCAAGCCTAGATGTTTTCTGACAGGGCTCTGCTCTCAGCACGTTTTGATCCTGCCATTTGGAAGATAGTCATGACTTGTTTCTTCTCTAGCCTGGACTGACCAAGAAATTAAGGGTTTTTTAGTAGCTGCCAAAAGTTGTTTAGTGAGTGTGACAGCTCAGCTCTAACAGCCAGCAAAAAGGGGCTGCTCAGGTTAGGAGGCTGTTAGGAGTGGTAGATTCCAGGATTCCTCGGGGATGCCCACTCCATACTACAGCTCAGCAAGCCAAATTGGAAATAAGCTCATGGCTATACCTTGCTACCACTTCAGAATGGGGGGTATCTGCTGAGGCCACCTCTACCTTGGGCAAAGCAAATATGTAATTTATTTTTAGCCTTGCTAGCAATGGAGCGAGTAGTGGCAACAAATAGGGAACAAATACACTAGGAATTTCTCTTCCTGGAGCTGCCTCTCTCAGGTCTGTTTTAGATATTTCACGGTTGCCCCATTACATATTCAGCTCTTTGATCCCCAGCACGGGAGAAAGTCCAGAGGAGGGATACCACTCTGAGCTACCTGGTCTTGTGAAAGGTGTCTCTTCCCATGGCGGTGAATTGGAACCAGATGATCTTTAAGGTCCCTTCCAAACCATTCTATGATTCTATGATACACTGATTTTACTATTTGTGAAAAGGGATAGAGATACTTGTGTAGTGCAGCCTAGAGGAATAATCTATTTATGTAAATGCCTTCTCAAATACATTTTATTAGCATTAGCCATAGGAAAAACCATTCTCTTGTCTTGGTCCCTAGAAGACAACAGCTATACCTAGTGGACATTTATTATTTTAGGACTTAACTGTGTGGGATATGGAAAATGAGTTTTCACTACTCTTCTTTTGTCTCAGCTTATGAACTGCACAAAAACCTCTGTGTACAGAAACAAGATTTCTGCCTTCTTCCTGTGTTTTTCCATGACCCTTTCTCAGAGTTAGAGCAATGCAAAGCACAGAAACTTATCTTTACCTTCCAGCTTGCTGTTGAGTCTGTTTTTGGAATAATATACTGATCTTAGCTGCCAACTTGTAGCTGATGTGCCTCTCTGTGTGTGAGTTGTGAAATGGTGGTGCACAGCTAATTCTTGCCCTGTCCTTGCTATCCTCTCCCAGGACCTTTGGAATAAACATTAACTTATGGAAAGGATCAGTGATCTCTTGACAGAGCCCAAGTTACACAGGATGAGACAAGTCTCTCACGGAATTGATGCTGTAGCCTAGGAAAACTACTAGAGTCCATATGTCTGATTTTTATATTATTAATATTCAATAAATTAGCTCCAAGTCAGTTTTTTGAAGGGTCTTTGAAGGTCCCACAGATTATATATAAAAGACAAAACTTTTTTTATTGAGCTGGATATCAGAAGTGCTGCTGATTATAGCCATTTTTACTGTGATGCTTCTCCAGCAGCCATGGGAGTGAAGCCAGAGTCTCATTTCATTGGAGCTGATTTACAGGTGGCAGGCTATGGCAAGTTTCAGTCATCTCAAATTAGGGCTGTGTTTGAACTGATGACCCAGGAGGGAACAGCTTTAAAGAGCTGGATTCATAACTGATCTTGCAGATGAACTGTACCACCCTGGTGAACGTGTCACAGAGCTGTTGGAAAAATTGCTGGGAAACAAACTCAGAGGATGTGCTGTTTGTCAAGGGCTAAGAGTTTGAGAAGCTTTGTTTGCCATGTAAGAGGAAATAATATGCTTTTCTGGCTCACATGGAAGGTTGGTTTCCATGGTCAAGCCTCAAAACCATGTTCACTTTCAGAACCTTTGGTTATTTTTTGACTTCTTGTCTGGATTTGAAACCAAGATGTTGCTGTCACCAGCATTTCACTGTGATCCAGAGGGAGACAGGTCCCATGTGCTCTCCCTTGACTGAATGTTGACATGGTTGTGTAATAAGTCTTGAATCCACATCTGAGCTTTCTGAATTCCATGTTTAATTAATAAATTTTTATTTACTCCTTCTTTTCATAAGCCAAGGAAATAACAGCTGGTGTTTGCTTATGTCAGGTTGACAGATGCATCACACAAACACCATACTTTTTCAGCATCAAAACTGAAAGGGAGTTAATATCTGAAGGCAAATTTGTGGATGCATCTGTGTTTATGAACCTGTTAATTCCAAGTGTCACAACTAGATATAACCGGAAGATAGAAAAGATGTTTTCCTTACGGATTAAAATTTCACAGTATAGTTTTTTTCTGATGCTTTCTTCCAGACGTGCTATAATGTTTCTCCTATCTCGTATTCCCCTTAGGAGTATGTTCTTTGAAAAATAGTATATTTTGGCAAATTCTTCTTGTGACCTAGCTCTTGGAGAGGATTTCTCTAAGCTGCAAGGCATAACAGCAGCCAAAAATGTAATTGGGCAAGTTAAATAGTGTGCAGCTGAGAGCCCTTTGCATGGTACAGCTGACAGAAGCTTCCATGAGAAGGTCTCAGCATGATATTCAGAGTTATATGGGCATCCCTGAGGGGTGCATGGATATAACCAATTCAAAGCCCAAATACACAAACATACGGAGAAAGACTCATTTCTTACATATCAGCTGAACTGATATGTACTGCATTTGGACTGCAGTGAAGTTGGAAGGAAATGGAGAAGAGCACTCTGGAAGATTTATTCTTGTGCTGGAATATGCAAAACCAGATGCTGTATCTGTCTCACAGAGGAAATAATTTCTGTGATTGTAATGTCCTCTTTGCTGTTTTGGTTGTGTGTGTGACTGACTTTTCACCTGTCCGTGAAATGTGCACAGCAATTTTATCCAGCAGAGTAACTGAAAGAACAGTTCAGCTTCTCCTAGGAATGTCTAATAATGCCTAGCACTGTAATGCTGCCTTTAGTAATGTTGAGGGATAAGCTGACAGCTTTGCTTTCAACAGAGATTATTTTATTGACAGCAGGAGACTTGCTGATAAAGTGGAGGGCAGATCCATATCTGGACATCCTCACATTTTCTAAGTGCTTTTAACAAAGAACTCCAAGTGTTTCTGTCACACTGAATTCCCTGGAGCAATCAGGGATTTATTTGGTACTTTAAAGATTCCCCTCCTAGTCTTCTGCAAGTACCTACACTGCATAGCTGTCTTTCTCCTTACCTCCTTCTTTAATATATTTGTGGTCATATTGTTAAACACAGCCATAAAACACAAGGGATATGCTCAACAGCTAAATTTACATTAGCATATGATCCTTAATTCACATTTCTGGGTGTTACTCCCATTTTGCATGGGTGTAGCCCAGCTGGCACCTCTGAAAAAGTTTCTGCCATGACGTACTAAAAGTGAAGAGGAGGCTCAAATTCCACTTAAACACGCACTGTGAAGAAAAAGATTTTGTTATGAAGTATGAAAAATTATCCCAGTGTGCAAAGTTGCAGTCTCTCCAGGAATAAGGAAGAATCTTTTCAGTGGGATGTGAAGCAGATCCTTTAAGTGGCAGATCCCAAACCTTAGAGGCAGAGCAGAAATCACTAAGCAGTTGGTTTCGTCAGTTAAGAAATTTAATTTATTGCTAGTGGTGGTATTTGGGAAGAAAGTAAAATGTCTGGCAAAACAGCTCCCCTCACCTCAGCCAGCTGGCGCGAAAGGAAAACTTGTTGAACAGTCTGGATTCAGGGAGCTGCAGTCAGGACCATGACATTTGCAGGCTGCAAAGTTGCTGTGTTTCCCATCTTGCTGCCCCTCCCCTTGTTCCCTGCCCACCTACACACACAGCTGCTCCCTGCCCTGGTGTCCACCAGTGTCCAAAAATTTGAGGAACGCAGCCCCACAGTGCTGTGGCCAGTGCTGCGCCAGCCACTGGAACACTTGCTGCTTACAAAATACTGCTCTAAATATTCCCTGGTGCCATGGAGAACACAAGTGTGAGGTAACAAAGGCAACACAAGGAGATTTCTTGCCTTTTCTGTGAACTGTAGGAAAGGTAGGAGGCTATTTCTAGCATAATTTTTATAGGGGGCGCATTGACTTATCTAGGCAGTGATGACTTGCATTCAGACTCTGCTCCTCTAAGCCCTGGGGAGAGCAAGTGGACCAAGGGACTCTCCAGGCTTGTGGCACAACTTTTTTCCTGGTTTTCTTCAGTGCACTCCAAGCCCAGCTGATTCACTTAGGTACAGTAACAGAGAGGATTACAGTTAAACCTGATTTGTAATACGGAATCCTACAGCACAAAGCCTTGGAATTTTGTCTCAAACAGTTAAAAAAGTAACTGCTGTTTTCCAGGGCATTGTTCTTGCTCATGTGCTTTTGACCAAAATATGTAATAGCCTTACAGGTTGGCTTCCAACCAAATTCATCTTGTAGTCTCTCCCACCACTGTATGGGGGACCATCACACTCTGATTTAGGTGGATGTTCAGAAGGAATTTTCTCAGGAGGACAAAGAGGTTTAACTTCAGCAATTCACATGAAAAATGGTGCATACTTGCTGTGATGTGGTTCAGTTGTCTGCAGGGCCTTGGCAGTAGCAATCTCATTGCGAATCCAGTAGTGAACTCTAAATCTTGGCAACTGTGGTCCAGTATTTCCACTCATCTTTCCATGCATGGTGTCAGCCAACATCTGACTCTTTGGAGAGTGGCTGACTGTTAAATACTTACATCACCGGCTCGCTGTTAAACAGGAGAGGTGAATTAGTCACCAACAACACTGAAAAGTTCTTAACGCTCTCTTCACCTCCATCTCACCAGCACTTCTGGGTCCTAGGCTTTGGGAACAGCAATCCAGGTTGATGCAAACACAAACCCACTGCTGTTGGGGGAGGAAGACTTGGTGTGTGAACTGTTTCATGAGCTTGAACCCACAGATCAAGGGGCTTTGACAATATCCATTTGAGTGTGTTGAGAGAGCTGGATGGTTTTATTGTAAGTCTGCTCTTCGTAATCTTTGAGAAGGCATGGAGATTGGGTACATCAGAGAAGGCTACAAAGAAGGTTAAACTCACCTGGATCTACAAGAAGAGCTTAAGGGAGGATCCAGGAGATTATAGGCCCATCAGTGATACTTCAGTTCCTAGGAAAATTACCAAAGGAATCCTTCTAGGAGATATCACAAGATACATGAAGCAGGTGATTGGGAAAAGCCAGGATGGATTCACCAAGGGCAAATCATGCTTGACAGAGGTCATCTTTTATGGCAAAGAAACTGCTCAGCCCAAGTGGGGTGGGCAGTGCACACTGCTTACCTGGATTTCTGCAGGGATTTTCTTACTGTTTTCCACAGCCTCCTTCTGGACAAACAGGCACATTATGGACTAGACAAGTGGTCCTTGCAGGGGTGAGAAGCTGGCTGGCAGGAGGCACCAGGAGGTGCTGGTAAGCAGCTCCTCTTCAGACTGGTGACCTGTCACAAGCACAAGTGGGGTCCAACTGTCACAAGTGGGATCGATATTGAGTCCAACACTGTTTAATATCCTCACAAGTGATCTGTGTGATGGGACCAAGTGCACCCTTAAAAGGTTTACCAGTGATTCCAAACCAAGTGGGGAAGGGGACACTTCAGAAGGGAGACTCACCCTGCAGGAGGACCTGGATGGGCTGGAAGAGTGGGCTGCCTGAACCTTATGAAGCTCAACAAGGCCAAGTATAAGGTCTTGCACCTCAGAAAAAACATAATCCGGGGTGAAGGGCTCTGTGTGTGATATGCCTGGTGGGAAGCAGCTCTGTGGAAAGGGCCCTAGGGGTCCTGATGGACAACAAGCTCAGTGTGAGCAAACAGTGCTGCTGTGGCAGAGATCCAGCAGGATGGTGGGATGCACCTGCAAGAGCACCACTAGCAAAGATAAAGGATCATTATCCAGTTCTACCTATTGCTTGTCAGGCCACACCTGGAACGCTGTGTTCAGTTTTGGTCTCCACAATACAAAAATTGTAGACAAGCTGGAGGGAGTCCAGAGAAGGGCCACAAAGATGATCAAAGGACTGGGAATGCTGCCATATGAGGAAAGGCTGAGAGAGGTGAGTTTGTTCAGCACTGAGAAAAGAAGGTTTAAGGGAGGCCTTATATCCCCCTATTCCAGTATTTAAAGGGTGCCTACAAAGATGGAGACTCCTTTTTGCAAGGAGTTGCATGGAAAAGGTGAGGGCTAATAGTCACATGTTACTCCTGGGGAGATTCCAACTTCTGTGATCATTCCATGAACTCACTGGAGGAGAAGCAGCTGCAGAAAGCAGGCTGCTCAGACCTGGGGGACGGGTGATGGCTGTAGCTCTCTCATTGCCCTTTTAACTGGGTAGAATTGTGAATTATTCAGAAAAAAAAAAGTTGAGTGCGATACTTGCTCAACATGACTGCAAGAGGCTGTGACCTAGGGCTGTGTTCATATTAACAGCAGTGTTCCCATGGATTTTGGTAGGGAAGGAGCTGCTTTATAACATAGGAATATGATGTATTAGGAGGGGAATATTTCTCTCCTACAGTGACTTCACTGGGTGCAGCTGGTCCTCAAATGTGTTTTGAAGTAGTTTCTCATTAAGATCAACTCATGGGAAGTAACAGATGGTGGAGTGAGACTAAATTAGTGGGAACGTTGTGCTCCGTTAATGCTCTTTCTCTCTATAAATAATAGCTGGGGAGTGGAGCAGGAATGAAGACACTGTTATGCTTGTGGCTACCTCTGCTACATAGATGTTATATGATGCCTTCCAGCATGTTTGGTCAGCACTAGAGAGGAGTAGAAGGAATTTGCCAGCCCTTTCACGAGGGCAAAAATATTGCAATTCTGCTGTAGAACAAACAAAATCCAAGGAATGCTCAGAGGCTTATGACGGGAAAAAAAGTGTGGGAGACAATTTTACATTAAGCGACAGTCTTCTCAACTTCTTCCTATGAAAGTGAAACAAAACCCAGCATCTCTCCTCTGATATTCCCAGTAAGTCTCCAGCTTTTTAGTGTTTACTTCTATCCTAAAATCTTCCTTTTCAATATATGTATCTTAATAAGACTTAACTTGCTGTGGTTTAGACATCCTGGCTTGTTGCCAGGTACACTTCACAGCTGGAGCAACTACCAGGAGAATCACTGTGGCTTTACCAGCCTTTTAGAATGCTACAAGTGGCTGCTGCCAGCCGTCACCTGCCCTTTCCCATTTCTTTGTGTGCCACAGTGTGAATATGTGTGAGGCTGGCATCCACAGACTGGAAGTTTTACATTCAAATCTGCATCTGACATCCTAGCTCAGATATTGGCAGCAGCTCTGGCATCTTTGTCTTGAATGACATCTTGTGCAACTTTGGTCTTTGGTGATTTTTTTCAGGACCCAGCAACAAAAAGCTTTGCAAAAAATAATTCCTTCTGAGAATTTTTTTCTGGACTTGTCAGCCTGTGCCGTAGACTTTCCTTATGGGGTATTTTGTAGACTTTTTTTGCAGACCTTATTCAGTGCCCCGCAGGACATATGCTTCTGTTAGCGATCCTCATGAGGTATTAGCCAGGATAAAAATTCTGCTCTTGTTTCCCATGCTAGTCCTAACTCCACAGTGGAAGCAGGTGCTCATACTATTACAAACAAACAACACAAACCTAACAGTGTGAAACTTTGATTTGCAGGAGGACATAGGGATCTCTGAACAGCTCAGAGACTAAGGAGATATGCTTCCTCCAGGGATCTTTTATCATAAAAGCAGCTTAAGTGACTCACTCTTTCCCAAGGATATTCTTAAAACAACCCCACTCAGTTTGTCTTTTAGTGGTCAGAAAAAAGATTTATTTTGTGCTGTCTTTAAAAAAAAAAGAAAAAAAGAAAAAGCCTCTTACATCTTTTGAAAAATGTCAATGGCTGTATTTCCAAGATGATCTGGGCTGTATTAGAGGTCTGTACGGCTCTCTAATGCATGGGCTGACTGGCACTATCTTCACTCAAGCAAGTGCTCCAGTGAAAAATTCAGTGCTATTTTTAGTTCCCTTACAACAAACTGCCTGATTGTAAGGCCTGGGGAACCGTGACACCGTGATCGTGAGGGGTCCGCTGGAAAAGGCAGAAGGACGAGGCACAGCAGCGTGCTGGCTACGCCGGGAATTCCGGCTGATGCGCAGAGAGGACCACGCCAGGAGCAGGTATTTTAAATCATCTCCTAAGCCTTGGTCTGCCCACGAGACGAAGCTGCTGGCCAGAGTCAGGGCATGAAAGCGTTAGCTGGCTGGCTCTATCTGCTCCTGCCCTTAAAGATTTCATTCCATAAATTCCTGTCCTGACCGTCAGCTTTTAAGTCGTCTCCTCTCGTTTCCTAGCCTTTTCTGGGATTTTGCAGGATCTTTAGGCAAGTTAGCGAATGGCAGCGGCGGCAGAGAGATAAGTTTCCCGAGCGGAAGGCGTCGTGCTCCGGTGGAAGCCCCGCCGTGGCAGTGCCTGGGTGAGTAGCCGGGAGCAAGCAGGAGCTGCAGCGGGCAGAGGACGCGGCCGGCCGGGCTCGGTCCGAGCGGCCGGAGGGGCTGGAGCGGTGCCCGGGCCGCGTCCGAGCGCTTGCGGCCCCCGGCCCGCTGCTGCCCGCAGGTCGGTGCCCGTCAAGGGCAGCCAGTCCCGGGGCGTTCAGGGGCTGCTCCCGGGCGCGGTGCTCGCCATTCCTGGGCGGTGGAGTCGCGGCGGGACGGGCGGGCAGGGCGCGGCTGGCCGGGCTCGGCCGCCGGAGCCAGGTGAGCCGCGGGGAGGCTCCCGGCGCTCCTGCCCCGCAGGGACGGGATGAGCCACCGCGTCCCGCCCGGCTCCAAGAGCTGCTGCTGTGTCACAGCTCTGCCAGCGTGCCTCAGGAACGAGGATCCCGGCCTGCTGGGGACGCGGTGCCGGAGCGGCAGCTGGGCTCGGCAGGGAAAGTTGTGCGTGTGTCAAGTGCCGTGGGGAGCGGGGCAGTGCTCTGCTGTCTCGCATTTGCACCCTTTTGTTACAACTCGGCTGTGCAGCGCTTGCGAATTCCTTGCTTCAGAGTCAGGCTTCGGAGTGAGCGCTGATGCAGTTTAGCTGCATTGCTGTGTTTTAAAATAACAGCGTGTGTTTCACCCTTCGTGATACCATTATCTTAAAATAGCACGACGTGCTGCCTCCCTTGAGTTTCTTGGTAGGAAAAACAAGGAAGGGGAACTGCTGAATTCCCACGAACTTTATGTTCAGAAATCCTGCATGCTGAGCTGCTGTAGCAGCCTTCTCCGTGTACTAGAAATGTGTATTACCAAACTGCTGTCTGCTGCTGTGGTCACGTTCTCTGCCCTAGCTGTGCTTAAGGTACTTTTGAGAAGGTGAAGTGGCACTTCCATAATGGGGTTTTTAGTGTACTCCTGCTAGACCTGTGTGTTTGTATATTAACAGTGCAGATGGTGCAACAGAGCGTGTAACATGTATAGCATGTGTTGGCTTACTTTTGCATTGACTGAGTTATATAATTAGCTAATAATCAGTCATACTCATGTGAGATGGAATAGTTAATGTTTCGGTGCTTGTCTAAAAAAAAAATAAAGATTAAAATTTAAGTACCCTGTTTTGTTCTCTCTGGTTGTGGCCAATCCAGATTTTTATCCTCCAGAAATAGTCTTCATCACTAGTTACTAAAACAAAGGCAAGTAGAATGAAAAGTCAGTTACTCCATGGCCCGAATTCAGTAAACTGAGTCTGCATGGCGTAGAACTTGTTCTTCTTTCAGAGTAATTAAGGTGAATTAGTTGGGTTTTCTTCTGGCAAAAAGTAGAGGTGGACGAGATTTTATTAAGACTTCAGTGACAAATGTTTTAGTGCTAGGGCACTTCTCTGGGACGTGATGTACATGTCAGTGTAGATGAGAGCTCTGTGTTTGCTTATGGTGATCAAATGCACAGATTTTACTACACTGCTGGAAAGGCTGACTGGATATTTCTTAATCAGTGTTGTGTCTTCCCATCTACTCGTCCTGTTATCCCAAGTGTTTCAAGGGCAGGTACTACACAACCCACTTCTAGAAATACTTGCTGGCATGTTGTAGTGTTTGTGTTTGCATAGAGGATACTTCTGCACAGTACAGTCCTGATACCTTTTAGGTGAGTAGTACATTTCATGTCTGGCACGTGCTGGAATCAGTCAGGCACAGGGGACGCTCTTTGTGACTAACTGCATTGTCTAATTTTGATACTCTGGTTCCTCTGTGTTGGAAAGACATGTGGCCCTCAAAAGACAAACTCCATTACTTCAGGGGTACTGCAGTTCTTCTCAGCTACCTCCAGATGCTGTCCACTACCCTGCTTGAGGACAGCTCAAAGTCACAGCAGTTCGCTTGGTGTTTGGTAGTGTGAATGTAAGAGGTAAGGAGAAGGAAGTTGCAGTGCTTCTGAGAACTGTTAAGAAGTGAGTATGTGTTTACACAACATTTGGATATAAAACCCCTCTTTTCTCTTCCCTCACACCCTTAAGCCTTTTCATTAGGTCAGTGGGTGAGATGCTGTGCTGCTGGTCATTCCTCCCACCCTGAGCCCAGAAGGTGGCCCTGCAGGGTGTGTTGTAGCACCCTGATTCTGGAGTTGCTCGTGGGTATTGTAGAGCTCCCTTTCTCTGCTCTGCTAGATGGACTGCTGCCTCTGGGCTTCTCTTTCCTAAACGGGGTTACACTTGTACTTCAGTGTCTGTGCAGGTCCAGAGACAGGTCAGAAATCCCATTTGAAGGAGGTGAAGTGTCTTTCTGCCTTTATTGTACCAGTTGGGAAGTGATGGATTGCACATAAGCTCTGCACCTGATATCTTTTGCAGGCCATAAATCCAAGCAATGCAGCCCAAAAGCAAACTGTAAAGTCCAGACTGATATTGTCATTTAAATGTTCGTTCAGAGGAATACTGGTTTCTGAGCTATGGTTAAAGATGAGCAGGTGTCAGATTCATTCTCATATCCTATAAATGCAGTGCAATAAATCACAGTTATCTGTTCTAAAACAGCTTTCTGGGGTTTTTTTGATTTTTTTCCCCCGATCTTTGTTAGCTAATTCAAGTAGAAGTGGCTTATAAATTAAACATTATTTTCTAATGAATCTAGCTCATCCTTCTTAAGTCTGGTAAAAAACCAAACTAATTTTAATCATTAAATTAAGTAATTGACTTTTTTGTCTGTGAATGTCAGATGGTGGCAGATTACTGAAGTACTTAACCTGAACATTATCCATAGACTGCAGCTCCCTCTTCTTCCAAGATATAGTTATGAAATGTGCTAATACCATGCATGTTAGAAGTTGCAAGTTCCCAGTGTTCATTCCTGCTGGCAGAGGAACAATTAGAACCTTCTCTTGGCAACAGATTTTGTGAATAATGCGGGTTCCTTTATTTAGTGATGAAAATAACTGTCAGACTTTCAAATGACCAAGAGCATGTTGGGGTCATTTAGGTTGTCAAAAGAGCTGCTCTGTGATGCCTCTGAAACCTTCCTCTTTTCCAGGTATGCAGCTAGATCCTGGACCAGTGCACTTTTCAGCCCATCTGGCAGCAGGGTAAAGAGGAAGCCTTGTACACAAAACTAAAGAAGTCCAGTTTCTGTGCATGAAAAAGGTGTCAGAGAATACCTGAAATGACATTTTACACTTAGCCATAAATGAAAATGGGGCAGCTAGAAGCAACGAAGAGTGTTTGTGAAAAATAAGTATCATATGTTTAGAGATGAGATGGACTAGAATAGAATAGAATAGGAGTAGTATTTTTCATTTGGAAATGACCTATAAACGCTCATTCAGTCCAACTGCCTGACCCTTCACTTGACCAAAAGTTAAAGCTTGTTATTAAGGGCATTGTCCAAATGCATCAGTCTTTGGGGCAACAACCGAATGTCTGGGAAGCCTGTTCTAGTGTATAACATCCTCTCAGTAAAGAAATGCTTCCTAATGTCCAGTCTAAATGTCCCCTAATGTAGCTTTGAACCATTCTCATGCAGGAAATTACAGGTAATAGTCATCTGCCTATGTGCTAAGAGTGTTTCCTGAAAATGTGTGAAAGAGCTAACAACATCCAGCAGTTGTTTCAGCTTCCTTGTTTGCAGTCTGCTTCAGGCTTCATTTGGTTTCCTTTATTCTCCCTCTGGGATATCTCCATTCCAAATGTGTTGGATCTGTAATGGGGAAGCACTAGGTTTCTAATACTAAGTGAACAAACCCCAAAATGTTTCCTCTAACAGTAAAAATTCACCATGCTGTGGATTTTAAGCTTCAGCCAGTTAGGGGGCCAATGGATGGTGGTTTGTTACCAGAGGAAAGAGAGAGTGTATTTTGGCAACATTTGTTCACGTCCTCCTGTGGTCTACCATTGAGGTCTTTGTTTCAGTATAAAGGAGGGTTAGTGGCTTTGGACATCTCTGTTACTGCATGCTACTAACATGGAAACTAATAAAATGATAGGTTGAAGGTGTAAAATACAGGCCCAGAGTGACTTAAAATATGGGAGAGATGGCTGTACAATTGTAGCTTGCAATAAATGGTCAAAGATAAAATGGAAAAATCTATCCCTATTAGAAGTGGTGTGTGCAATATATTTATTTAGGCACTCAGAATCAGGAGAGTTATGGCTGCTTCAAATGAGAAATGTGTTCTAAGGAAATACTTTTTTAATTTAAACTTAATTTGAGGATGTTTCAAAGTAGAATTCATTTTTGTGGAATTAGATTATACCCTGGTTGTTATCTTTCACTCTTCTACATCATCTTGCCTTTCTTAGTTCCACAAATAGCTCTTTCAGCTTGGTTACCACTGGCAAATGCCTGTTAGTAGCATTTTTGGACACAGAGGAGTGAATCAGAAATACTGTGGTTGGAAGTTTTGCAGTCATTAGAAGGAGGCGCCGGAGCAATAGAAGGTCACTTGGCTGGATTTAAGCACACTCAAAGTTTTGGGTTTTTTATTTATTTTTTTTTTTTCAGAAACAGCATGATAATGGTGAGGAGATGGTGCCAGCAGCAACCTCAGTGGTGAATCACAGTATCATCTGCCTTTCTGCAGCCAATGGAAGCTGCACCTCACATGCTTTTCCTTCAGAAATCAGGCTGCACGCCTTATCCATCACACTGTGATCACTAGTACTGGCAGGAATGAATCTTTGGCCACAACCACATTTTTCCCTCAGGATGTCTGTACTTGAAAATTAACATGGGCTTATCTTTGTCTTTTTCCTGCCTCCATACGATGGGTGGATAGACTGGGAAAGGCAGATCTCATTTTGCCTTTCCCCTGTGGTACTCTGCTACATGGCAGAGCCTGTGTCTTTGTGGCTGGTGAAAGGTGAGGGGTAGGACACTGCCTAAGAGCTGAAGCAGCTAATGGAAGCAGTGGAGCAATAGAAAGAAAATGCTGAGATCCTTCACCAAATAAATTCTTACCTTAAGCAGTCCTTGTCTGGTCCTAAAAGGATGTGAGGCCACTGGTGGGATCTGTCTGCTTTATAAAGTGCTTTGAATACCCTGATTCAAAAGGAAGGGTATTCAAAGGCAAAACAGGAAGGGGAGCTGTGCAAGTGCATCAGCCTTACTCCTGTACTCCTTCCCAGCCTTACAAAACCTGACCTAACACCCTGAGGTTCACACGTGGAGTAGAGAGGACTGTTAGGGGAAAGAAAGAAATGCTGTGAGGATTTGGGGCAGAGAAGATGACAAATTGCATAAACTTTTGGTAACCCTAAGGGCGCCTAAGTGAACTGTCAAAAGCATTTTGTGGGCCAGCTTTCCAGCAGGAGTAGAACTGTGCAGTGCCCAGGCTCTCCTGGGCGGGTTATCCTCACCTGTCAGCCCTCCCTCTCTCAAGGTGGTCAAGTTGTCCCGACTGCATTTGAATCCTTCTGCTTGCAGAAGGATCCCGGGGCAGCAATGGGCACTTGTGAAATGGTGCAGTCACTGCTGTGTAATTATTACATCAAGGCCTCTGAGGTATTTGGCCTGATCCGTGACTTGACTTGTGATGCTGGCTGGCAGCTGGCAAGTTGCTAAGTCGAGGCATGGGATCTTGCTTTGGTGTGAAATCCCTGGGGGACAAAATCTACAGCTAGCCTAGCGGTAGAAGCAGCAGCCTGTCCTCTGCCCTTGCACACACCCCCTGCCCCTGTCTGCCTGTTGTTTGCTCCCTGCAGCTCAGGAGATCCTGTTCTTCAACCTGTAAGAACCCAGGCACTGGCACCTTTCAGCTTCTCTACTGAAAGGAGCTGATTTCTGCTTTTTACATCAAAACTGAAAGGAGGCTTTTACTTAAAGATACCTGTAAGTAGTAGTGAGAGACATTTCTGCTTGTGTGGGCCCTCACTCAGTCTTTTTAAATCAGATAATAAACCAACTTTTATAGTTTGTGGTTTCTAACAGTTACTGATTGCAAATCACCTTATTTATCTATTTAGATTCCTTCCAGTTCACCAAGTAGCATGTGAAATTACTACCTTTCTGATGAGTGTCTTGTAAAATCTCAGCTAAGGTATGGTGGGACAGCATGTTGTACTTATTTAAATTACAACTTCTTTTCTTTGAACGGGATACTTACTTGACACACTTCACTTCAGGTATGACCTTTGTGTCTCTGCTGGTACATTTTCTGAGTTTATGATGCACTTCACATTCCTATAAAGCCTTTCACTGGGTGCTCTTAAGAGTCTTTACAAGATATAATTAACTGAAATACTGTGTCTCCCCTGTGAGGTCAGTAAATATTCTTAATTGCTTTTTGCAGAAAGGAAAATATGGTGGAGGAATTTTGAAGGAATTCACCAATGCTGGGTGAAAAGCTTCTGAAGAGGTAGCAGCAGAGGCTGTGGTTCCTGAACCTTCTTTGGTGTACACCATTTCTCTTTCTTACATAAGCATGCATAGGAACGATGTAACCCAGAGGCAGAGTGAGGCAAGATGTAGGTCAGGGTTCTTTTGTCAGTGTATCTTCTGCTTTTTGACCTGTAACTTGCTGAAAGCAACAAAACCCTCTAGATGAGGGAGCCTTTTCAAAACCGCTTAAAAAAGCAACAAGCAACCCCCGAAAGCCTCAATCCCCTCTCAAGAGCTATTTTTAGGAAGCTAAATCAAAGAAGAGTCCCCCGGGGGGGTCTGTACACAAAGTTTCTGTCTGGCTGCCTTTGGATAGCTTAAAGTTTTAATGCACTTGTCAGGCTGTCGCCTTTTGTGCTTGGTGAAAACAAGCCAGACTGAGTGGGCTGTCTGTGGGGACAGACCCTTCCTTCTTCAAGGCTGCTGGTGCCAAGCCCAGTCACTGGAGGCTTTAGGAAGAGGGAATGTACAGTGTTAAGATGACTTTCAGTCCCATTTTGATCAAAAGATGTTGTTCACTCTGTCATGAGTTTAAGGGGAAACAGATTTCCACTGTGTTGTTGTTGACTACTATACCAGGAAAATGGCAGCACACACAACCTTGAGCAGAGATTACCATGTGTACTGATAACAGTATAAATGTGATGCCGGCTTTTAAGGACCATCAAGGAAGGAAGCTTAACAGGGTATCATTGTCCTTTCACAGCTGTGTGAAAAAGTTGTGTCTGTCCCTTCAACCATGCTCCACACCACGTGGATGTTCTTTTTTTACACTTGAGTACCTGGTGGTTTATTTTTCCTGAAAGTAGAGTGGCTCTAATGACAAGGTTGGAATGACTTTTAGGCTTTATTCTGCATTTGAACATTCTGAATGCAGAGGCAAGAGGGGACAGCATAAGCTGCTCTGTTGTTGAGAGGAAAGGGAATAAGGTGCTGGAACCAATGTCAGAGTGGCAGTGTAGAAGTGCCAGAGGAAGTCAGTCCTTGCTGCTGGTGCTCTGAAACACTTTACTGGGAGCTGAAGTGCTACTGGCTTGTACTGCTTTGTACAAAGCAGGCCCTTGACTGTGAAAGTTGCAAAGAACCCAGGAGCAGCTGGGACAAGGAAGGCAGAACCTTCATTTCCTGAAGCCCTTGGCAGTGGTTGTACCGCTTTCTTTTACCCAGATACAATAGTAAATGCAGTCATGCAACAACAAATAGGATGAGCTGATTTATGAAAAATGAGAATCAATAAAGAGTTAATTCTAGTTTATTATTGCTTTGATGTTTGCAGCTCACATATTTTTTCCTTGAAAATAAATCACCTCTTTTCTACAGGGACACTAGAAAGAAGGCTTGGACACAATTTGTTTTTATTTCAGCTCAACAGATCAGGAATAAAAGCATGTCCCTGCCATGAGAGCAGAGCTGCTTCACTCCAAGAAAGCCTCCTTAAAGCAAAGAAGGTTGGAGGCACTAGAGATTCCTGTGGCCTTGAACTGTGCTGGCACAGGATAGTTGTTGAAACAGCAGTTATCACTTAGAATTGTTTGGAATTCTTGCCTAGAGACTTTTAACACAATTACCAACTGATAATTCTGGCTGATAATGAAGAATTGTGATAAATCAGGGGGTGACTTAATATAAGCTAAAACAAGAGCAGGTGCTGGTGATAGTCATTTAAACCCACAGGAAAGTAGGGACAGAATGAAGAGGGGCCGGCCCACCATCTGCTGTGTAAATGCTGGGAAGCACTTTATTAGCAAACAGACCATCCCAGTCAGCCAGCTGAACTGGAGGAGTGTGGAGTGGGGAGTGTATCATCTATGGCATGGGAAGAGACTGCAAGGTGAAGCTTTCAGCCCATTGTTTCACAGGACATAGGTTTGGTAGGTGGTGTTCTGTATAAGAAATTGGTGTGGTGATTTTGCATTAAGGACACTCTGACTTATCTCCTGTGGTTATTGCTGTTATATTTGGAATGTGAGAGAGGTTTGGTTGTTTAAATGAAACTTGCACAGCTGAAGTGACTTGGTGCTTGCTGTAACACTGTGCATCCATCTGATGATGCAGCAAACCCAAACGAGGCCCTGCTGCAACCAGGCATTGGGAGCTATGGCCTCACACCTTGCCAAGCCTACTGTGGGTGTCAAAGCTATGGGAAATCTGTGTTAGCAAGCTACATGCCTTAGTGCTTGTCTGCCAATTCCAGGTACTGAATATTTTGAAAGTACCAGAAACTTTGAAATTTCCCTTATTGTGCCAGCAAGAAGTTGGTAATACAGGCAGGGGACCTTAGCGTGAGAACTCTTCCAGCTTGGAAAAGCTTGGGGTTTTTTGGCATGAGAAAGCCTGCTGCTTATCCCTTTTTCCTCTAATCTGCCTGTGTTGTGTCTGCTGTACTGCAGATGGAACCAATGTTTCTCTTACATCTTATTATGAACTAGTGAATGTGTGTTCATTTAAACAGCCAGGAACCAGGGTCAGGATAGAGTGAACCTGACCTTTATTTTTGATGACCTGTCTTCAGAGTTCATAGTAGTATTCCCAGTTGTGGAGTACCTACGTAAGGATAATTCCTTTTTTCCTTTTTCTGTAACTAATATGACTAAAGCCACCATTTAACAGCCAAAGTCAGTCTGGATCAGGAAGGGCTTCTTGGCCCTAAGCAGGCAAGATGCAGGACTACATAGCTGCTTAGTTATTGGATCTGGAAGAGGAAATGCTGAGATGTGACTGTTTTAAGTTTTCTTTGGTGCTTTGTTAGCTTCCAGTTTGGGGAGAGCTTGAGGATAAAAATGTAGCTTTAAGTCTAGAAAATATAATTTACTGAGTAACATCCCGTTGGTGGTAGGTACCTGAGCCTTTTCAGCACTGAGATCCAAGCATTGCAAAACCAGATGACAGGCATGTTCTTTTTCTGTAATCTGTAGGATTGACCTCAGTGTTATGATAACAAAATCATTGCCATGCTGTCCATATCTTCTGTTACGTACCCCTGTGGGTTTTCTAGCTATTTCATCTACTTCTGCCAGCTACCAACTCATTGAAGTACTGGATCAGTATTTTGACTAACTCAGAGTGCGTTGTATATATTCAGAGTACTCAAAATAGTCTCTTAGTGCAGCTGAAACCACACTGTGATCTGAATTGCATAACTAAAGTGAAAGAACCCCCTTAGATTCATTGCTTGGTGCTTAATATCCAGAGAAGATGGTGGTTGTGTACTCATATGCCATAAAAGAAGTATACCTAAATCTTTGTAAGACTGTGGAATTAAGCAGTTTGCCATTCCCTCTTGCAGGCCACTTTTACATCTGACAAATCAAAGCTGCCATTTCTAAAGTGGGATTTAAAACAGCCTCAGACACAGCCCCAAAGGAAAAGCTGCTGTCCTGTGGCTGGCAGCCAGCTGCCTGGGAGGCAGCCCCATCCCACTCCCCCTGCCCGTTTCCAGGGCACGGTGCTGTGTGGAGCAGCTTCACGCTGCTGCAGACATGAGAGGCATTAACAAGAAATGGCTCTTCCGCGTAGAAACCGCTGTGGCAGCGTAATCTTTGTCCAGGGCTGTTTAGGCAGCAGTCTGAGCTGCCCTAATGGGAGTAAAACATACATTGGAGCAGGGCTGGAGAGCTGCATGGATACGGTCTGCTGGTAGCTGAAGGTGGGGCTGAGCTGGGACAAGCCAGTGTGTCCACACTATCCTGGAAACCTGGAAAAGAGGTTGGGACTGGAAAGGAGCAGCAGCAGTAAGGAGCAGAGGTACTCCATGCGCTCTTTGGTTTTGTACTGGGCAAGTGAATGCAGCAGTTAAAGGGATATTGTGTTCATGGTGAGGTGGAAAAGTCCCTTTTTCAAAAATTTATACTACGAGTCCTCCCAGCATAAATATCACCAGATGAAGTTTGTTGTATTTTGATTTGTTTGTTGTATTCATTTTGAATGGGTTTGCCAGCACTGTAATCTGTAGTCTTACAAAGATGTTTACATCTCTGCAGCATATGCTGGAATCTCTTTCCAAAAGCTTGGATCTGCTGATATTACCTGTAATGTTGGAAATTTCAACTTTGGTCAGTTACTCGGAGTGAGCATGTGGGACCTGTGGCTATAATGCACCTCCAGTTGAAGGGCAGAGCAGTGCTTCCTGATGAGAAATTTCCACTGTGCCTGCACTGGAAAAAGCCTGTGCATATGTCATCATGTGCTATGAATTAATTCCCAGTGCTCCTGACAGAAGAGAGGCCTTGTTCTAGAGTTTCAAATTTTAGATAGCAGAAATAGAAATTATTTTTCTTTCTTGGAGAGAATTGTTTCAGTAAGTCCTACAAGAAGGCAGGATTATTTATGGGTGTGTTTTGGGGGTTTTCCCATCAAAAATGAATCAAAAGGCTAAGGAAAAAGCCTCTCAACTTCCCCAAAATAAGATCAGATTAGAATAAATCAAGAATGTGTTAAATTTTTCTTCAGCCATGCTCTAGCTATTACAGATCACAGTGGCATAGAATTGTGGTAGTTTGGAAAGTTGTCAGCAAACAGGAAAATTAATGTAACTCTCATACTTCAAACAAAATACAAGGTTCTTTTATCAGAGTGCACAAAAAATCACTGCTTTTTTAAACATAAGCTTTCTCTGAGACAGATTTTAATGCAGCAGAAGCAGATATGCTGAGGTTTAGAAATGGATAAAGCGAAAAAGAATTAGAGGGTAAACTGTTGTTCTTGTAAATAGACAGGAAATAGCATACTGAAGTATGATAGTGTTCCAGGGTATTGTGATATACAGCTCTGAGGAAAAAGCTGGTAATGTAACTCAAGAAAGAAATTGGGATTTATTGTGATTGTCTCTCAGAGACAATTTTCAGATGACCTGAAGGTTTATTTGTGGCACCTTTTGTTTCCATTGCTATAGTTCAGCTGTCAACCTTTTTATCTGAATAGAGTGGTTGGTGAGATGGGAGCTGTTAGAGGGGAGCATGGGAGAATAACCTGGAAGGAATTTGCTGCGTCTGTACCAGCTCTGTACCTGGCTCTACCAAAGGTCAGGACAGTTGCCCAAAAGCATAGCTGCAGAGGTTTGGGAAGAGGTAAAAGTGGCAGAGTAATTTGCAGGGATGGTGTTTTGTATCATTTCAGCAAAATTTGCAAGTCTCTTGCCAGATGGAATTAGAGCTGTAGTACTCATTCAATGTTTGGTAGTAACTTGTTAGATCTGGATGGAAAATACTCCTTGCGTTGATAATTAAATTCTCTATTTTTTTTCCATCCCAATTTTCAGTCTTTCTTCTGCTGCTTTTGGTGTTACACTATATGTAAGCTTTTTTTTCCATCCTCATTGCTACTGCCTAGTTGGAAGGAACTGACCTCTCCAGTTTGTTCAGCCAGCTGTGCTCATAAAGGACTTTGCTTCTGGCCCAGATGCTGAGGAAAGCAGTTCTGTTCATGGGTCAGCTCCCTCAGCACAGTAGTCTGCAGGGGGACCTGTCCTTGGTGACTCCTTTGGTATCTCATGCTTGGGTTGCCTCATTTTCAGGGGGGCTTGGCTGTACAATGTGTGCAGAGAGAGGGCAGTGCCATCTCACACCTGCCCTTACATGGTGGGAACTCTAAAATGGATCTGGATTAGCTGAGGCCAGTCCCTCTGGAGAAAGCAGGATCCCAAGGTGTGTAAACATCATGTAAGCACTGACAGCCTGAACAGCTGTCATCTTGTTATTCTGCTCTTTGTTGTATATTGTGGTGTAGTTTAGTTGCAAGATTTAGCTCACCAGTTCTACTAGGAGCTAGAGGATTTCTCAAGGATAATCTAAAGGATGGGATCTAAAAAATGTTCTATTTTGAGGCTCAACTTAAGTGCTTGTGGTATTGAAGGCAAAAAAATACCTTGTTTTGCTCTAGTGTTCACAAAAATGCATTTTCTCTTTCTATTTATCAGGCCTTTCAAGCCTTAGTGTTCTATAAACCACATGTCTACCAAATCCATTTATTAATGGCTCATTTTTTTCATAGCTTGATAGCACAATACAGGGAAGATATGGGATGCCTGAAACAAGGTCCCTTACAGCACCTGTGCATTGTACTTTCCTGCCCCTTTCCTAGCACCTGCAGCTTTATATTCCTTAGTTTGTGCTTGTTTCACTGTGAACAGAGGCTCATATTCAGGAGCTTGCTGTTCAGCATGGCTTTCCAGGAGAAATGTGAACGTGATGAGCGTCCCTGACCTTTTTGTCCTTGGCCATAAAAATCTTTCCATTGTGTGCAGCCACATGTACAGCAGGTTGGTGTTTGCCTCCTAGAAACACGTTAGGGATTAACCTTTTGCAAAAGCAAATTGCAGACAGCAAAACCTGCTTGCCAGTGCAGGCCCTCACTGCTCTCCTTCCTGGGGCAGATGTTTGCCCCTGGCTTGAGGCTCCGTTTGTTATTTGGCAAATAAAAACATCTGTCTTGCCCCACCGAAAGGAGAACTTTAATGAGGTTCTGGGAGAACTTCTGCACTCTCGCTTGAAATGTAAATTTACCCAGGGATGGAGATTATTTTGGAAGAGCGGGAGCAAGAAAGTGATGCCTTTGTCACAGAGGTGGAGAAAGCAGCCTGGTGGTTATGTTAAAATGCCTGTGCCTTTAATTAATATCGACTGAGTCTGCTCAGAAGAGAATGCTTATATTACGTGCTGTGGCTGAGGGGATGTTGAAATACAGGCAAGAATTATCAGGCAGTTTTCTGTCAGCGCTGTCATCACTGTTGTGTTTCTCTTTAGCTTTTAAATCCTTTCCCTGTTTGTTAAAAGAGCAATTCACAGAGCACCTTTCCTGGTGGAAGCTTGTTTTACAGTCTTGGGACCTAACTTTCTATTCCCAGGTGAAGAACTTCGGAAAAAATGTAAGATGGATGACTGCAAGAATAACAAAGTGTAAATTAGTTAAAAATAAACATTTTGCAGTGTGTTAAATACTGTCTGTGGGCTAAGACACAGTCTCCCTGTAGTGGAGAGTGATGGAAGCATTTCTGACAAATACAGGACTGGGTTGCTGTGGGGGAATGGGTGGAAGAGAGAGAGGAGAAATGAGACCCGTGGAAGCTGTTTGCTGCCCAAAGGTGCCTTGGACAGGCAAGTGCAGGTAGTGGGGCAGAGCAGAGGGAAAGGGGCCATCCTACAGACTGCCTGAATTAGCTCTGGAGGTTGGATCTGAATGCCAGGATTGAAGGCCCAGGTGCTGCAATTTTGGCTCCTGTGGCTGTAGGTGACCTCCAAAGAAATGCCCCCCAAACATGCATGGTAGTGCTGGTCCCTGGAGCTCAGCTAGCAAAAGGCACTGGTTTGGGATGTTAAACAGTATTTGTGATTATTTCTACTTCAGTGATTATGGCTTTGTTTTTAGCTTGGCTATTAAGTATACATTCAGTTCAAAGTTGGGACATTTGTTTGCATTATGAACAGAAAGATCATTTGCAAACATTGAGGGTTCAGATCAGCTTTCATGCTGGCAGGTAGTTGCTTGACCCAGGTCAAGAAATTGGGCAGCATTTCATGGGCTTCAGCCCAGACTGGCCCAGCTGGCACAGGGAATCAGGTTCCATCCCCTTTCTTGCTGCTGGGATCCTTCTGCTAAACCAAACAACACAAACACATCTGTCTGGTTCTGTACAGCAACAGACCAGCGAAATTGCTGCTGCTCTTTATGCCTTACGTTTAATTCCCCATATAATGCATTTAATTGCCCATCTTAATGGTTTGTTTCTAGAATTACAAAATGTCATCTTGCTTATAAAGTAAGCAAAATGCCTAGTTGGCAGCTAGGTCCCAGGTAATGCATTGGCATGGGATCAAAGTGACTTGGTAGCCATCAGTGTGCCCGTGGACAAGGTATCAGTGTGATAATGAATGTTTAAGTGTTTACACTCATTTTACTCTGGTCAATAAAACAGGTGAAGCTGGAGGAAAGCAGCGAGGAAGTGAGGAATGGAGCAGGTGGTGGCTGGAGTCAGTGCTTGGGGAGCTGCACTCAGGCTGTGAGTGCTGCCTGCTGCCACAGAGAGCTTTGGGCATTGCCCTGACCTCACAAGACCAGATAAAGTATTTTGTGTTACCTAGGGCTTGGATGCTCTAGTAAGAGGGCTGGGACACTTGCCTGATGTTCTTGGTTAACTAAAGCCATACATGCAGTGCAGTTGAATTTGCCAAATAAGTCAGGTAAAAAAATATGAGTAGATTTTGTGTGATGTTTTTAACAAATAACAGATGAGGTGTCTTTCCTTGTACTGCTTCTAACATTATCAAGATTGCTATTAAATTATGGCACTAAATGAACAAAATACTTTAAATATTGCATTATGGTGTATTTTTACTGCTCTGAAACGAGCATTTGCAGTTTTGTTTTACTAAGGAAGCCAAAAAGCTTGTAATTTTCAGTCAGTGAAAGGACTATTTGGCTTTCTTTGGCCAGCACTCCACAAACTCACTTATTCACGTAGCTATAAATACCTTAATATTTTCCTATCTACACATTTTGATTTATAACAGCAGCAGCTAAAGAAAATAACTGCTTTCCCAGTCTACAGTAAACTGCTGAAAAATTCTCTCATATATGTGTCTTTTCCTTTCTTAACTGAGTTCTACACATGACAGAAAAAACCTGATGATATGAAAATGTGTGTTGTCTTTGGGCCACAGCCTGTGATGGATATACAAATAAAAAGATTTATGTGGGGATCAAAGGTATTTGTTGAGAGAGATTTTCATAAACAACAGCAATGAAAGCTGAGGTCCCTTAGGGTGCCCAGTGACACAGAGCAGACTGAATCCCTTCCCTAGGTGTGGGGTGAGTTAAGGAAATACTGACTTCACATTCTCAACCTCTTCCCCAGTTATGAACAGGTTCAGTTAGAACCAGATCTGATTTCTGTAGCTGCCTGAGCCATGTTTTCCTTCTCGCTTCCTCTCCTTGCCATGCAAATGTGTGTGTGTGTGTGTGAAGGACACAGAGCCTGAGAGCTTTGCTTTTCTAGGCAGGGATTTAGAGGAATCTCAATGACTGTGTTTGCCTTTCTACCTCACAGCCTCATTCAGGGAACCTGTTGCTTTTTGTTGGCTGGGCTGCCAATGCATTTCAAAAAGTAAAAGCATAATTCTCTCGTACATCACAGGTCACATCTTCCTGTGGAGGGTTAATTCATAGATCCTGGGGCAGGCTGGAGAGAGGATGAGGGAAAAGGCATTTTCATGCTGCTGGATGTCATCAGTAGAGCAGAGGGGCTTTGCTTGGGATGGAGCCACTTGTTATCTCTTTTTTCATATTTTTCTTAGGTAAGCAGAGGTTCGTTTCCTGACCCTTGTTCTGAAATAGCAGTTGATAGTTTAATGAAAATGAAGTGACAGTGTTTCAAGGACAACAGAGATCTGATGTGCTCTTTCATTGTGGCCCCAGAGGGGATGAAGAGCTACCTAGGTGGGTGTAAGGCTAGCTGGACATCATTGCTGCCACACAAAGGCTTCTGTCACTGAGGCAGAGCTCAGTGCTCTGCTGGTGCAGATGCTGCTGGTGCATCCCCTCCTATTGCTCCAAGAGAGCCATGCCCAATGGCATCTGCTGGGGCTGTTAGCTGGTTAAGCCCTGGCTCTGATTTCATCTCTCTGGGGTCATTAGCAACTTGGCATCTGCTAGCAGCTAGCGTCTTCACCTTCTCATAATGGGCTTTTGTTATCCTTACAGTTACAAAGGCCTCTTGTAAAGGGGAGCTCCACATGTGAATTACAAAAAACAGCTGTGTGCCAAAGCTATGCGGGATAGTTGTTGTCACCCTGAGAGCTGAAAGTTGTCTCGTATTCTCTTCCCTGTTTGATCACAACACTTGGCTTACAAGTGAATATTGTGTGAAAACTAGCATGGACTCAAGGCACTAAGTCCTGGTTCACCTCTCAGCTCTACCAAAATGTTTCTAGGCAAAGGGGTTCAGGTGCTGTTTTCTGGTGCAGGGTAGTCACTAATGAAAATGCTTCACTCGGGTAGTTTCTGCATTTCTTTCTCTGTGATTTCATCTGCCTTGATGCTCTGTTGCTGTCTGGGTTGCTATGGCTGTGCCAGCATGAGGCTGGCTCCCCTGCAAGGAATTGTGAAAAGAAGTGGCTGCCTTTCTGCTCTTATCAAAATATGCTAGGGGGGCTCAGCAGCCTGGAAGGCCTGTGTTTGTTAATAATCCATGTCTGCAGCAGCCAGTTGTTCAGCACTCTCCGTGCCTTTTCCCTGTGCTAGTTGTGGTGGTTGCTAATGCCTTTTGCAGGTGCTGAGAATACAGCAGAGCTGCTGTTGTTCAGCAGCTCTTTAGAAGTAATCCCTGTGTGAGGCAGCCTTGGCTATTTAACTTGTTTTCAGGGTTGCTGTTTAGGAAGGATGTTTCCAGTGAAACAGCAGTGCTGACAGCAGGCTGCCTGGTTCACTTGTTGTGACTGCAGTATTTTCTTGGGGTGTCACCAACAACACGAGGTGCTATTAAAGCTGCTGGGCTTATGGAGAGAATGGAACATCTGCTTCCTACAAAAGCTGTTGCCATAGCAGCTATGTGCCTTAAGAATGGCTTCCTAACACAGTCGAGGTATTTAATGTGTACTATAAGGATTAAATGCAGTACAAAACAATCAGTTTAAGAGCCAACATAGTTGGGCCTTGTGCTAAACCGTGAGCATAACTGGAATCAAGCCTTTAGGGCCAGCAGTCCTCAGCCAAGCATCTCCACACCCATCACATCAGCAGTATTTAGACATGCCATGTTTAGAATTGCCTTCTCTAAGCTGAACTTAGATGGAAGCAGAAATGGGGATGAGGAAGCCAAGACAGAGACTGGTTTGCACATTTTTCTGCTGCACATATAGGAGAATATGTACTCAAAGAAATGAGGCTGGAGCTACAAATGCAAGCCACGGCATGGTTAAATTCCTGAACTAATTTTTTTTGGTTTTTAACTCTATGTTATGTATGATTGATCTCTAATTTCTGCCTACTGGGAGAAGGAATTTCAGTGTCAACTGTGTTTTCATTTTCCTCTTGCCACTTTAGCATGGAAAATGGTAAAATGTCATTTGTTTGTATAAATATTTTACATTCTCATTTTTCATTCGTGTTGTCTTAAATCAAAATTGCTTGAGACTGTAATAGCCTCATTTTACTGAGGCACTTTTATGAATCTGTAATGAGAGGCTAAATGAACAGAGAAGAGGGGAAATAATAAGAGTTTTGTCAGATTCTTGCACATAGTGCAAGTTCAGGACCATAAATCCCAGTGGTGCATTTGGAGTCCAAGGGCTGGATGCAGTGCAGGGTTTCATTCTGCCTAAAATCCTCATCAAATTAGAAACATCATCTGTAGCTGACTAATGAGATGGAGTGCTCCTTCTTTTGTGTGCCTTTGTGTGCCAGCTTTGGGCTGAACACCACGAGCACTGTCTCCTGTTAGCCCTTGATGTCACCAACAAGAACAAACCATGTACATATTTCTAGGCCAGTTTGTTTCTTCCCCTGGTTTCTGTGCTGTAGTCAGTAGGTTTTGGAAACCCATCTGCAATCTTTATGGCTGCACATATTTATCCAAACGCTTTAAAGCACCTGGTGGAAATTGCAACTGCCAGTTAATGTTTGTCTTCAGTATCTTGAATGTAGAAACATTCTTCTCCTTCCTTCCTCTACCATTAATTTTAGCTTTGCAGGTAGAATCTGTGGTATATTTCCCCTGTGAATAGTGCCAGAGAAGAGTTGGTGCACATGGCCTATGCACTGTCCTGTGTTGGTCAACAGCAGATGAACTGCTTTGCCACCACGTGCCTCTGTAGCCTGTCCACTCCAGCTTAGTTGGCACAGACCCCTTGCAGGTTAGGGCTGGGAGCTGTGAGATGAGGTACATTATTACATTTCCAGCCCCAGGCACTCAGTCTTCACTCTCTTGATATCACAATTAAACAACTGTGTGTTTTTCTCAAATATGTCAGACTAAAGTAAATTTGTAATTCCATTTTTCTTTAGCAATTATACCTCTGTATGCTCAAGGTTAAATGTTATCAAGTTGATTTACAGACGCAGAGTGTTGAGTTGGAAGTATCACTTTCAATAGATACTGCAGTTACTGTGCAGTAATAACATACCTGTCACATCAAGACAGGGAACCATTGGAAACCATTAGGGAACCATAACAGCATCGTTTAAAGCCTTTTTTGTTGTGCTCCTTCTACCAGAACTCAGTGTGACAATTACATGAATCAAAACTGAAGCAAAGTGTCTAATGATGTAAAACCTGGCAGACAACTATATTCCAGCTTGAAATGCTGTCTTGGTGTGTTTTAACATGTGCTTTACATGAACTGAAGGACTGGAACTATATCTGAAAGAATGAGTTCTGAAAGAGCAGAAGAGGGAAACTCCTTTTTAATAAATGATAGTCAAAAATCTGTTCTCTTCCCTTCAGAGCTTTGCATGTTAGTACTGTCTTCATGGCTGGATCCTTGCTGCCCTCTAGGAATTTTTAATGAAATATTGTCAGCAGTACCACCATACCTGTATTGCAAGCTAGGGATTCCTTTATTAGTGTTCGATAATAATGTTATTGAAAATACTTCAGATTTCTACAGGGACTGCTGAATTATCATATCTTATTTCTGTAAGACCTTAAGGAGTTCTGCAGAGCCTCTCCATTACTGCAGTGTTCCTCAAGGCACTGGCAAAGTAAGCAGAAAGCGACTTTTAAATTAATTAATAGTTAAATCAGATTTTTCATGCCTTGAGCAACACTCAATTTCAGATTTCCAGTAGAGGACGATGTGCAGCAAATATCTAATAGAAGTGTAATTTCTATCATTAGAAAGGTGTTCTGCCCTAAGTACCCTGTAGCAGGATATTTAGCATGGATAGCATTGGACATAATGGTTCCATATGTTATAATGAGATCTAGATTCAAAGCAAAACCCAAGGAAGGAAGTTTAATTGCAAACTGGCATTTTGTAGCTCTGACAATTAGGGTCAGTATTGATGCCTCATCATCCTTCTTCCTCTCATAGGAGAGAATAAGTGGTATGACAACATTGTGTGGGATCTGGCCCCTGTTATGAAAATAGTGGATTAAGTAATTGTCTGTGGTTAATGAATGCAGCTTGGTTAGCTGGGATTAGTCCAGAGAGAAGTGCAATGCCTAACCCTGGGCAACTGAGTATCCTGGAAGGCCCTTTTTAAAGGGTTACAAATTTCAGTTTAAATTAAGAAATACATTGGAATACATTGCAGGGATAGATACTCAACCAGTTATTTAAGAAAATATTGTAATTAATACTTAGGAAGTGGAAGAAACTCCACCATGGTTGATGTGAGTTTTAGAGGCACAGAGCATCAAATACAAGACTTGAGTATCCTGAATTCCCTACACAGAAATGGCATATGGACAGCAGAGCACAGCCTGGCTGTTGGCAGTGCCCATTCTACCTTTACATCCTGGCTTCTCAGGTCTGCAGGAGACAGAGGGGGGATCACAAGGTAGAGTTTGTGTGGTGCAAAGATGAGGGATGGATCAGTTGCCTGGTTTCCAACCCTGGTTTCCCAGGATTCGTGCACTGAAATCAGCTCAATGGTACACAGGTGCTTCTCAGCAGCAGGAGGGATTTCTGAAGCAGGTCCTGGCACAGTGTGTAAATTGAGTGGAACTGCAAGACCTGGCTGCAGTCTTGCCTCTGACTGCTGGATTCATTATCATAGTTAAATTCATTTTACAGATGATTAAAAACCAAAAATCTGTTCATCTTTTATGAAGACCAGATGAGAAGGACTGCAGTGTTTTCCATAAAATTGAAAATGAAAGATGTTTTGAGTAATGTTTTTTCTTCTAGTATATTCAGTTGTGCATTCTTTCATGACGTGATTGTCATTGAAATCAGTAGTTGTTTGAGAAATAAAGAGGAGTGAGATTTACATTTTTATCATAAGTTTAAAATCAGCTTGCAAAAGCCTACTATGAATATGTTTGGACGAGTTTAACCCAACTGTTCTCAGTGGAAATATTCCAAACTTGCACTTTGTATTGGGGTTAAAATTGGTTGGTCACTTCTTGTGTAGTCCCATAATATGTATGTCATCTTGTGCATTGCAAAAAAAGTCTTGATGCAGAAACACGTTTCTATTTATATGTTCTAATCAATGAAACAGTGATGTCTGAGGTGAAATAAGCAGCTTAAAGTCAAGGCTACTGGAAGCTAATACAAATCCCTGTAGTGAAATTAGGGATTTAATTTGCTATAGACTGATTTACAGGAGGGAAAATACTATCACCTACCCAGAGTTGGTAAGACACATAATGAATTTATGCTTATTGCTGTTAATGGATGTCCTGAAAACAGTGTGTCTTGCATCTGGCTCCTGCAGTCTAGCACATGAGGTTGTTAGAGGGAGAATTTATTTGTTCAGAGCAGATTAATCCCCAGCACATCTTTGAGCAGCTGGGACAAATTTTTGGCAAGTCTCAAATCGAAGAGGAGCACCCTGGGCAGCCTCTGTGAGCAGAGCATGGTGTGAGGACTGGGTTACAGGGTCCCTGCAGCCACTGACCCTGTGGTTGTGGTGACGTCTGTGCCCCACTGATTATTGTTGTAGTTTCTGTGTAATACTTTGGGATTTCTGTCCCCAGTTCCCCACGTTGCAGTGTAGCATCACTGCAGTCTCTGGTTCCTGGGGTGTAGATAGATTTGGGTGAATGTTTGTCTCTTTTTTTTTTTTTTTTTTTAAACTTGAAATATCCCCATGTTGTTGTGGTTGTCAACCCAGACAGGTTCTCTGTGCTCAGTTTTCTGTTCACAGGCTTATAAGCATCACTTGGGACCTGCCCTTTCTCTGCCTTAGAGGCTGTGGATGCTGCTACCAGGTCTCACTCACCTGGTTGGTGATTTTGGAAACCTCAGGTGCCTCCTTTGCCCTCCCACTGGTGTATTTCAGTCCTGGCTGTGCTTTCAAGAGGAGTGCAAGGACCTAGATCTGTTTAAGGGCACAGAAACAAGTCTCAGTCCTCTGCTGCTGGGCAGGTACAGTCTGCTGGAGTCCTCAAGTCTGTCCTTCAGGAAGCACTGGGGTCTAAATGCCATTTATTCCCGGTGCATAAGGAGCCAGATGCTTATCTTCCTTTGGCACATACCTGAGGCTTTTGTTCTCACAGAAGAAATTAATGCTGCTCCTGATAAGTGTGGCTCCCTCCTGTTGTGTGGCCAGTGCACCCACCAGCCAGGGAGGAGTCAGGAGCTGTGTTTGATTCCCTAGCTCAGTTTTCCTGTTGAAATTGGATCCTGAAGCTAGGAATGGAATGGAAGTTCCCACTAAGCAACTGAGCTTGAAATGCCTCCACTGCGACCCACTCTGGGAGACATGGAGAGCTGTTGAGTTGGTTCTTTGCAAGATTTGCCATTATTTTTAGGAGTCTATAATTTCATTATTTGTCTGATTGAGGAGTTATGTTTTGGATTTACTTGGAATTTCTGTTGTTATTTGAGACTCTTTGTTTCTATTTTATGAGTCAAATAATTGTTCATTTTGAATTTGAAGCACAGACTGTTTATGTATGGTGTGTTTACAGTATTTTCGGCAGAGGATTTAGGCTGAGAACAGCTCCATGACTGCATGCAATATGCAGCTTTTTCAGAAGGCAGCGTTTTAATATCAATAACCATCATATGTGCCTTGAAAACTGGTGTGTCAGTAAATTTCTGTTCTCGTGGTAGGCCAGTGAAAAATCTGTGCTTACTTGAAGGGGTAGATTCTGCTTGACCTGCTCTCTGTCACCTCACAGACCACTTATGGAGTTTACTTTGATCAGCAGTTGAAGTAGCTCCTTCTTTTCTAAGTAGTCACAAGTAATGAAATATTCACATTTTCATTAAATATCTCTGATTATCTTGGACCATTTGCAGATCACATGATAGAAAAAGTATTGAAATTGCGTGCAGTAACGGCTGTATTGCATATCTGTATAGCAGCCTTTTTTTTCCAGTGCACTGAACTTCTGGTAGTGCCATGGGGAAAACTGAACTGCCTACAGCACTGTGTAAGTGCAGGGTGTGGAAAGGACAGTATATGTCTTGGGTAAATGTACCCAAATGTCATCACCAGGTGGACAGGATGGCAAAATACTTATTCATCACACTGTCATCTGAAATTCTATTAGGCTGATTTTCTGTGTTTTGATGAGTCTTTCGTAAATTTCTAATGCAATGAAGCTTCTGAGTCCTGGCATCCACAAAGGAACAAGTAAATTACTGGCTCCCAAAACCTGGCTGTGACACTTGTCTGTTTCTCCAGTATCTCTTCCAAAAATAGCTCTCTGAACATTTTTTTGCTTTATGGAGTCCATGGTCAGGATCAGGAAGTCCTTTATGCTTAAATTAACATTTCAGGGACTTAAGATAGAGGAAGTGGGTTTGGATATAGAAAAAATATTTGCTTGGTTTTTAAATAAAGTATCTCTATACTTGCCCAGTTGAGAAAATGCAAGGTTTTCTTTCAGAACTTGAGCAGTCTTCCTCCATTCCCTGAATGCATCCTGGGAACAATTTCAGTGCGGTTTGTCCTCAGAGAGGATTTGCTTTTTTAAGTGGTTGGCTCCTGCAAATCCCACAGTCTCCCTCAACTTGCTTCTTTCTACAGTAGGGGTTTTGGCTTCCACTGGATACTATATGCACTGAGATAACTTCTTTGGATAGCATTTCATTCCTTTTAAAAAAACACAAATGCATGCACACCAGCAAAATATTCAGCAAAGATGTTTTTAGATGACAGCTACATTTCAGTTCCCAGATGTGTACCATAACCTCAGAATTAAGTTTCTCACTTCACTCAGCTGAAGTGCTTCACCTCATCCTCTTACTGCAGTGAACGTTCGACCACTATAGTTGGTGATGCAAATGATACCAACCTGCTGGTTTCTTTCTAGCCCTGTGTATTTGAATAGGATTAGCAGTTAATCCCAAGTGTAGTCTGGAAGCATAACTCTTCTCTAATGGAATTGCATATGGGTAGCCCAGCACTGGAATCAGACACTAAGGCTGGAATGGCAAGTGACCCTAGTGATAGGATGGTATGCAGACAGCTGATTTAAAGATGTAGCCACCACCTTTTATTAATTAACTCTTGCAAATTTACTCTTGTGAATTTGCTATCGGATTGTTTTCCTGTGTGCAGGCAAGATTTTCCCGAGTGCAGTGAAGGTACTTCTGTCTCACCATGTTAAGTGTCCTTCCAACTAATCAGATACCCATGCTGGGAACGAGATAAGATGTCATTTTGTTTTGACTGCCTCCAAGGTCAGAGCTGTTGTTTGCGTGGCTTCAAGCAGATTTAGTAGGCTGCTGATATCCAGGTCTGTCTTCTTTTGCTGATAAGCCTCCTTTGTCCCTTGGAGGGAGGGGAGAAACAGGACAGGCCAACTGCAAAGAAGCATGTGTTTTGCAAGGCACTACAGGTGAATTCTGTGGATATCAGAGCAAAAAGCTGTGGAGCTGCCTGAAAGGTTGCTTGTGACCTAAGCTGCAGGTAGCACATTGCAGTGTTTCCCTGTTCACACATGTAAAATAGCCAGGGTCTCTCTCAGAACTACACATCCAGATTGGACATGAGCAGGGGCCAAGGTGAGCTGTTGGAAAGGTATGCAGAGCTTCCTGTGATGTTCTGGAGTTGTGGTAAGCCATGCTGTGATGGTGATGGGAAGTGGTGGGAGCAGCCCATCTTCTGCAGAGAGCCAAGTTCAGCTGGGGACCCTGGCAAGTGACAACAGGCAGTCTGTTCCATGGCTGAGTTAACACAGGTGACATGTCTGTGTCTTCTGCAGTAGTGTGGGTAGCAGCAAAAGGGCTCTCTTGGCACATACCAGTACGCATCAACTGAGCTGGGTGAGCACAGTCTGCTTTGGGATGGCTCTGAAGTGCTCTGCAGAAATGTTGTACTGTGACTTCTTTTTCAGTGCATTTAGAGAGAGGCCACATGCATGAAAGTCAGCTGAAAATTGCCATCTCCTGGAGGTGTGGGGCTGGCTCTTCCTGCAGCAGTCTCTGGGGGGAATCTGACAGTCACCAGCCTCTGACACAGCAGGTTTGGTGCCCAGCTGTGGGTTTCTCCCAGTTGTATGCTTAAATACTAATGGGAACTCAAGTGGTTCTGTTGCCATCTCTGAGAACAGACATGCTGTCTGGGAGGTTCAGTTTTGTTTGGTAGTGTCCCAGAGAAATTCAGTTTGCTTTGTAAACAAACTCTTGTGCAGAGGTTTTACTGAGGCAGCGTGCAGCTGCTTTCATAGGCTTGAAGCCTTATTTTAAAGCTTAGCAAAAGCAAATAAATGGATGTGTTGGTCAGCCGCGCCTGTGTTGCAGCTGTCCCACACCAGCAGACAGCAAGATAGAATATTTCATGCAGGCTTGTGTGTACGCTGAATTTGCTGATTAAGTGGAGCTTTGTGAGGCTAATGTGACCATAGCGCATTGGGATGTGCAGTGGCAGTGTGCTGCTGTGTAGGTGGTAGTGTTGTACCTTTTACAGTGAGGTGGCACATTATTTTTATAGAAATGTAATATGTATTTTTATAATCATAACTGTCACAGTTACCTGATGAGCAGATCTCTTCCTGAGCTGGTGTGTTTTGTGGAGGGATAAGGGAAGTTTTCTGTGCTGCTGCTGAGAGGGGATTGCTGGAAGGAGATACTCCTCTCCAGTTTCAGGATGGTACCTCTCTCCTCTCTCTCCTGATGCAGCATGAATGGGCTGTGTGCATCTCTTGGCCCATATGTGAAATGTGGGGTTCTGTCATGTCGTGGGAGGGTGAATGAAGCTATTCTGCATGTGCTGCAGTTGGTTGGTAGATTTCAAAATTCTTCTTTCAGCCTGGGAAAAGTAATACACCAGCAAAGTTAAAGGAAGGGAATATTGCAAATGGTTGGGTTTATAGGATACCTGAGGGAAATGGAGCAAAGCCAATTTATTGTTGGCTGGCTGTTCATATATATGTATCTGGAGTGTGGATCCAGAGTCATCCTGGAGTGGTTGGAGAATCCCAGGTGCTTTAGGTATCTGGAGCCTAAACAGAAAGTGTCTAAGTTCTGCTGTCACCCACCCCTCCCTTGGCATTTCCACATGTGTGTCCTTGTCCAGTAAAGCCTCCTTGGAGCTGAAACTCGCATCGTCATTATCCCATTCCCAGAGGTCACTTCTGAGATCCTATCTTAGCACAAACACAGCCTTTTGTGGCCTCTGTCCAAAGGTAATAATCTTGCATTTTATGAGTTGCTTCTTCAGATCTGTGTGGGCAGGAGAATTAATCACATTAAAAAAAAAAAAAAAGTGGCTATGCCTTGTATGGAAAGAAGAAGAAGGCCTCTCTTATAAACATGGAAGTAGCATTCCCCATTTTAGCTAAGAGTTTAATTTTTTGGTGAGATCTTAGGCTTCAGGAGCATCATATGGTAGGAGACTTTTTCTTCTTTTATGGCAACTTGGAAGCCTCCAGTTTTGATGTCTGGATAGGTGTGTTTGGATCAAAGAGGGATCCATTCCTACCCACCCATCCATGTGCAGATAAACACCTTTGTTTCATCACTGCCTACTGGAGCAGAGCTGTTGGTTGTGATACCAGAGTCCTGCTGAGAAGCAGTTACTGAAAGAATTAGCCTTTCAGTGACCCAGCCTCTTTGGCAACAAATCTGTCTCCCAGACCTAGGAGTGTGGTGTATATTCTAGTACAATCATGGGAGTTGCCCTAGAAGGTCAAGAGCAGAGATCTGTGAGCTTAGTTACATGGCTAAGCAAAATCTATTTATGGAGAAAAGCTATTAAACTGCAGAAATCTTATTAGCAGTCCTAAATGGTAGACTTTGCCATTAGTTTTTTGTATTGCAATCTTGGTATGTTTGAGTTCTTCAGATTCATTTGAGGCATTCTTCTGAGGATTGTGCCTACATGGTAGGAATGCATAGTGACATTTAGTTTAATAAATTGATTCATTACCTCTAGATTTGTTTACCACTCTTAATTGTATCATTATATTTCCACTATCGTATCGAATTAACTTACACTGTCCCCTCAGATCATGCTGCCATTTTCATTTTCTCTTCCATGGAATGTTGTCTCCTTTATAATTATTTTATCAGCATTTAAATAATGTTTTATGTCAGAATAATAAGCAGAGTAAGGCAGAAGCATTTGTCCCCATTTAGAGTATCCGAAGGTCAGGAAAACGACACAACTTCTCTGAGATTCCTGAGTAAATAAGTAGCAAAGAGCTCTGTGACTGTGGAAAACAAGTTTTGCTCTTCTATCCTGTTCCTCATTATTGGAATATTCACATGGCAGTTCAGACCTACATAGCATAACTACGACAGCAACTGAGTACTGGGGAAAAGGACAGCCTGGTTACTGGGGCACAGTGACTGAATCTGAATCTGAATCTGTGAGCATTTGGGACTGTGTTAATCCATTTGTTGATCTGTCAGTGTCCTGCCAGCTGGAACAGAAGTTATTTCTGTAAGTAAGTTGTCCAGGCTCCTAAGAAGGAAGGCTCATGGATTACTGCTGCCAGATGCCTTTCATGGCATTGATAGTTAATCCTTCATTAGAGGAGAAAGCATCATGTTCTTTTATGTAAATGAAGTTTATTTACTCTCTGCATTTCAGTTAGAGAGCAGATGAATCTGAATGTTGAAAGGGCCATTTCCCCACTCAGTCTCTATCCAAGGGCTGAAACGTAATTCACTGGGAGTGAATTCTGCATGAGGAGTGAGTCTAGGCAGAGGCTGTAAAGAGAGCAATCACGGCAGAAAATGCACTCCCCTGCCACAGCAGACTCGGGGATGAGCTCCATCCTACAGCAGGTGAGTGCAGCATTTCTCAGAGCCTGACTAGCCTGTATACAGGAATGACTTTTCTTGAAGTGTTGTCCCTGAAGTGCCACAGGGGTGTAGCCAGGTGAAGTTTTGCTTGACTCACTCAGCCACAGCCCACACAATTCTCATTACAGCCTGGTTCTCGTATTATGGGCCCTGCTTCCTAGGTGGGGATTTTTAACCTGGTTTGAGTTATTTCTTCCCTTAGTCATGTCACTTCTTTCTCCATCTTGTGGGTACTGTAGCAGCTCCAGGTAAAGAAATGTGGCTTTTTTGTCTTTTTTAGCACGGTGTTCTTTGGTCACTCAGCTCAATTTTCATGCCATTCATTTCAAACAATTCTTTTTCTGCTCAAAAAAATCCCCAGCTACTGGGCTGCCAAGCATAAGTTTCTCCCTTTCAATGCTGTGTACTCACAGAGTAACTTTAATATGTAAGGAACAGGATGAGATTTTACTGGATGTGACCAGCTGTCAATCTTCAAAAATTAAGTTGTAGTAAGTTTTAGTCTCTTTCCTTGTTTAATTAGCCATAATCAACTTGTATTTTTTTAATAAAATTTTATTACAGAATAAAAGGTTCTGCTCTGAATTTTGTGCTTTTAACTTCAAAATGTAAATATGTGGTGGAAAGTGTATTCCTGTTCAGCTTGTGATCAATAAGTGTTTTTACAGTAGAATAATCACAGGAGGCAACACAGAACAAAGTTCCAGGGAACTTACTTAAATGCTTGAACATTCAAAGTAACTTTGTATCCAATTTACTTTCTTGACGGCTTGGAAAGTGACAAGGGGAAGTATGTTTGCAAAGGATCACAGGGCTGTTTTGAAGGGGAATTCTTTGAAAGGAAGTGAAATTTGCAGCGCAGGCACCAGCACATGCTTGGGTCTCATCTAAGCATCCTCTTTCAAGTATTTTCCTTTGCTCTCCTTCATTTTTCATTTTGAAAACCTAAGCAGATGCTGGTACCTAGGAAAGCATTTTTGCATCCCTCAGCACTGGCTGAGCAGCCCTTCAGAGAAGGGTTTGATGAGACTGGTTGCTCTCAATGTCTGTGTAGAAACAAGGAGACCCTCAATCCACAGCCATTCCCACAGGATGTTCTAGGGCTTCTGTATGCCAGTATTTCCCATTGGATAAGGTAGAATTAGAATTGGAATTTAGCTCTGTGTGAATGCATAAAACAGCAGCAAAGAAATGTTTCATTTTTGGAGAGGAAACTGCAAAAGGAAAGTGATTTTGAGCTGAGCACTAATTGCTTTGTGTCTGATAGATTGACCACAAAATTAGAGGAGGTTCTGTGGCACATGGGAGAAGTGACTCTACTTTCAGTATGATGGGGAACTTCTCTTTGCCTGGCAACTGCTGGCTGCACCATAAAATACTTGAAGAAATAATGTGCTATGTCAGGCTTACCTGGGATTTCTGCTCAGCTCTTGGGAGTGCAGCTGTGCTCTAGTGGAGCTATGCGTCCTAAAACGACCGTGTTTTTGAGGGTGGCCTCCCTCTCTCTCCATGGTGAGTGCCTGGGTACACTCCAGAGGGACTCAGCAGTTCAGCTTGGATAAGCATCAGAGTCTGTGTCCCTGTCAGAAGACTTAATGTGGGAAACCTTACAAGAGCTGGTTCTCACCCAGACTTTATGATATTCGCCAGTTCTAGCTGTGCCACACTGATACTGAGAGTCTTTCTGAGATGCTGGAGTCACCTTCCCAAAAAATCTCTCAGGATTTGGCAACTTTCATGTACAACATGAGATCCTACAGTTCTCTCTATATTTTGAATAGGTGATAAATCTTGGTGATGTGTTTAGTAGTTTCACTGGCAAATATGTCTCTTACTGACTTCTATCTTACCATACTTTTAGTTTGTTCCTGTTCTTACAAAGATATCTTCTGCCATATATGCTGTATGGTTTAGGGACAGTTGCTTGCTATGTCCATGTTCAGCATACTTAACTAAAAAATATTCCATACCCTCCATATGGAAATAGCATCCTCAGTGAATGGTAACCTGTTAGTGAATGGATTACCTTTCTTTTGAATGTTTAAACTTATTCTAAGGCGGAATTTTAAAGAATTTGCCATAACCAGGTGTTCAACAGTTTTGTAGATTCTAACATAGCTAGAGAATATTGTTAAACTTAAATGAAATCTCTTTGCCTAACTCCTAGCTAACATTAGCATGGTCTTCTGTTGTTATGTGAGGACGTCAGAAAGTTTTAGCAGCTTCTGTAGAGTGGCCTCAGTTTGCAGTGCACATGGTGATTATGAACAGTAAACTTTTCAAGGGAGAGCTGATGATAGTTAAATTCCTGTCTCCTCTTTTGTTAGTAGTAGGTATTTGTACGTCATCCTTAGGTCCTTTATCCTAAGCTTATAACTTTCTCTGGGTTAAGGCTCTGTGTTTCGTGAGAGGGCAGTGATTACCTGGAGGATAGGTGCTGTCTCTTCAGTATTAGCTAGTGTCTGCTGAGTGCGTGGTTTTGTTGGTTAATGCATTGTTGTTGTCCAGGCTGTCAGTGATGGATTTTTTTGTTGCCTTTCCCATTATCAGAATTAGAATCCCTGCACTGATGCACAGAAATTTGCCAATAATTTTGTACCAAAATCAAGAATGCTTGCTGGTAACCTCTCAGGTTTGTCACGACTTTACTATAAGGAGTTTTTTGTTTCTTTCCTACTAGAAAAATCAAGCATCTCAAATAACTTTTTCTGCTTAATTGCAGATTACTTCATAGGTTTACTGATATTTCTTAACAAGTAAGTGGTTTGTAGATGCTCATTGTATAATAACCTTCAAAAAAGACTACTTAGAAGTACACTGGTTTTCTCCTTGCAAGCACTTTCTGTTAGTGCACTCTGCCAGAAATGAGACCCAAGTGATTTTTGTGTGAAAAAAAACATTCTGTGGTATATGGGCTCCAGCTGTCAAGGCAAAGGTATAGGCCTGCCCAAATGAGAAGTAAATTCACTCTGGGATCCTTCTGTGCTCATTAATGAGAGGGGAAATGCAGACCATATTATGGACATGTCTGTTATAAATATAGCAGAACAAGGCTGAAATGAGGTTTCTGTACATCCTGCTCTATTGCAAGGTATGAAGATGTACAGAACACTAAGCTCTGTTTGTGCTCTGCAGATAACTGGTATTTGATGGCTTCTTCCAAATGAAAGCTGTGCTTGAATCTGACATTTCAGAGGCTGAAATGACTAAAGGACTGGAGAGTTAAGCTGATAATTTATTAAGTGGCACACTTTTGTTTGAGTCAATATTGACTTGATATCCCAAAATAGTGCGAAGAGGCACAGTGTTCCTGGAGATGGTTGATTTTAGATGTGCTGTGGAACAAATGTCCTGAACTGATGACCAAAAACTCCTGCTACTTTAGATAAGCAAGGTTGTTTTATGCTGAGACTTAACACTCTATTAGGTAATTGGTTTTGGCATATGTCAATTAGCCCGCATGCTTTATTGAATAACTTATTCTTGATTTATTTACTGAACTGCTAAAACATGAATTTGCATTATTAAATAAGTGATGCTTCAGAAAAATTACATGTATGCATAATATATACTTGCTCATTTAGAATATTTTCATCCTTTTGGTTTTGTATCTATGCCACAAAGAGCTATTATTTTTATCTGTGATTGAATTTGAACTCTGATATGAGCTGAAAGGACTGGCTGCTCTCTGGAAAAATGTAAGTATTTCTGTGTTTGGGTCTAACAGTGCAGGGTGGAAAGCACCATGTCCAGAGGCAGGGAGGAGTATGGGCAGTTCCTGATGGAGAAGGGAAACTGCTTTTCTTGGAAGCTCTTGGAAAGACATTATTGTTTCTGTCTGTTTACAGAATAATTGTCTGTAAAATCAGAAGGCATGCGATCAGTGTTTTCTGTGTTTGGGGCAGATCACTCTACTTGTGAGTAGGCCTCTGTATGAAACAGAATTTTAAAGACTGTCTCAAGTTATGGCTTAGCCACAGTTCACTGTCCTGGGATACTGGATGGTTATCTCCTGATGAAAGTTCTTTTTGGCTGGCCTCTCTGAAGAAATACCACTTGAATTTAGCTGTTTTGTACTGACTCAATTCCCCACCTTGTGTTGTGCACACAAAAGCATGTTTAGACTAATAAAAGAGCATCTCGATTTTTATCTGCTGAAGGCTCAGGACGTTTCATATTCATGAGGAACGGAGAGTTTAATGAATGGATGGATGCTGAGAGCTGGAGAGCTTAATGAGTAAATGCTGAGAGCTGAAGTGAGCATGTGCTTTGAATGTTGTTCTTGTTAGTCTCTGAGGACAACCTTGCTCTGACATGCTGGCTTTGCAGCCTGAAGTTCACATGCCAATGTGTATATATATGTAAGTCCTGCCAGTCCTGGGGTGAATTTACACTTGAGGACTTCCATTCAGGTATTGATCCTTCCTTTCTTAAAATCATCAGAAGTTTTAATTTCCTGCTAGATCAAATGCCATACAAATATGTGCTGTGGACATGACCTTTCAGAAAAATCCATTTCAGGTTGAGTGTTTGCACTTCAGTGCAATTCATGATGAGAGGCTGAAGAGCAAAGAAAGAATTTGGTAGTGCAGGGCAGTCATTTCCCCAGCAGCAAAAGCTCCAGGATCTTGTTTTTTCCCGAAACAAAGTCCTAACAGTCAAATTCTTTTGAAGCATTTTTTACATGTTTGACTGTGACTACACTAGCAAAGACATGGGGCTTTTCCCCCTCTTTCCTTAGAAGCAGAGATATGTTTGCAGTGCCTTCCTCTAAAATCAGCTTGGAGATCAGCCAAATTTCAAATAACATAATGGTCCTTTTGGTGTCCAACTTGAGATACTTCAAAGAAGGTTCTCACAAATGACAGTAATTTGTCTTCAAGATGTGTCATATAGGGCAGAGAAAATAAGCTGCTGTAATAATTTGAATTTATGCTTTTCTCTTAGAATAAATTAGTTACATCAGGTAACAGTGAAGTTGTCCACAAGTTCTTGCATTACCACTAATGCTTGACATTATGTGACCCTCAAACTCCTCCCATCACAGGTCATTGAAAACCTCATGTTCTTCTTTCTCTGCTGTTTATTCTAGGAGGTCCCAAACAAGTTCTGCTGTCTGACAGGAACAAAACTATTGTTCACAAAGTAAATCTCTCTTGTCTCTGTCTCCAGGAAACAAGCCCTGACAATTTGATATCTTTTGTGTGCACAAGTTTTAACTCAAAAAGCTACAGTAGGTTTTTAATAGTTTGTGGCAGTAAGCAAACTCTGCTTTATTTTTACTTTCTTTAACTCAAAATTTCAGAGGAAAGCTCTTTACAGTTGAAGTTTTGGAAACAGGGCACTGTAACAGCACTGTACATTTATATAGACAAGTATGGCATGCAATGTTTTTTTTTTTCTCTAACTGAATCAATATTTTATGTCTCAAGTCCTAGTAGTAATGAAGGATATAGAGGAGTGGATTTCTTATGGCCAGTCTCTGGGCTTTTGTTTATTTATGCTTCTCCCATCTTTCTATTGAAAAAAAAGCCCACATGAAATTCCATTGCAAAAGGCAATGTGTGCTCAGGGGCTGGTAAAGTGTAGAGCTGTGATGGGGTCCACACAGATTGATGGAGTTCTATTAAAACCTGTAAACAAACTGTTCTGTGTGGTGTGCCCTGAGCAAGAAGAGAGATGAGATTTTTTTCAAGTGAGAATGGCACTGGGAAAGGGCAAGATATGAAAGTGAACTGTGTTGGTATCAACATCTTAGAGACAGGGAAGGGCAGAACGAACAGAGTCTATAAAATAGGTACCACTTGGGATCTGTGGCTGAGGATAAGGTGGAGGACTGTGAAATCTGTTTGAAGCATAGCAGAAGTTCAAATTAGGAATAAAGGAAGGGCGGCAAAAGTAGGGGGGAGGAATGAGACATGCCTGAAAAGATTAAAGGACTTGTGTGAGGGATGGTTTGAATTCACATCTCTTTTCCTCATTAATGATCTCTTTCTCACACAATTACAGCTGCTGATGATCAAGTTCTTTGCTCAGGTATTTAAGCAATTACAGCTATGCAAGTGTAAAATGCTTAAATATGGCACTGCTTTTATGCTTTTATTGTGCAAAACACTAAACTTACTCTTACAGACTGATGGTGCTGCAGTTGTAGTCCTGCAGCACAGGAGAGACCTACCTGTACAGAGTGTTCATTGTGTTACACATGAGGAATTCATTTCCTGAGCCTTATTTCAGGTATCCAACAGCAGCTGGTTCAGTGCTTCATGAAAACAGCTCATTCTGTTGAAAACGCCCTGCTGTCTTGCATTCTGCAAGTGGGGAAATTGTGCTAGAGCACAATGCCCACCAGGGAATGTACTTGTGTTAGCAATCTTTTGCCACTTAGCACTTAAATTAGGCTACAGCTTTTATGTTGAAAAGTTAATATGCCCCCTTCAAAAAAATACACCCATAGTTCAGAACACTGCTGTTGCAGATCGTTAATGCAAAAGATTGGCTGGATATGAGCAAGAGAAAACTACATTTGTATCAAAGTATTTAAAAAGCAGTATCCTCATTACTGACTTGTCCACAGTTACTTGATTCCCTTTCTAGGAAAACGTGTTAATTCTTTGTGAAGAGAGAAATTTAATAGGGCACCTGATGTGGTCTGCCAGTGAAAAACGGTGATTTTGATAGCTCTGTATTTCAAAGCTGGGATTTCTCAGTGGTGGTGGCATCAATCAGTTAAAGCACAAGTGTTTCTCCAGCCACATTTTTGTCCTTTAGATGGCTAAGCAACCTTGAGCCAATTACAACAGATAGAACAAGGCAGTTCTGGGAAATTGGAATTGGAATTGTAGTTTGTAGATCTCTCTCAACTTGATGTATTACCTGTCATCAAGGCTTTAGAGGTAATGCAACTGTGTAGTATTCTTCTGATGACATGAGTTTTTGCATGATAGTTAAGAACTTGGTTGTCCAGACTTTCTTTTTTGTAGTATAGAAAAAGAGAGCAGTGACTTGAACTTAGGTTATGTAGTCTTTTCTGCATTCTCAGATGAACAAAGAGGGAAGGCTGCAAATTCTTGGTCAAGTTTTACACAGTCAGGAAAAACAGAAACAATTGCCAGGCATATGCAGAATAAAGAAGCTTTTTGCAATTATAAATAAACAAGCAAGAACACAGAAAAAAATCCCAAATACAGAGAGAGCAAGTTTCAAGCAGCTTTGTCTCTTTTGGTTTTCAAATTGGTCATATGAGATGCAGCAGTTGCTCAGCCGTCAACACAGATTGTCACTTGTTATGAAGAGAAGTTCTCAGTGAATCCTAGACCCAACAAGACATTAAAATCTCATTAAAATACATCTGCATTCTGTAGCTTAGCTCCTTTGTGTGTCTTTGCTCAGCCTATGCTCTCACTGCTTTTTGCAGTTAGGTTTTTCCACTGTCCCAACTGGGATGAACATAAAACATTTTAGTGTTTAAACTCATCTACCAGTTCTATGGCAGTTTAAAGGATAAATTGTCCCATATCAGCTCCATGCAGGAACCCAAATCATCCTTGAAAGAAGCCATGTGTGACTTTTGTCACACATAAGGTGCACAGGGTTCATGAACAAGAGTGGCCAGCAGAATAGTTCTTACATTTCATTAAAGTTGGGCATGATGATAAATTTAACAGCTATGATGGAGTTCCTTGTCTCACTTGGGGATGGATGGATCACATAGTTTTGGTATATGGAAGACAAATGTGGATTTGAACTGTAACACATCAGTGTGTCAAGTCAGACCTGTGCTTAAAGCAGCAGTGCTTAATACTATTTTACTATCAAGGTTGGTTAATCAAAATTCCTGTTTTTTTCTTAAACAAGAAGTTTCACCATGAAAAAAGAATAAGGTTGTTCATCTTGTTCTCTGATACTCTATCTCCACAATTTGCTGAGATGATTTCTGCTTTGGATTAAAATGTCTGAATACAAATGCTTTAAAATTGAAAGTTGATGAAGGAAATCCAGGTGGGTTTTTCTAGAGACATAAATTAAGTATGTCGGTTAGTATGCAGTTCATTTGCAGCAAAAGGAAAAATTTAAGAACACAAAGTGTAATGGAAGAGCCATGAATTTTATCATAATTTTATTGGTGTTTTACTTGTGAAGAAATACTAACTGGAGTCCATATCAGGAATGGTAAGTCACATAGTCTTATCATCCACCTGAACAGAGAAGAGTGTTCTATGAGGTGGTGAGTAGCCAGGAGTTTCTGTTTGAATACTGTATGGAAGTGCATTTAGTATATTCATCTGGATCATCAGAAGGCTAAAATTTTAGCATTTTCCTGAGGAGACAGATATAAAGCATGCAAGCAGGAGGATGTTTCTAAAGAAAACCCAGTGAGTTCTGTTGTAAGGCCAATCTGCCTTTTGTATTCATTCAGTTCCCAAGCTGAAGAGAGTATAAGTTTCAGAAACTGTGGCTAAGAGAAATGCACAGGGGAGTAGGAAGTGGTTTCATGTTGAAATTGGTCCCAAATTTATTTGTTTGTTTGTTTGGTTTGGTTTTTGGGTTTTTTGTTTTGTTTTGTTTAGAATGTGAATGTTCTTGTGAGGTTGGCCATGACATTCTCAGCTCAGAAAAATCGGATTAATCCTAGTTTTTTGATGTTCTTCCTGGGAGAAAATTCTCTCTTAAACAGTTGGTATGAATTTAATCCTTTCGCATTCCATTCTCAAGAAATGCTGGAACCACTGTTCACAGGAAATCCAAGATACTTTTAAAAGAACAAAGGCAATACTTCATGCAGAGTTCAGCAAGGGTACATCCAGGTAAAGGAAAGGTGTTGGCTTTGACAGGAAGAGTCTACAAAGTAGTAAAAACACCTTTCAGGACTGAATGCCAGGATGTCTGTGCCTTCTCCTTTAATGGATGGGTGATAAGGAGCTGCAGAGCTGTTGAGCCTGGTACTTGAGGAAACTGTCCCTCCTTAAATGCAGTCCTGCTCCCAGTGCCTCTCAATGTGTGAGCTGTGGTGCTGCATCACCAGCACAGCCTGGTCCCTTTCTTTTCCCCTGCAGAGTGGATCCCTACAGGAATTGGCCTCTCTGTATTTTAATTGTAGTTTTGGATTGTTTTTTTTTTCCTGGATGCTGGTAGGAGTTCTTAAAATCTCTTGCTGGTACTGGGGTACCAGCAGCATCAGTGTGTGGGTCACCAAGCCCCTGAGCAGGCAGGACAGAGCACTGGGCACCCATATGGGTGTTATGGATACATTCCTTAATAAATAAGAGTTTGTTTCTGCTGCTGCCAAGAAAATCAAGTGGATTAGGGTCTGGTTAGGGCTACAGGAGTAACATTATGTGATGGTACATTGTAGTTCTGAGACTCCAAACAGTGTAGATCCAATTACTTTTGGCTTTTTCCAGAGGCTGGAATGTACAGGATATACAGGTCAGTTGTGCAAACAGCAGCTTTTCATCTCAAATATGCCAGAGTCAGCTTCTTTGGTCAGGTGCTCTGGGTTCTCCTTCCAGCTCCTGTGACACCTGAAAAGTAACAAAGAGAAAAAAATGGGGAAAAAGTGGAGTTCATTTCCAGCCCCTTGAGTTGGCTGTTCACAACCAGACCACATCAGACAGGCTTATGCAGGCATGGAAATGTGAGAAGGCATAATCTGAAGCTAGAAAACAATATAGGTAAAATAGGTTATGGTTTGCACACAGAAAAGAGTATGGATTCACATTTGCAGTGTGACTTCATGCTAAGCACCATTTTCAAGTTGATGTTCTTAATGCTGGTATCTGTGGTATGAATAGATGTCTGATCTTTAGAGATTGTGATCCACTCATGCTTCATTGTAATCAAAGAAAAAGTATTAAAAGGAGAAAAGAGTGGAAGTGGATATTCCAAACAATGTCTTTCACAAGTGTCCTGCAGACCTACTGAAGATTCAGAAAGGTCCTAATTCTATTTTTGTTTTTCTGATATTTTTTTATCTGAGGTGACTTCTTTCCCAAATCATGGTAATTTCTTCTTGTCTCATGTTGTAAATTTTACATTTAAAATATAGTCTCATTAAAAATTAATATTTGCAGTAAAACACAAGTCCAAGTGCTATTGTGTCCCAAAAAATCTTTTAATGAGGCTTTAGTTAATGAATAATATCTACATTAACACACAAGTAGAACCCTACAAGATCTAATATTGTGTTGTGAAAGAAAGGGATATTAATTGCAAAGTTGATCCAAAATTGTTATAAAATGATGAAGCTCTTTCTGTTAGGAAAGCTTCACTTTCTTATAACAGGGTAATGTAACCAAACATTATGCTTTCCTTCTCTGCAAAATCAGGCTGATTGTGTATTGGCTCACTGGGTGTTTACCTGAGCTGAAATACTGCTCTGGAATTCACACTGTAAATAGGCTAGCTGGACTTCTGGGATTAATGCACTCTATTTGGAGAACACCCTCCAATTTGTCATAACATGATAACTTGGTAAATACTACATGATCTGCTAAGTAAGTATTACATAATCTGTTGAATATAAATATGCAGGCTATTAAAAGAATAGGGATCAATATAGCAGCACCTGAGAGGACCATCATATGTCATACTTTTTGTTGTCTCTGTTCTGAAAAAATCAAGTTACCACATTTTTTTTTAATTCCTTGAGCTGATATATATTATATTTATACATGTTTTTGGGTTTGTGGTTGTTTTTGGTTTTTTTTGGTTGTTTTTTTTTTTTTTTTTTGGTGTGGTACCTTGCAAGATCATGGTCCAGTGAAATGAAAAGGCCTTGCGGTTTAATATATTAAGATAAATAATTTTTTTCAGGTTTTGTAAGCCACAGAAAGGACTCAATTGTGGTGCATTATTTTTCTCTATACTGTATTTATTCTATTATATTTAATAGCTGTGAGAACATAATGAGGTTTTATGCTTCTCTCCTTATTTTTTGGTCTTTTTTGGGTGAGAACTCTAGATGATGTGTAAAATAGGCCTTTTGAAGTAAACTGAACACGGTATCATGTCTCCTTTTTGTCCTTGAATGAGAGATCTGTCCTTGTTCTGGTCAGAATGGCTATGTAAAAGGTAAAAATGGGAAGCAAATTGCCAGGGCCTGACTGTGTGTTTTCTGCAGGGCAGGTTTGATGTGGAGTGCTAAGGTCTGGGATTGTGATGCTTCCCTGTCCCCATACCCTCATTCTCTGTGGTAAAAAGGATGGAACAGAGCACAGAAGTAAGACCCATCTTTTGTACTGATCTTGGACTAGTCACTGAAAAGATTTTAAAAAAACAGTCTTTATATTTCTCTAGTATTGACACTTAACATAGGTCCATCCTTACTATATCTTAGAAAAAAAACAACAGCGTTCTTTAGACTTTTAAACTATGGTAAACTGTAGCTCAGGTTGTTGCATTATTTATTTTGATGCCTTTTTGGGGGAACATAGGGTGTGTGAATGTCTGAGTTTTGACCGCAGAAAACTGAAATCTCTGTTTACCTCCAAGTTAAAATTTAAGTTTTGAATAATGATGCAATCCTCAAGGATAAATTTTCAGTAGAATCTGCCAATGTCTGGCTTTTGCATTCATCAAGTTTCAGTTAAGTCCCTTTTACAGTTGTGTATCATAGTTCTGTAAAGCGTGGTCCACAGGAGAAGATTAATTCAGAATACTTGTGCCAGGATTTTCTAGTCCTTGAGAAATTTCTCTTTAAAAACCTAGCTGTATCAATGTCTAGCACTAAGCATGGCACTCTTCCAGGAGCAGTATTCCTGCTGTAATGAGCAGAGATATTTACTTTAGATATCACTAGGATAAAAAATGGGAATGTAAGAAGCTGGAAAGATTTGAACGTGGGACTGACAGGATTTCTAGGTGCATTGCATTTGTGTGCAAAGTACTCGTGTGTGCCCTTGGCTCAGTGAAAGGGCGTCAAAATGCCACTTTTTATGGAAGGGTTTGGCATTCTGCAGTGCTGGAGAGGTGGTTTGAATCCCCAGTGCCCTTGCACTAACTACCTTTTAGAATGGAGATGAAACAGTATTACAAGTCTGAAAACGTGGAGCTGTGGCAAGCCAAGTTCTGGTTTTGACCTTCTGAGTGTGGGCCCATCCTTTAAAGAAAAGATAAAAAGGCAGTGTGTTCCCTTTTAATCTAATCCTCATCAGACCTGTCCAAGGCAGTGGGTTGTACCATGTCATGTCGTCTGTCTTCTCCTTAGGGAGTCACAGCCACACTTGGGTGTATCAAGTGTTACTGCCTACAGTGTGGCACAGTGTGTTCCTGAAAATAAGAATGGAGTCATCCCCACTTGTTCAAAGCACCCTTATCAGTCTCTGCATTTATTCTCTCCATCGTGGTACAGTAACTGCTGCAAAATTTCCAGTGCGTGTATCAAGTTACAGATTAGTGCAGGCCCCTGTGGTTCTTGGAACAGCATGGGGCTGTTTTTGTTTACTGATGACATTTATCCTCTCATTTCCTTTTGGAAGCATGACAGCTTCTCACTGTCTCATGGGGAATGTATTACAGGCCCTTCTTTTCATGCCATGTCTGACAGCAAGCACTGCACTGCACAGTATCCATGTCTGCTTGCTATGGAGCTGCTGCTTCCAGCAGTCAGAGTGGCAGGAGCTTGGCTGGGCGCAGAAGCAAGAGGGTTTCTAAGTGCAGTTATCTTTTCTTGCAGGAGGAGACCGAGAGCGGATGACAGCTAATCATGAGACCTACCTACTCATGGCGAGCACGCAGAATGACATGGAGGATTGGGTGAAATCCATCCGCAGAGTTATATGGGCACCCTTTGGAGGAGGTGAGTCACTGGGGGAACATGCAGTGCTCACAAAGACTCACAGGGGTTCTGTTATCTCTGAGTCCCAGCAGGAGTTTTGAAGTAAAGAGGAGAATGGCCTAGATCTTTCCAGAAAAGTGGAGTAAACATGTTTCCATGCAGAGGGCTCAATTAGAAGACTTTGAACTGTCTGGAATCACTTCCCTTGATGAGGATAGCTCTTGATAGTGTGAGGGGAAATTTTCACAGAAGATTGGTCTTGTATGAAATCGGCTTTCCTGCCAGGAGAGGCAGGGTAATTCCTTTGGTCACCAGCTGAAAAACCATCCATGGTGTTTCTTAAATGCCTCTTTGAAAAGCTGTCATCAGTTCTCCTGCCAGTGACAGCTAAGACCAGCAATAGTATTATATGAAGCTGTGCTTCAGAATATTAGCACTTACAGTGTGGGAATTTGACTGGCATCTCCAATGATTTCAGTAGTACTGGACCAAAACTTTATTATTGGCAATCTAGTTGCCTTTTTAAAAAGCTCTCTTATGTTGAATGGGCTGCAAATTATTGTAATAATTTTCATCATTACTATTCCGGTGATAATATCTATATTATAATACACTTGCACAAAATGTCTGTATGTTAATCAGTCTGTTCCTTGGAGCTCTCAAATCTCTAAGTCTGAGGACAGAAATATTTTCCTACAGTGGAAGACCACCTGTATTGCAGCAAATTCTTGTCTGCAGGTTGCTGGAAAAAAGTAAGGTGGGCAGGATCGTCTGTCCTGTTTCACAATCAAGAAGTGTAGTTATCACTGAAAACTCTTATTGCTGACTTCTTCCTCTTAACTACCAGGTAGAGCACAGCAGGGAGGAGGGAGAGACTAATTGAAATTTTAAAGAAAACTTTCCTTGTAAGCTGCTCATCTTCCTTTGTGCTTTATTCAGGTCACACAGTATTTAGGAGAGGACTTTTGCGTCACTGGTGGGCTGCACTGAGGGACTTGGTCAGCTAGGGCCTGCCTGGCATCTCTGAAATATGACTGGCTTCTCCTTGGCTTCTCCTGGGGAACTGTGCCTTGAAAAGATGATGCAAAGAAGTCATGTCACTGGCATCAGGCTCTTTATGTTAAATAAATAGCACTGTCCTGAATCTGGGAAGGTAGGTCTTAAAATGCTTAAAAAAACCAAACCATACCAAAGAAACCCAAAACTCACAAGGTGAAAGGTTTGTCTTAAAAGGCATGAAGTACTACAGGTAGATGGAGTTGATTTTGAAAAGGGAAGGTATGTGTAGCACAGTCTTCTGTAATTAGGCTAGGTAGGAAACTTGGGTTTTTATATAGCACAAAGCTTACCCATCCCCAGCTTTCTCTTCAGGAAGTAGGCCTTGTGTTGAGCTCCTCAGCATTCTCCTACTTCAGTCCAGTAGCAGCATAAGCTGCTGTGGCAGTAATAAATTTGGAGGCTTAGCAGAAATGGATTTTTCAGAGGGTATCTTAGTGGATTTTTGTGCTTGGCTTCCTGCACCACAGTATCTTTCTGTGGCAGATAATAGGGAAAGGCAGCCTTGCTGTTCCTCTGCAAGTGGAGGTGTCTCTACATGTCACAGGCGGGGAGCTGCGATTAGGTGGAACTAAATTCTAGCCCAAGTTAGTGAACAAGGCTACAAATAGAAACCAAATCTCTCAAGTCCTGACCCTGTGCTTTCTTCACCAGCTCCTCATTTGCTTTTATAGGACAAGAGCTATTTCTGATTTGCAGCTGGGAATCCTTCCAGCCACCAAGAAAATTCTCAGGACACCATCGTTGTTGTAAAAATGTTTAATGCCACTTACTGAGGGAAGCACCTCACTGAGGATTTTGCTTGCTGTTTTACATAAAACTAGAGGGGAGCAATCCTTGCATTACCTTTTCAATTCATTTGCAGTTAAAACACTTTGAAGTATGTTCTTATTTTTCTTTTTGGGTTTCTTGAGCAAGTATACTGATTCAGGGTTGTTTGTATTGGGAAGTAAACAGTTAACTCCCTGGAAAATGCAAAAATAGCTGGAATATAATTTAGGCTGTAGTGTTCATGGAGAAAGTTTGACTGTGATAACAAGGCAAAGGCAGTATCATGGGATGTGTCACCGTTAAGAACTAAGTTTCCAACATGTCCCCCATTTTATTAACTACTTGATAGTCAGAGCTATCTTAACAAGGACTAATAAATCCTGTTAACTGTTCTGTAATTATGAATGACCAGACACACTCGTATTTTTATTATCCCTTACGTGGATGTTGCTACAGCTGCTGCAACAGTCTGACTCTTCTTAAGGCAGACACTTGTGACTTAAAATGTCTTAAGAGCCTGCCTTTATGATCTGTAGCTGCTGAAGTTAAAAATGGTTTCACATATTAGGTGTAAAAAAGAGATACAGGGAAGTTGCAATGACATGATGATGACTAGCCAGTAACAAGTAATTACTTGCAACACAAAATAATTCCAGACAGCTAATTAATCAAAACACTAGTTTTATATCAGCTTCCTGAATTTCAGTACTTAATGGTAAACCACAATAACCTGGTGTCACACAAATCAAGTGCTACTTTGAGTGACGTGTGAATTTTCTGGTTCTTTTAAGCATTGTAAGCTCTGTGTGTGTGTGTGCGTAGCGGATGTGTACAAGCCTTGCTGAGCCACTAATATTTAAAGTTTGTCTGGCAGCGGGAGAGACTCCTGGTACCACAGCGAGGAGCTCTGTAAATTATTAACTGTATCATTAAATTGTTATTTGTTAACCTGTGCTAGAAGGAGA